>JAHWFO010052448.1:1091800-1155164 GCA_023313115.1 Rhysida immarginata | reverse complement strand
GTTTGGACTTTCTGTACAGGATTATGCAAGGAGTCTCAACCTTTAGGATCAAAATTGTACAGATGATAGAGGAGTGTAAACTGAGTATTTTCAGATTGGGAACCAATGGTCAGAAATGCATATTTCAGACACCACAGGATCTTGAATGAGTAATATGTGTAGGAATGTTTTTGTACCAGCTTTCATTTTCAGAGAAAACAATACTTTTTTTTTTCTTATACAGCTTCATAGCAGCAACATGGTACCAACTTACAAGTCCAAGAAAGTTTCAAAGTGGTGACCACCAGTCTCATTATGTATCTGCATTACAACAACACACGAAATTTTGCCACACTGTTTCAAATATTCCTTATGTCTATTGTAAAAGGAGACAAGCAGCTTGCACCCATTATTCTTCTGGGGTTTCATATGCGAATGACTTGATGTGCCTCTATAGGAAAAAATCCAGAGAAGTGAAACCCAGTGATTCCACTGACCATGAGACAAGACTTCCTCTTCCAGTTCAATGATTAGGGAATCTGTTGTCCAAATGCTCGTGGACATCAACATCGAAGTCCACTTGGTGACACACTTGAGTTGGTTACCTTGTAGACTTTATTTTTAGCACAGCTCCATAAGAAATAGTCAAGCGATATAAGGTGGTCAAGCAAGTCCTTCGCCAAAGCAATTCGGAAAGCCTCTCACGATGACACGAATGTCATAATGACTTCTGAGCAAGTCCAGGACGTCGCCTGTTGAATGTGGAGGTACTCCATCCTGCTGAATCCATGTGTCTTGGATCCAGTGTTCGTAGTAGGCATCAAGAATGTTTTCTTGGATTCAGTGTTCTCTTTCTCAAGAACTCAATAAAGCATGCTGAATTCGTTATCAAGAAATTGCCATCAGGAAACAAACCACATCAAACATTGACCTTTTGTGGATGATGTAGCAACCATTTCAAGCTTCTTACTGCCTCAAATTTGATAATTTGGGGCAAAATTTTTTTTTTTAAAAGAAAATAAACTCTGTAAATAAGTTTCTTTTGGGCTCCTGCGCATGCACACAACATTTGGCAGCACTAGCTTCGCCCATTGAAGAGTTATTCACTAACGGATTACCAAGACCCAATGAAGCAGCCTGTACTTATCTGTTTACTGTCCTCTACCATTTGTAGAATTTTGACCCTAAAGGTTTGAGGCACTGAGGGTTCTCTCCAGGCCCTTTTGAAAGGGTATGCCACCTGGCTGATTTTAGTGACTACTCGGCTGAATACACGAACAGCTATCCAACACTGCATAATGTTTTATTAGTTTTTAATTGTAGTCACCTAGTTATTTTATCTTTCCACCCACCTGATAAAATTTTCTGGGAAGAACACTGCACGATGTATAAAACAAGTTTATCTTCTAATAAAATTTTTTGTTTTCAAAACCTCTTATTTATTCAACACTTTTAATGTGTTATGAAATATGAAAGTATATGAAATATATTACGAGGGTTGTACCAAAAGTAAGGTTCCCATATTTTTTACAAGTAGAAAACATTGTTTATTGTTATTAATTTATACATCGTTGAAAAGCTTACACTGTTGTCTATTTTTGAACATAGTCTCCATTTTTTCGACACACTTTTGAAGACGGTGCTCCAGCTTTTGTATTCCTAAGTCGAAGAAGTCTCCCGCCAATCCGTTGAGGAAGCGTGTGCCGTGGGAACCTTCAGGAATGCGTTCAACAAGTTCACGGACAGTGACCCTCCGATCTTTCAGCAGCTCACTGTTGATCTTCTGGGCAATCAAATCCGAAACCGGCGGTTTTCCACTCCGTTCTTCATTGTGAATTTCCGTGCGACCCTCAGCAAAAGCCCTGCACCATTTTCGGACGTGCTGAACGGACATGCACTTTTCACCATAAACCTCAGTCAGTTGCCGATGAATCTCCACGGGCGGTAACTTCCTTGCGTGGAGAAACCGGATTACTGCTCGAACCTCGCACTTGGCGGAAGCGGCGATCAACACTTCCATCTCTGATGGCTGCCAAGCGAACACTGAGTGCCGTAGCGAATCGTTCGAGAGTGGGCTCGAGAGTGCGGGAACCACTGCGCACGGCACTGTTGTCGGATTTAGCCTAGCACCTTCCCTCGAGGCTGTAGCTCATTGGGAACCTTACTTTTGGTACAACCCTCGTATAATCAAAATGCAGAACTGTCACTAGGATATGAGAACTACCTAAATCAGTAGAAGCATCTTGTTAGCTATCTACTTATTAGGAAACCGCATGAACCTGTGAAATTGAAATATTTACTCACCTAAAGCTACTATCAATGCTTGCAAAATAAGAAATCACGAAATTCAAAATAAACCACGAAAATGAAAAAAAGTGAGCGCACATAGCCATAGACTTTATACGGCTATGGAGTCATAGTATGGCCAGAGTCAATAGAAGGTATGGTGTTAGGACTCTCTCTCAAAGCATAATTAATGCAGACTTTCACAATACTAGCTGTTCTTTCACAATGCAGACTTTCGCAACCCAAGATTAGATTCATGCTTAACAGCTGGTGCGAGTATGGTAAAAAGTCTATATATTGTTATCAATTGCTAACATTGTTAAAAATTCATAGCATTGTGGAAGTTACGAGTCCTAAAACCATACCTTCTATTGTCTCTGGTATGGCTAAGTATGCTCAATTTTTTTTTTCATTCTCTGCGATTTCTTATGTTGTAAGTATCAACAGTAGATTTAGGTGAGTAACATACGAGAGAAAATCAAAAAGTAACTGAGTAAATTTTACACAACAAAACTGTCAGGTATTTGTAAAAATCATTATAGACATTTTGAAGAGCATGTAATTCTCCACCATCCAGGGAGATGGTAGGCGTGTACGCTTTCTGCATGCAGAGCTAAAGATATTCCAAAATGGCGGTAAGCTGGAGACGTTCGAGACTGTGGAGATGGAGTGGCCAGATTTCTGTAGTTAAAGGGAGAAAAGCCTTCTGAAATCTATCACAAATTGTGTGAATCGTACAGTGACATGTGCATGACATTGACAACTGTGTCCAACTTATGTACCAAGTACACAGCGAAGCATGAAAAGTGTCCTCTATGAACCATTTTATGGATGGCTGTGCACATCCCGTAAACAAGAGAAAATTGATGCCGTGAATGCAGTGATTCAGCGAGGCCGGCGGGTAACGATCCAAGCAGTGGCACTGGAAGTGGACATTTCATATGGAACTGCACACCACATCATCCATGAAGACCTTAACTGTTGAAAAGTACAGGCAAGATGGGTCCCTAGGTTGCTCATACCAGTGCACATGGAGAACTACACAGAGGACAGGCACTCATTTCTTGAGCACATTGTCACCAGAGATGAAAAATGGGCGTTTCATTACACACCGAAACAAAGTGGCAGAATATAATGTGGAGACACACAGAGTCTCCCCCTCCAAAAAACTTCTTCTTTTTGCTGATTTTCTGGCCACAGGAAAACTGGTGACCGCTGATGCTTATTCTGCCATATCGGATCAGCTACGAGCTGCTCTACGCTGAAAGCATCTGCAGAAGGCTATGGGCGAGGTTATCCTTCTGCATGACAATATGTGTCCCCATGTTGCTACATCAGTGTCACAAAAATCTGGCTCCCTGCAGATTTGGCTCCCTGGACTTTCATTCGTTTCTGACCTCTAACACAATACCTTGCTGGCATATGCTTACGGTTGAAACCAGCTGTACGGTTATGGTTTCGCTCCCAGACGAACAAATTCTATGCTATGGGCATCGAAAAGTTGGTCTCACATTGGGACAAATGCTTAAATGTGAATGGTTGTTATGTTGAGAAGTACATAAATATATATAATGATTGCTGCAAATACATGATGGTTTTCCCTTGTATTTCAATTTGGTGTGTAATTGTGAGGTACGGGTTCATATGGTTCTCTAGTTAATACATTTTTATATTTGAACTTTACAACAAATATCAAGCTCTGATGGTTTTACCCTTTCTCTGGGTAGATTCATTTTCAAAAACTTTGTACAAATTAATCACAGAACCAATGATATATGAAAAAAAATAACCTAACATTAGTATGCTGGTATAATAATTTAATGACAATATAACCTAGTGTTAAATAAAAAATTCAAGCATTGTGAACTCTACTGGGAAGTCATTTTAACGCTCTGATTCATCCTGCCTAAACAATTGTGCATACGGCTATTCAATTGTCCAATGTCGATCTTGATCAAGCTTGTCTATAATGGCAGTGTCATTAAGAATGCTTGTCATTGAGAAAGGCAGAAGCAAAAAAGAAACATGTGGAATTATCTCTTCCAGAAAAACAAAAAATTTTAGAGTAATATGATAAGATGCTATTCATTTCGGATCTTAAAATGGAAACTGCCGAACACTGAAATGTCAATTCTGACTAATGCAAATTTGGTTCGAAAAAGAACACAATCTGCCAAGATGTTCAAGTAGTCTCGACATTAAAAGTGTGGAATAACATTTTCAGAAAAGAATGCTTCAATTAATGGAGCAGATATGCGTCAAAAAGCAGAAGTGGCAGCAAAAGAAATGGGCAAATAAGATTTCACACCATCTGATAGAAAGAGCAAGAGAATATTGTATATGAAGAGGAATAAAAGTGTTAATTTGTCTACAGCTAATACAGTATGCGGCAAAATAAACAGTACTGAAATTATGAAACGTTTATTAGCATTTCTTCATATCTTTCGTGGTTACTGCTAACAAATGGGCTGAACCCGATGTGATTCTAATAAGCAAATTCCACCATGTTATATTATTTATTTATTTATTTATTTATTTATTTATTTATTTATTTATTTATTTATCCTTTCTATTTTTCTTCTACCTTATTGGTGTCGAAGATGTTAAATAACCATCAGATCTATTAGAAATTTAACCATAATGGGATCAGCCTACTGAAGCATTGCTTAGTCTTCCACACTTATTAGTAAAGGGACAAACACAACAAATGAGACAGACACACAACAACTTCTATCCATGCCCTTGATGGGATTAGAGAGCAACAAGACCTGTGCCTTAGCGTTCTCGGCCATTGAGTTGGTTTAATTAATTTTTTCCTTCAATTGTTTAATATTCCCTTGTTAATTATATGAAGTCTCCAGTTTGTTAGTTTTTTTTTGTTTCTGCTATTATTCTTTAGAATTATTATTGTAGCTGAACCTTCTAGACATTTTAATTTTCTAACTAACAACATTAGGAATCAGCTACTGTATTATGTTTCACACTTTAATAATTTTAATTATAATACTTAACATTTTGTAGTTAAATACCGGTAATAATAATACAAATACTTATTATGTACTATTCAATTTTCTTCGATGCATTGATGTCACTATCATTCGTGTTCTCTTGGATTTTATCTTTAAGAATGGTGGATATTGTGGAACCATCAATTCCAAAACATTCCATGATATCATTTTTTCTTTTTGCCAGAATCGTTTTCATTTTGAAGCTCTGATCGTTTGAAGTTTTTCTTTCAAAGTGAACATGTTTACGTGATTGGCAGCTAAATTACAGAAGTGCCCCATAATAGTAGCGTGAGAAAACAGCACTCCAAGAAATCAGTTTCAAAATTTGTTACAAGAAGGCAATAGAATTATTATAGGGAAGAAATTGCAAATTTGCTATAGAGAAAAATTCCTTATGCAGAAGCCAAATTGATGGCAGCTGATCGGAATCTTGGATGGGACCAAAGTAAAAATTCTTTATGTGGGTGTTCATTATAGAGAAGTTCACTGTATCTCTTACTATTTCACACAATAAAAGTACTGCTAATAATATTAATTAAATTTCTTTTTTTTTTTTTTAATTATGGTTGTTTTTAATCATTTGTCATTACCAATTCACTTCCTACTGACTTTTTTTTTGCTCCCACATCATTTTCCCACTGGCTCTATTTCTCTGGCTCTCGGTTTTTATCAAATCCCAATATGTCTTTCACCCTTTCAATTCCAGTCATTCCAACATTGGCTCCCATCTCAGATTCCAACCAATCCCAAGGATCCCATTATTTCTGTATAAGGACTTCCTACATCCTTATTTTTTTTTTGCTTCGACAAACGATAGTCTCTATCTGAGACGTCAGCCTTTTCAGGGTTTTATCATTCTCTGTCCATTTTATGTTTTAATATGCTAATTGTGACTGTGACCAGTGTTGATTTTATTTTTTCTTTATTTGCGTTGTGGGATATGGTGTGTTTATTACTGTTTTAGGGGACTTTGTTTTTCTTTTGCAAGGGCTGTGGCTCATTTGTTTATTTTTTTGTCAGGTCTATTGCTCCGAGTGCCGCTGTTAATTTGTTGAAACTTGGTATTTTTGTTTGCGATATTTTCATTTCTCATTGTTGTTACATATTTTAAGTTTTTGTGTCTTAGCTTTTGTAGATTGTTTTGTTTATCCCTTTTCCTTTTATTGTTAATAAATAATTTTGGGTGCTGTAACAATGGTCCGGAGAATGTTGGTTTCCCAGCTCTTTGTTAATGCTTGGTTCGGGAAATCATGACGGAACGATAATGAAAAAAAGAGAAACGGTAGTGAAGCGATAGAATTGTTCATGAGAGACAATGATCTCATTGTTCATCCCGGTGGTGAAGCGATAGAATCGTTCTGAGAGACAATGTAATGTGAGGCAGTGAAGCCAAATGCGTATCGTTATTTCTTTTGTGGGGAGATCAAAATGAAACATGATGAGTGAAAAATATATCACAGCTCCCTTGCGAAACAAGGGCAGTTTAACAGCATAAAATGTGTTTCGTTGTTTGTAACATTAAGCTGAGCTCTTCCGATCTTTGCCTAGCTGCTTCAATAATAGTAGAAGTGGAATGCGTGAACCTCGCCATCGCAGCGCTCATTGTTCCTTGGTGTTTCTCGTAAAGTGGATGTACAGATAATCAGAATCATTAGATGAATAAGGTTCTAGGATTCGTAATTTCCCCAAAGTTATGTTTCATGTCTGTTGTACACACAGATTTGATACTAGTGTCAGCTGTTGGGCACTCACTGAATCGCTGTCACTTGAAGAAAAAGCAATCCACATTGGGCAGATTCTTTATGCCCCACAAACAAAAAAAAGTAACACTGATGATAATGCAAAACTAAATACACCATAACCTGTCTATAAAGAAATTCACGAGTAAAGGCTCTTCATCTTCACTTTCATTTTCAGATTCTCCATTTTGCCTGCCTTGGTGCCTTTGTCCAATGACGCTGTGTTGTTCACTTAGCTTTTATGTAAAATCCGCTTATGAGAGCGCTCTGCTTAGAAGAGTCGTGCATAATTCGAATGCAGTTTTTAGGCGTCATTTTTTGTATAAAAAAAAAAAAAAAAAAAAAAAAAAAAAAAAAAAAAAAAAAAAAAAACTCAATCTTTTCACCAGAAAAGTCGAAAAATTCTTTTGTTATAAGCGAATTTTCATCAAAAGTTCTTCGTTATATCAGAGCAATTTTACATGTAAATTACATTGGTGAGGTTGGTCCAGAGAAAATTTTCATTTTAAGTGAAATTTCACTGTAAGCGAGTTCATTATTAACGGGTTATGGTGTATATACCGTATTTGCCTGAATAGATGACAACATCGAATTTAAGCCGACCCCCCCCCCCTTTTTTTATTTATTTATTTATTTTTGATATATATTTTGGTAGGGAAAAAATTTCTCAAGTTTAAACCTTCAACTTATTTAAACATAAGATTATTTAAATCCACACAATTTTTTTTTTCTATTCAATGCAAAATATTAAAGATTTAATTAGTTTTAAACTTTGCCAACATTTTATCTGATTCTTTTCATGTAAAGTTATACTAGTATCGCCTGTGTTTGAAATTTGACCAATTGTGTAAATGATGAATTGTAGCTACGAATATTATTGAAATACATTTCTCACTGCAATTGAATAGACGAATCTCATGCGAATTGAATTGACTTCTCACTGATGGACATAAGATGCCATCTATCATTATCTATTAGCATTCTATCATTATAGGTTTTTAATTAATATCTCGGCTAATTGTGGTCATAGAGACTTTCTTTTGTTTTGTTTTTGTTTTTCCTCTGTGCTTCTATAGCATAGTACCTTTCGAATGAAATAAGTTTCATTCCCCTCCTTTTATAATAAATACCCCAAAAATGTTCCCCAATTTCGACATTCACATATTGATATATAGATTATCATTTCAAATCTAATTTATTAATAATCGATTAATCAACTTCAGGAATTAATTAATTAATTGAAAGACTAATTAATTAGTAAAATTTAATTTATTTACTAAGAATTGCTAATCCCTAGAATATGAAAGTGATTCGCAAACGAAAGCAAGATCTTTCGCTAAAAAAAGAAAGAAAAAAAAACAGAAAAAAAAAAGAAGAAAAAAACAGAAAAAAAAAAGAAAATGGCCCCAATCAAAAATATTTTTTTTTACCTGCAACAAGCGAATTTAAACCGACATTATTTTTGTCTAGTCAGACTTTGGAAAAAAAAATTTGGCTGCTATTCAGGTAAGTATGGTATATATTATTATAATAAACATATTAATATATATAAATAAACATTTCATATAGGAAGAAATTATATAATTTTTATTTATTTTTTGGGTCTCCAAAACAAATTATTCAAATTCCCATAGAAATCTATGGTAGATCGATGATCGGTTAACAAACAATTCGGATAGTGAGCATCGCCTTGGAACAGTTTAAGTTCGTTAACCAATCACCCACTGTATAGCAATATGAAGGGAATTTTAATAACCGCTGACGTGTTTTGTTAGTAACACCATCATCACGAGCACAAAATAAGAAACCAACAAAACTACAGACTATATAGCTAAAGAAGGGGCATGTCCACCAATCAGGTAATAAGTATAAAGCAATGATTGGTGGATTCACAAGGTTTTGTCTGAGGTTTTACCGATGGCACTGTTGATTATTGGATACTTGATAATCTCAATAACAACAAATGGGTCTTTATCAAGAGATAGCTGGTTGTTCAGCATCCTATTAGGGCCTATTTCTAAGTCAATTTCTAAAGATTCAGGAGTCACAATCTTCCTAGGGTCTTTTACAATTCATATGATGGTCATGATTTCTTCTTACAGGGGTTTGCATTTGGTAAGATGGTTAGAAAGGCTGATTTTCCATCATATTGGCCGATGAAGTTGCTAAGAAGAACTCTTTCCCCGATCAGGTTGTACATTAAGGGATCCTTCAAAAAAAAAAAAACTCCAGATCAGCAGAGCAAGCCAGAGTGAGACAGGGATTACAGAGAAAAAAATGTTCCCCGCCTTCACTGGCCCAGAAAGTAGCAGGATTGCCAATGCTTTCGTCTAGGCATCGGCTATTGGACTAAAAATAATTGGCAAATATGCCCCTTAAATCCCAGGACAATTCCTACATCACCGTGGGTATTTATAAAGTTGCTATCATCGATTATGGGAGCTATTAGTATAGAATGTATGAAAAGGTTATTTCAAGAAAGATTTAGTGAGCACAGGAGATTATGAGTCAATATGATGGAAAAATCAGTCTTCTGACCACCTTACCAAATGAAAACACCAGTTTGACCCCATAGAAAAAGTCATGACATCATAAAAGACTCTAGGAAGATTATGACTCACGAATCTCTAGAAATCGACTTAGAAATCAACCCTAATAGGATGCTGAACAAAGAATTATCTTTTGATAAAGGCCCCATGTAGATGTTGTTTCCGAGATTGTCAATTATTCAATCAACAGAGCTGATGTCATCTCAAACATAACTGAGCGAATCCACCTATCATTGCTATATGCCTTTAACCTGATTGATGCATATGCCGCTTCTTTAGCTGTATATTCTGTAGTCTTGTTGTTTTCTCCTCTGTAGTTATTTGTGCCTGTGATGATGGCGTTACTACCAAAATGTGTCAGCTGTTATTAAATTCCTACCACATTGAATTGTTTGGATTTTGGGATGTATTAATTTGTACTTTGCAGTTATTAGACTTAATCCATCATTTTTATTACAAAATTGTAAGAGTTGGCAGTTCTGCTATTAACTTTCATCTGTGGTTAGTTTAATTAATTCTTTCGCCAGCTGTATATAATTGCATAAATTGGCACATTTCATAGTTTCTTAACGTTATCCCACAACTTGATATGTATACAATCAGAAACTAATGCTATAACATTAAGATTTAAAATGAATTTTTATTATATTTCTAAAAATCAAAGCTTTGATCGTCTTAAGACTGATGACAAGAAATACTAAATAATTCATTGAATGATGCACGATATAATTTGCTTAAAATTCAAAATATTAAATGTAGAAATACAGAGTGGCCAAAAAAAAAAAAAGTATTTCCAACTTAAAAAATATATATAAAATTAGAAGATGTATTGGTTGAAAGAGAATGACTAATTTACGAAGGTTTTTTTCTCTTTGTTATAGGCAGTGGCTAAGTTGGTATAGGAGGTGCTGCAATTGGAAGAACGTGAAAATGGCATCAGTTCATGAAAAACCGCAGTGAGTTTTATGCTACCATTAAACCAAGTCACTAATAACTAAGCAGCGTAATTTTAGGAGGGAATATGAATGATCAACATTGATTACAAAAGCATTAGTGCGTGGTACCTGAAATAGATGGAATTTGTATCAACAACCTCGCGATTGGTCCCCCCCCGCCCCCAAAAGCAACACTTGTAGCAGTTTTCCAAATTCAGCCTGAAGCCTGTTTTCATTTAGCAACTTTTTAGTGTCTGTTAGGCGTCTGTGACTTTTGAATGTCTGTTTGGAACTCACACTCATTTTCCAAATAGCGACTCTCATGCACACGCATCTGTTAGGTGATTTTGCAAGCGCTAATGAGTTTGATTTTTACATGTTTTTCAGATCTAGCCAATCAGTTGCAATCTATTTTGCTATGTATTCTGGGTAGTGGTCTTCGCCAATTCAGATAGAGAAACATGGCTGCTGTAGCTGATGTTCACCGACACAGGTTTTCGTGACTTTTCCCTCAGGTTTTAAAAGATTTGGTGAATCATTTATTTACTAACTAGGGAACCATATGAACCGATATTTCACAGTTTCACACCAAATTAAAATATGTTACTCACCTAAAGCTGCTATTGATGCTTGGAAAATAAGAAATTGTGATATTCAAAATAAACCACGAGCACAAAAAAAATCGAGCGCACATAGCTATTAATTTTGTATGGCTAAGTGTGCTCAATTTTTTTTTGTGTTCACAGTTTATTTTGAATATCACGATTTTTTATTTTGCAAGCATCAATAGTAGCTTTAGGTGAATAATCTACATGGTGTTTATAAATTATCTTTACAACTTTAGACTTTAATGATTACAACACTATGCAAGATAAGAAACATGTGACAAGTAACTCATAATTTTTTTTTCTTTTAGGTGAAGCAGTTTTGACGAGCAATGTTGACCCCAGGAAAAAGCTGAATGCGTTGTCTGGTTCATAGAGACTAAGTCAGACTTTTGTGCAATAGAGCTTTCGGACACACTACAGCAGGGAACCGCCATCCCGACCAACTATTCATAAGCCAAACTTCTGGATGAAAAGTTTCCAGATGGCTGAGATGGTCCGATTCAGGGACTGCCTTGATCATCTGACCTCATACCACTGGACTTTTTCCTGTGAGGGTTCCTAAAGAACCAGGTGTACTGAACCTAGATTAGAGACCTAGTGGACTTGAAGTCATGCATTCTCAATGATATTGAACATGCTGCTGTGGAGATTGTGCAGCGTACATGGCATGAATAGGAATACCAACTTGATGTTGGGTGTGCCACGAGGGGTGGACACACTGAAATTTATGAATGAGGAAAACGAAAGCTATGAATTTACTTGTCACATGCTGAAACTTGAGAAATGGAATAATAAACCGATGACGAGACCTCTTGTCCACAAAAGAATTTTAATTTGCATATACGTATTTCGAACTCATCGAGTTCATTATTCAATGCCATATGAGCATTTGGTAAAACAAAGCAGTCTTATATAAGAGAGGAGGAGGTTACCGATCCCCAAACAGGACCAATTACATAACACACTGGCCAAAGGGGAGCAAGGAACCACCTTTACAAACAAAACGCGGACCTAGGAGAGTTTGTATTTATTACATGCTGAAACAGTTTCTTCCTATCTTGTATAGTGTTTCAGTTATGAAAGTCCAAAGTCGTAAGGAGTTGGTTCCTGCACCGTGGCTGATGGACTGCTTTCCAATATCTCCCCTCGACTAGTCCATCTCGAATCCTGCAATGAAGACCCTCTCGCATCTCTTTTTATCTTGCCCTGTATTTCAATTTTGTATGAACTATGAGATACAGGTTTGTATGGTGCCCTAGTAGGTAGATATGATATAGTAATACAAAAAGTGAACATGATTGAAGTGGTCAATATCCTCTTTTCCATCACCTTAAAAGAGCAACAATTGTTTGAAGAGTCAAACCAATCAAATCAGAAAACCAGAGCACTGCTGCCAAAACGGTTTTGAATGAAAGTACCAAACTACTACTGGAATAGTACCAAATATTATATACATATATTTAAGTACCTGGAATAGTACCTTAGGGGAGGCCGTGGCCTGGTGGGCTTCCACTGAAACACAACTTCTGTGAAGTTAAGCAACATCAGGCACGGCTAGTCACTGGATGGGCGACCATCAGTGATTCACCCCCACCCCCAGCTGCTGTGACAATCATACAGCAGTCATTAATCAAGGGACCCAACTCGGCCCTGGAGGGACGTATTGGATTATAATATTAAAAAAAAAAAAAAAAAAAAAAGTGTATATTTATGGTTGTTATTATTATTTATTAATGTACCAGATAGTATGAATAGACCTTTTTAGTGAACATATTGCCCACCAGGAGGGACACTGTAGCTGTCCGCCATTACGAGTGATCTTTTTGATTCCTAGGCGTCGTATCGTCGCGTAGTGAAGCTGTAGATATAAGAAGCTATGGCACGAACTTTAGGGTTTGCTATATTTTTGTTCTAACATAATTTCTTCTTTTGAATCGGTATAGTTCATGTTTCCTATGCTTTATTTTTTTTTTACTCATCCGTAATGGCGGCACGCATGCGATGACGTAATGAAAAAGTCTATAGTACCAAATTTGGTACAAAAGTACCAAGTTGAGCAGCCATGGACCAGAGTCGAGATAATGCCTAAATATTGCTAAAAGGGAAACGACCTGAAACCCGTCGTGCTTCTCAGTCAACTTTAATAAGACACCCAAAAGTCGCTCCACGTTATAATTCACTTAAAAGCCGCAAAATGGAAAACGGACTTAATATGGCCCAATGAAGAATTGGCTGTAGGAGCAGCAAATTTATGTTCTAAAGTGGCCTGGAAATAGTCCATTTATGAACCAGAAAATGAAAGAAAATTTCAGCATTTACACCAAACAGCATAACAGATTTACGTCGTATATTAAGATATTGGAGTTCAGAAAATTGCCGTGAGTGTTGCTTCTTCGAAAAGAAAAAAAAACACAAGGTTTTGTAGCTACAAATTCCTACTGAGAGTTATATTCCCTTCTTATCTATTTCTGGTGGAACACTAAGTTTAAAAAGATGGGGGTAATATTGCTTGTCAAATTTCAGTTTCAGTGACGGAAGGTAGTGTTCCTTGCAAAGGGGTTGCGGCAATGACTGGGGGGGCTATGGGTCAAGTCGATTTAGCAAGGATAATATTCTAAACAGGCTGAGGCTGTTACCAGGATTAATGTTGGAAATAATCATAAATATACGAGGGTGGGCTGAAAAGTAATGCCTCCATGGCTGTAACTTTTTTATTTTTTAACCGATTTTCAAAATTCTTTTTGTATCTGATACTCACGTTTCTCATCTATGTAATGCACTATTCACTTTTCGACATAGTCCCCATCCCTTTCCACGCATTGTACCAACGCGTGACTAGTCGGGTGAATCCGTCGGAGAGGAATTCCGGGGTTGTCGTCGACACGAGGATTGAATGGCAGCTTTGGATCCTCCTCTACAGCACGATAACGCCCGTCCGCAGACGATCGCCACACATCAGAGGGGGTTGCAGCGCCTACAGTTCAAAGATGAAAAACTGCAGTTCAAAAATGAAAGACTTTGCACCTTGTGACTTTCACCACTTCCTAAAGAGGAAAGAGCACCTTAAGGGGCATGAGTTGCGTTCTGACGACGAGGTGAAACCTGCCGTTCAGTCTTGGTGTCAACAACAACCCCGGAATTCCCCTCCGACGGGTTCACCCGACTAGTCACACATTGGTACAATGCGTGGAAAGGGATGGGGACTATGTCGAAAAGTAAATAGTGCATTACATACAGGAGAAATGTGAGTATCAGATACAAAAAGAATTTTGAAAATCGGTTAAAAAATAAAAAAAGTTACAGCCATGGAGGCATTACTTTCCAGCCCACCCTTATATATAGAGATGTACATTTTTTCTTCATGTTCGTGTTTTATTTCAAAGAGAGAGTATGCAGCATGCATACCTAATCTGGATACAAAGAGAGAGAAAAAAATTATTGGCATTATTGTTGGTGTTGCACAAGAAATGTTGCAAAAAATATGGTGCAAAAGTGGATATATCACTTAAGACGTTCTGCAGGCAACAAAGGGTGAACATGTAGAAGTGTACTGATTTTATAAAAAAAACTTCACGAGTTAATCTTTCTCTTGTGACCAGCCATAAAGTAGTAACAGTCACAGTTTCTTTGTAATAAAATTTCATAATGTTGGAAAGAATTTTTGGCCACTCTATAATTTACGATGATGTCATTTAAATTATTACAATGATTAAAAAAGAAGAAGACACAGACCAGTAGTAAAGGAATACAAGGTCCAACACTAAGTTATAATAATAATAATAATAATAATAATAATAATAATAATAATAATAATAATAATAACGATGCTAAATTGAAAATGAAATTAAAAAAATTAAAAAAAAAAAAGCTTACTTAAATCAACAGTATTGGCCATACCGTATCTATATCAGACTTGGGTTTATTACAAAACTACATCTGCTCCTAAAAAAGAGAAATTAAGAAGAAAAAAAAAAGACATTAATGTTTAAATGAGTTCTCTTAAATGAAGAATGATTCATTATATTCAAACAGCTTAACAGTGTCATTTATGTTTTGTTCCAAAGAATATCTGCAGAAACTCTTGAAAGTTTTCAACTTATATTTAAATTTAAATTATATTTAAAAATGCTTGTATTCTTTACATGGTAAAATGACCATGTTCACAGGACATGTTACTTTTCATATTTTTCAGAGATTAAAGAATTAAACAAGTTTGCACTCGAAGAGAAGTGAAGAAAATTCTTCAAACATTTCAGAATGTTAAAATTTTCATCAATTTATTTGACAATTTTAATGGAAAAAATGGAAGGAAAAATTCCACGACCTGGATAGAACCAGGGACCACGAGTAACATGTAGCCTCTACTGCCTCTACCGACTGGGTTATCGTGGACATGGAAAACAATAATGTCTTCTATCCTAAAGACTATAAGGTAGTCAAGGTAGAAGTCCAATGATAGGGTAGGCACCTGGCTCACAGATCGGGAATTCCTCCTTTCCAAACCCTCAGAAAGTTGATGAATACTCAAAAGAAATAAATAAATGAAAACTCCAAGCATAAAGTAATGATACCAATGGAAAGCGAATGGAAGGAAATATTCCGCAATCTGGATTTGAACCTGGGACTATGAATATCACGCTCATTGCCTATACCAAATGTTGAAATGTATACCACATTTTTGGACAAAGTTAACGTTTGAACTCACTTTATTAACATTTGAACTCACAAGTTAATTCACAATGCCAAAATCATAAATGAAAAATAAATTTTAAAGATAATTGAAAGAGGTCTACTGAAATATTCCTAAACAAAATTGTTTGAAAAAAAATCAAAGTAACTGAAGTCAAATCTTCGCTTTTGGCTTTGTGTGTCATGTTCATTAGAATAATTGACAAGGCAATGCAAGTCTCAGGTAATCACTAGCTAGTTCTTATTGGCATATTACCAAAATAACACCAGTTGCTGAAAGAATGCATAGTATCCATGCCTACTACATCCACTATACAGTGTAGTTTGTTCTTCTGTTCCGAAGCAAAGGAAAGATTCATCCCCACAAAACTTAAACTATCGGCAACTGTTTACAAGGCCGAGATTCCATTTGAAATACAGTAATGATGATGCACAGGTAAAAGGAGACATCTTAATGGCCAACATGAGTAGCCTTGCTTCTTTCAGTCATCTCATCATAGTATAGAGTGATATACAAGGGAATAAAATATAATTGAATTTCTAAGTCAATCATGCAATATTTAGGAGAGATAAAACAACATAAACAGCAGTATAATTCTGGTGCCACCTTAAAATGTTACAAATTATGAAAGAGCATCAAAGAGCACAGAAAATGGGTATCACTAAATGTTGACCAGAATATGAGTGCATAAGACAGGGTACCTAAAGACTCCACACTATTAAAAAGCTTTGGGCTTCAACACTCACTATAAAGTATCTTTACTGCATATTAATTTACATTTTAAAATATTTGCTCTTGTGAAATTTTAAAATTTGCTCACGATCAATCTTTAATATATTCATCTTGTAAATAGAGGTTGAACCAAAACAAATTCAACTTATAAACTTAAGCTAAGGTAGTCTTAATCCATTTTTGCTCTTGGCTTGATGAAAAGTAAAGGGATTTTAGCCTTTTGTACAAATACACTTCAAACAATGACTGATCGATTGGTAACATGTTATGAAAAGGGATTGCTCTATGTACTCAGTTAATCTAGCTATGTAAGCTTGAAATCCCCAAGTTAATTAATCAAGCTTATAACAAATCAATGAAAATAATGCACCATACAGAACAAATTGAAGCCCTATGACTCATCATAAAAACAAGGCCAATGCGGTGAACTCGATGGAAACAAACAAATTAATATGGAGTCATGGGAGCTCTGCAAATCATTGGATTTCTAAGTCAATCATGCAATATTTAGGAGATATAAATCAGCAAATGAACAACAATATATTTTGGTGCCAACTTAAAAAATTACAAATTATGAAAGAGCATCAAAGATGAAAAATTTTAATCTATTATAGCAAATGCATTGGTATTAACTAGGAATGTAATCAGTTCTGCACAATACAATGCCTTACAGATAAAGTGTTTTCAATTTCAAAAAGAAATGCCAATATAATTGTGGTGTACTGTTAAGTAATACAAAGGATAGATGAAGGAGGGGGGGGGGGGGGTAATAATACCCCATTCATCCATCCCTGATAATACTTTATTGGCCTCTCATTCACTAATAGTGAAGGCCTACGTGTTCATTTTCTAAACTCAAAAATTTTTTTTCTGAAATCAACTTAAAACTTCATGATTCAAAGAGTTGTGTTGAAATTTTGAAAAAAAAAAATTTGTTTGTACCAAGTGTGCATGGATGTGACCAATTTTGTGCACCTAACTCATTTGATACGGCAAATAGTAGAATTGAATAAAAATCATACATATTTAAATTGTGCCTTGACGTACGTTTTATGTCAATTGTTTATGCCTTTTTTTGAAATATTAATTTTTTTTTAAAAATGAAGAAATAACTATAACATACTTGTACAGACTCGTCTTGTTAAGGCGAATTTTTTTTTTTTTGGTAAATAATTTGTTTAGCTCTGATGAGCCGTTTTGGAGTTATTAATGCACTCCCCCCTCCCAAAATGAAAAATTTTTCTTAAAATATATACTAGAGAGTTCCTTTAATTATGCATTGACATATTTTTTTCATGAATATGGGCTGAGGCTTGTTATAAATATTAATTTTTTTTTTTAATGAATGTATGGCAAAAGCATTTATTTTGGCGACCAAAAGCAATAGAAAGGGCATGAATGGACTCTTCTCATTGAGACTAATTATTTTGGAAAGAAACTGTATGGCTACGATGAGCCATTTTGGAATAATTAAGATTTTAAGGACCCCTCCCCCCCAACAGAAAACAAAAAAAAATTTTTTGAATCAGTTTCATGGCCAAATGTACCATTCCACCACTTCCAATTCATTCTTAATGATTTTATGTTTCTCAACAAGTCAAAAATTAACAAAAATAAATTCTTCATAAACCTGTTTATAAATATGAAATTTATATTTAATTTTAACATGGTACAGAACTATCCTCCAAACAGCCAGAAAAACCTGTTTTAGAAACAATACAAAGTGTTTATAAAAACCTGACTGCACTGAACCAAAATTTCAATTGTTCTATGAGATTTACATTAATAAATCTGTTTTTATTTGATATTAAATTAGCTGATTTGTTCGAAATATAGAATGGGATATTGAGGATGAGGACAAACAATTTTTCGTGGAGAGAGAAAAAAAAAATACAAAATGTTTATTAATATGTAATAAAATTTTCAAAATGCTAAATAAGGTTTGGAATTTTTCTATTTTATAGCATTGTAACAGCAAAAATAATTTAATAAATGTCATTATGATGGATTTGTATGGCATAATAAAATTATATTGAATATATTAAGTCTACCTGAAAAATAATGGTGATCTGAGATAATCCAATCTATCACCTGATCTCACCACAAGAACACAAGGAAAACTTCTGGGAAAAAATAAACCTGACACATTCATGCTGGCTTCTTGATTGATTAGTATGTACAGTTACATGTACATGGAGATATTTTATATACAGGGTGGATACAAAAATGAGCCCCTCCTTTTATTTTCGTAACCGAAGCAGATATGTCAATTTTGATGAATCCAATGAATAGAAAGTTGTGGATGACCTATCCCCATGGTTCTCTTTTCATCATCCCAAATATGCAAATTAGGACACGTTCAAATCCTATCTTAAAAACCGTAACAGATACACGAAAAATTCCAATGGAATTCTGAACAAAACAAAAAAAAACAACAAAAAAAAGTCCAAAATCCGATGAACGAATTACCGACAATCCAAAGCAGAAGATCATGTTAACCATTTCAGGAACAGTGTAACTTGCTATCTTGGAATTGTTCAGTCTTCTATATGCTGACACAAGTCTTTTATTTGCTTTTCTTCATGAAAGTGAATGTTATTATGGTAATTTTTGGTAATTTCTTGATTTGCATGTTGAACAGTCTTGCGCATACGGAGGTAAATTCAATGTTGAACAGTCTTGTGCATGTGATTGTTGGTGATCCGTTCATCGGATTTTGGATTTTTTTTTTTTTTTTTTGATTGGAATTCCATGCTGAACAAGTATTCAATTGGAATTTTTCGTGTATCTGTTACGGTTTTTAAGATAGGATTTGAATATGTCCTAATTTGCATAATTGGGGTGATGAAAAGTGCACTATGGGATAGGTCACCCACAACTTCCGATTCATTGGATTCATCAAAATTGGCAAATCTGCTTCTGTTACAAAAATAAAAGGGGGGCTCATTTTTGTATCCACCCTGTATAAACTGAGACAAATCGGGATAGTTTTATCCCGATAACTAAAAATAACCGAATATCAGAACAAAAAAAGAAAAGAAAGAAAGAAAAGAAAAAAAAAAAAATTGGATTTCGATCACTTTATTTTAGAGTAAAATAAAATTTTAAAGGTACTATCGCCTTCTCCCTTCCCTAAAATCTTGAGCACTTTAAAAAGTACTTTCTATTAGAGCACTAATAGAGAACACTTTAGAAATAAATTGCAGTTTGAGCAAAGGTAAAAATTCAGCTATTTGTTTATGCAATCGAAGAAAATATATATAAATGTGTATGTATGAGATTTAGCACATTAATGATCATTTTTTCCTGCCTTATGCTCAATGCTCAGGAAGAGGAAACAAATGATGGAAGTGAGGCTCCAAAAGCATCTGTTTCATTTAAATTAGCAGTGCATGTACTGCACTGTATAACAATAAAGCTAAAGAGGTAACTCCAAGAGTGGTATATACATGAATGAGTCTGCAATTTTTATTTCCGGAAAAAAAAACAAAAAACTTTGTTACATGGACTTGTCGTTATAAATTTGGCATTATGTAGAGTTCCATTCTATAGAGGGAGCACTATACATACACGCACAACAGCAGTGGGTAGTGGTAAATCACAAAATGCATTAGCTCTTAACCACAACAACACAAGAGAACCTACATACATGTACCTATATTTCTTCATTATAAGATTGAGATAAAGCTTTGTTTTTGGAACATACAGGAAACTTATGTTGTTGTGGTTAATCAATTATACAGTAGTATTTTGTGATTTTAGAGCACTCTTGGAGTTAGCTCTTTTAGCTTTATTGTTATACTGTGTAGTATATGCACTGCTAATTTAAATGAAACAGATGCCTTTGGAGCCTCACTTCCATTATTTGTTTCCTCTTCCTGAGCACTGATCATAAGGCAGGAAAAAATGGTCATTAATGCTAAATTTCACCCTCCCACAATATAAAGCATCTCAAAATAGAGCAATTTGTTCTTCAGTAACAAAAAAATAAATAAATAAATAAATAAAAATAAAATAAAAATAATTTTAAAGCACTGACATTAATCATTTAACACAAATTTAAATGGATTAAATGCTCACTGGTTGTTGTTCATATAGGGCAGATGGTGTCCATTAGCAGACTTTTGTTGTGAAAACATTTGCTAAAAATTAAATATCTTATAAAAATTAACATTAAATGTTTCTTTCAATTTCTAATAGACTACTTCACTGCAAGAGAGTTATCAACTCATCCAAATCTACTGATGTATAATAAACCAATGTCTTTTTTAAAAACAAATGTAAATGACGTAATTAAATAAATGTAAATAAATAATTAATTAATTGTAAAAATAAAATGGCATAAAAGTGCTTTAAAGCAGTTTCTACAGTTCGCATTTCAAAATTCCAATGAGGCCTGAACCCAAAAGTCCTATTTTTTTCTAATTCTTTTTTTTCTAAGATTAATTTAGTGAATTGATTAATTAGTGATCATATTGGGGAGTGAATTTCAATTGGCAAAGGGGAAAAAAAGCCCAAACAAACAGTACAATTTTAAATTTTGTTATATCTATCTTTTCAATTCCTCTTTTACTTTTTCAGTGCCGAGGATGTTAAAAAACCACTGGATCTATTGGAATTTAGCCTAGCAAAGGATCAACCTACTAAGGCTTTAAGATGAATATTAGATCCAACATGGATATTATACTACTAAGGCTTTGCTTGGTCTTCCAAGCTTGTTAGCAAAGGGACAAACACTCCATGCACTCGCATCCACCCTAATTTTATTATTAAAAAAACATAAATAACAAATTAAAGTGTTTTACAATATTCCTAATTATTTTAAAATTTCAAAATAATTTCTCTAATATGCTTTTTTTATGATGATGATGATAATGATAACGACTTGTGTGTACATAATAGAAAGTTTTTTAACAATAAGACATTGTTACAATAATTAGTATTTATGTACAGCAATAACGTTTGTAATTGTTAGCATTTAGATCAGAATCAAACTTTTACAGCAATCAACTGTAAAAAAAAAAAAAAAAAAAAAAAAAAAAAAAAAAAAAAAAAAAATTTGATGTCCAATGTTTAACAAAATCAGAAGCGAAATTCCAAACTAAAAAAAAGCATTGATTGTTGTCAAAACTCATGTAACAAGAATGAGCAACTATAACAATAAACCAACCAAATAAACTAGAGTATTGGCGAAGCCGACGCGATCTATACAAAGCCATGGCACTACATCACTTGGCATTGTTGAAATCCCATCGGTTTTCGTGAAGTATTTTAAATATGAATTTTGTATTTTAGATAACTAAGTAAATAGAGTAGAATAAAATGCAAATAAATGTTAAATATCCTTATTTTGTTCTTAAATTTATTTTTGCAAGATGTCACAAAATCCATCTGTTTGCATGATGTCACAAAATCAGTGCCACGGCTTGATTATATCGCGTCGGCTTCGGTATTGGGGACTATTTTTTCATTTATATCATAATGAAATTTCAAGTTGTATATTAACAGAATACCCCACCCCATCTTTGCCAGCCAATTCAAATTCTCTAACCACGTGAATGCGATTGTTTAAATTAATGCAATAAATCAATCTTAGGAAATAAAAAAATTATAAAAACAAATCATAAAAAATATTCATTTTTAGATTACCTGATAAAACTCTGATCTAAGTTTCAATCACCAGGAAAGTACTAAAGGTCATTAGACCTAGTTCACTATTTCCTCCTGATAAGGAATCTAATTGCAAACTGACATCTTTTAACTTACAAGAGAGTCAATTTGCTGACTATTTTTTATTCTTTCCAAGAGACATTAGACAAATAAAATTTTTGGAATATCAACAGGGAATAAAGCTAACATGGATTTGTCAAAATTACAAAAACCATGGATGATAATATTAAAAGTAAATAAATAAAAAACATATAATGATAACAAGGAGTCCTTATTACAGCTGCCACAAATGAAGTTAGACTCTTCAATTGAAAAACTGAAACAGAATGTTCGAAATGGCAATCAACTTTATTTGAAAGGATAATCATTTGTTAGCTTTTTACTTCACTAGACAGCGAAATCTTTCTGCAAATAACTGGAAAATCTTTCTACAAAAAAAAAAAGAAAACAATCATTTATTAGCTTTTTACAGCTTCAAAAGACAGGGAAATCTTTCTATAAAAAATTTAATTTTTTTATATTTTCTAAGCATTCATTAACTAGGATCAGATGAAGAGTATTCTAATAATTATGATAGTTTATTAGATAAAATGATGCATATAAAGTCACATACAATATATAATGATTAACATTAAAATGAAATGTTACTCATGATAGTAAAGAATGTTACTCTTCATCTGATTCTAGTTAATAAATGCTTTGAAAATATAAAAAAATATTTTTTTTACAAAGATTTTCCTGTCTTTTGAAGCATAGAACTGTAAAAAAATTAATTATTTTTGTAGGAAGAAGATCTTCAAATTATTTGCAGAAAGATTTCCCTTTTGAAAGAGGAATAGATTTGTGTGCAATTTCTACTTCAAGAACTCCTATATTAACTCTTATGATTGACTCCATTAATTGTACTGTTTATTATCTCAGGAGCATTACCAAATGGCAATAAAGCTGATAAATATAACATGGAAAAAAAAAAAAAAAAGATTAAGCTGTCCTAGAGGAATGAGGTATACATAATAAATCCTGAAAATACACCTTTTTGGTAATTCCCCCGCCTTGAGAAATGAAAATGTTTTAGGAATTCCAATACTGATGCAATACAAGTAAAATTCTTCTTGTGTATAGGTCATAAACTTCACACACCATTTTATGATGTTCTAAAAGCATAAAATTCTTACTTCATGAAAAGATAATTTTATGTATATAGTATAATTACTTTTCACTCTATGCTTTCCCTCTCCCCAAGACTTGCAAATCACAGTGGGGAGACAGAAAGCACATAAAGCAAATTGTCACCCTTAATCGAATTAGCATTGGCTTTTTGAAGACATCAAGTGAATATGTGTTAGAGTTATTATAGACTCTATAATATGGAACATTACACCAAATATTTTTTTCACAAATTCTACAACAAATAACATTAGCTCTTCTTTAAATTTCTTCTTCTTTCCATGTCCTGATAGCAATTAAGGCAAAATGAAAAGTGGCAAAATATACAAGAAAAAAAAATTATTAAAAAAAAAAAACACCTCTACATCAGAAAACACAGAAAATCAAATAAATTTAATCACATTGCTGAAGAAATGTGGAACTAACTGATACATTAGTCCCGTTTAATTTACATTTATTTTAAAAATACGTCCGCTATATACTGGGTGATCCAAAAGTGTGTTACATTTTTTCATGAAACTAATAACTGTTTTGCCACGACGAATTCTCGTCCTTTACATTGTTTTGTGCATGCCTCCTGATTCTTATGAAAGGACTGAATTGCTGGAAAGCAAATACTGAAAATGTTGTTAACAATGGAAGGAATGTAACACACTTTGGATTACCTGGTATAATAAATGCTAATCTTTACGTAAATACAAAAGTTAATCTTTTCTTATTTACAAAGAAATAGTCATTTCAAAATATAAATTTAATATCAAAAATATAATGCTTCTAATTAAATAAATGTCTCAATTTAATTAGATGCATTTATTTTTGATATGAAATTTATATTTTGAAATGATTATACTTTTGTAAATAGGAAAAGATTAGTTATTTTTATATACAGAGGGCACATATTTTAAAATAAATGTAAATTTAGGCAGGAGTAGGATATTATTTACTTTCATATTTCTTCAGTAATTTGATTAAATTTATTTGACTTTCAGTATTTTTTGTGTTGAGGTGCTTTTATTATTATTACCCCAATTTTTGGAATATGGCCCCCCCCCCCCCCAATTTTACCCCAATTTTTTTTAACACATATTTTCACTGGTTTTATTAAAGGAATAGTAAATAATGTTTATTTTTAAAATACATAGTAATGATTCCTTTTATTTTTATTTATTTTTTCTACGTATTATATTCCAAAAATTATGGAATTTCTTGGTAAGATTTAGTTATCCTCAACATTAGCTTATTTGTATAATAAATATACACTTATGGTACTATTAAAAAAAAAAATGCTTTTTTGTGTATGTCATATTCTGAAAACTTTTTCTTGAACTTAAACCTGGAAAAATATTAGCCTTGCTCTATTTTATTATATTCTATGTTTTGTTAGGATACTTTCTTTAAAATAAGAAGATATAAGATTCCAATGGCATTGCTCTCACATGTTTACTTTTTTTTTCCTTTTAGTTTTGGGAGACTGCCAAACCTGAAAGCCTATCTACGATACCCATCCTTCTAGATGGGCTAACAAGAGAGAAAGTTTCCTGGTGAGCTTGACCCTGTGGCTACTTTCATCAGTACTTGTCAAAATATATAAAACCACTAATAAATTAGGTTTAAAAAACAACCTTTTTCATGAAATTTTTAAAAACATTTAAATACAAAAATGAAAAATAAAAGGACTTCATGTCAATGAGCATGAAGATAAAGAGAAATAGAGCTTAAAACAGAAAATCTCAAAATTTTAAATCTTTAATGATCTTTAAATGACTTTAAAATTTTATTTCTATAACAAGCGTTTTTAACATAGCTGAAATAATTTGATGCTCTATTTTAGGAAATATGGTCTTAAATTTCAAGCATTAGGTAAGATGGACTACCACAACAGAGAGCAATAACACAATATTAATGTTAATTATTAATTATGAATACAGTAACAGTTCAGTTCATTGGACAAAAACACATCTTTCCATATTTCTAATGAGATTTGTACATGGGAATTGAAAGGCAACACTGTTAATTTTTCAGCTACCCAAATTAATTTCCAATAAATTCTCAAAGATTATTTGTAATGCCATTTTGTTATAAAATAAATTTTTTTTACCAATATTTGAGGAAATATTTCAATTTACTTTTACTCCTCCAAACATTTCTTATAAAATTATTCTAATTGTTTTTAATATCAAATTATAGACTTTCATTTCACTTGATCTAAAAGATGCTCCAGAGACCATCTTTAATCATTTTTAATACGGTTATGTTGATAAGATCTCTCCTTCCTCAACTCTTTAATGTCCATATACATATTCATAGAGTTATGCAAAGATATAGCCTAATAGGCAATTTCAAACACTGTAGGTGCTCTCTAATTGTAATTATAATAAAATCGCAAAGGAACAAAGTACAATTTGTATATTAAATTTAAAAATATTGTATACTTTTTTTAAAACATAATATTTTAATTTTAGATTTTTTTTTTACTATAAAAATACATATAAATTATGTAAATTTTATTATTTATAAAAAAATTTCTTTTCACAGTAAGAATGTAAATAATACGTAATATTATATAATTTATGCATTTTTTTAAATTATAAAACCAGTATTGCACTGATTTTGTTTTTTTTATTTTTTATTTTCAAATTTTAAATGAAATCAAAAAATTGATTTTCTGTTAAGTGAAATTCAGCAAAATTTAAATTTAAAACTTGCTTCATTTTCAATTACTTTAAATAAATAAAAAAAAAAAAATCTAAATCAAATAAGAATAGAAAAAGCAACAAAATAATAATTACAAATGCACTAACAAGATTAATTCACAGGTTATGCAAATAGGTTGAATAAAAAGATTTGTAATTAGACTACTAAATATTACTAGCCCTTTTTCCTGTAAAAAATATTTTTACCAGCCTTGCATCTTTAGATTTGAAGATAAACATTGTATTTGCTCTTTTTACATCATAAAAATTAATAATTAAATTAAGATGAAAAACGAAAGGAAAAATTCCACAACTTGGAATCGAACCTGGAATCACGAGCAAATTTTTTCATTTCATTTTTTAATCCTAATTTAATTACCAAATGTTGGAGCATAGTTTCGGTATTCACCTGTTAATTTATCATAAAAATTATCTATCAAAATTCATTCAGAAATGAAGATAAATAGAATATAGAAAAAAATGATCGGATAAATGATTAGATAAATTAAATATTCCTCATTTGTAAAAAAGAGATTTTTTATAAAATAATTTAAAAATTAATTTTTACGCAGTTTCATGCAAATAAATGGATAATAGCATCCCCAGAGAGAAATAATAAATCATTGCTACTCATTAGATCACTTAAAAATGACAATATTATTTTTACTCTACCTTTAAACAAGCCATCCATTCAAGGTAACAATAAAAGAAACAAAGCCAAGCATCAATTGCAAAATTATAAAATGCAATAGATTAGAGGATTTTATGGTTCTTCTTTTTAGTAGCTGCTATTCTGTAAGGAGTTATCTATCCATTCACGCATCCAACTTGACATCAGTACTATGATTCTGGAAGTGTTAGATGGGTGCCAAGCTGTCTGTTTCATGCACTGGCATTCATCAAATAAGTCTAGTTTCTCTCTCTTTCTCTCTCTCTACCTCTCTCTCTCTCTCTTTCTCTCTCTGTTTCACAGGAGCAGCTAAACTCAGCAGCAATGAAGCCGGCTGCTAACTCAAAACTCTCCTTCCAATCCTACCCACACAGCATTCTCCTTTAAGGAGAAGCATTCGCCATTGCCAGCATGGAATACTAATGGAACCCGAG
This sequence comes from Rhysida immarginata, assembly GCA_023313115.1. Taxonomy (NCBI): domain Eukaryota; kingdom Metazoa; phylum Arthropoda; class Chilopoda; order Scolopendromorpha; family Scolopendridae; genus Rhysida; species Rhysida immarginata. The sequence goes on along the minus strand of JAHWFO010052448.1, from coordinate 1,128,004 downwards.
TGCCAAGCAGTCTGTTGAGAGATATCGATTTTTCTCTAACTGAAGGAGAACATCTGCAATAGTAGCACTGAATCCCAAAAACAATCACATTTTAAATATTATCATCACACACATTCCTAAAATACCTGTTCTAGAAAACAATAAAAATCTTCGGTTTTTATGAATAATTGTTAATTCTCTATAATTAATAACAAATAGTAATTCTAATAAAAAGTAATAAAATTAAAATTTAAAAAAAAATGCTTTTTTTTAATATTTATAAATTTCAACAATAACACTGAGGCATATAGAAATTATTAAATTTAATTACTGATTGTCTTTGTTAAACATAAATTTTATTAAAGAAGATTTCTTAAATTTCAATTTTATAAAACAGAGAAAATTTATTACTCAACAATTGGTTTAAAATTAAATTTTCTTCATTCTGCATTAATGATAATTTCAAATTACAAAAATATGAAGATTTAGCAAATATTTTTCTGTTTTTTTAGGAGTAAAATCATAAGAAACACCTGTTGGGTTTTGGGCTTTTCTCAGCCTATCTCTGAATTTTACAACTCAGAGCTTTTGCATTCAATTCAAGAATATATTAAAAACAAAATTCTGGATTTCAACATTACTGAAATAATAAAAAATAAAAATTAATAAAAATTAATTTTTATTTTTATAAATTAGAACAATATTCGTGTAGGAAACAAAACAATTCTTTAAAATATCTATCAAAATTTATAATTCCTGACTAATGAAGACTAATGCAAAGAATATGGTGGCCTGTTATTTGAATTTTCCCTTTCATAAATGAAAAATGTCCTTGTCAAAAAAAAAAAAAGAAAAACAAAAAACAAACAAAATGAAAAATGCCAGTGCTTTTACCATTCATTTGTTCAAGGATCTACTAAAGTTGTGGTTATTTACAAAATGGCTGCTCTAACAGAAAAATAAAAGAAAAAAATTTTATTTATGTTCTAAGGCCATTTTCTAAATAGTAAAGAGAAATGCCTACACAGAATTTATAACATTTGCCTTCCTTTCCTCTCCAATTGGAGTTTTCTTAATCAAAACATTTAATTCAAATTCAAATGCTTAAACCTTAAAAATCTGAGACTTAAAGGTATCAAAAGATGATATAATGTATAATTTTCTGCTGTTACACATAACTGAAAAACATTAGCAAATTGCGCTGGGAGTTATAAAAATTACGCTGGAAGCCAATGATTTTGACAAGAGTGATTGCTTGCATATGTCATTTAAAGAGGGAAAAACATGAAAGTGACGGCATCATAATTTATTAAAGTAAAAAAATTATATTTTGTTTTCATGTTCGCAAAAATTTCACTTTCCTTGATACATAAGTACAAACAAATACGAGGGGCGATTGATAAATAAGGTCTCCATGTTTGTAACTTTTTTATTTGTTAACCGATTTTCAAAATTCTTTTTGTAACTTATACTCACATTTGTCCTCTATGTAATGCACTATTCACTTTTCGACATAGTCCCCATCCCTTTCCACGCATTGCGCCAACGCATGACTATTTGGGTGAACCCGTCGGAGAGGAATTCCGGAGTTGTTGTCGACACCAGGATTGAATGGCAGCTTTGGACCCTCTTCTGGAGTACGATAACGTCCGCCCGCACACGAGTTACCACACTCCAGAGGTGTTGCAGCGCCTACAGTTCAAAGATGAAAAATTGCAGTTCAAAAATGAAAGACTTTGCGACATTGCGACTTTCACCACTTCCCAAAGAAGAAAGAGCCCATTAAGGGACATGAGTTGGTTCTGACGGCGAGGTAAACGCTGCCATTCAATTCTGGTGTCGACAACAACTCTGGAATTCCGCTCCGATGGGTTCACCCAACTAGTCATGCGTTGGCGCAATGCGTGGAAAGGGATGGGGACTATGTCGAAAAGTGAATAGTGCATTACATAGAGGACAAATGTAAGTACAAGATACAAAAAGAATTTTGAAAATCGGTTAACAAATAAAAAAGTTACAGCCATGGAGACCTTATTTATCAATCGCCCCTCGTAAAAAAAAATTATCAGATTTAATACAATTTTAAAATAATGAAAAGCAAATCGCATTTTTTGTTCAAAATTTTTATTTAAGCATTTATATCGCTAGCTGTTAAAACTATTGTTCTCTTTAACTAATTGTTCTTAGGCTTATCGTCATCAATAATTAATAGCTACCTATCAATAGCAAACTGTTGTCAGGCCTATTGTTATTAGCAGCCAATTGTTGTTAGGCCTACTATCAAAGGTCACATAGGTGTGACAATTCAGTTCTGACACTTCTGCCTAAATGTGTAGAAAGGTTTACAATTCAATTCTGAGTGATCTATTTACCCGATTATGATGCGGTTTGTTTGTTTTTTATTATGTATATAATTGAATGAGAAACAAATTTATAATTAGAAATTGGCCCCTATCTATTACAGTATATGACATAAATTTTGCATATGTCCTAGTTTGCGTAATCAGGTCACGGGAAGGTCACAAACATCTGCATCCTCCTTAGCGGTATCATAGCATACTTCCTCAGTCATCATACTGTACAGTGATTTGCATATGTGTGAGTGTGACTTTTTAGGTTAGTTGAAGAGATAGACGTCGCTGCTATGAAAACTCCAGAAATATGCAAAATCTGGATGGGTATGTGAGATGATGTGCATGTACAAATGTTTCATTTTTGCGATCAATTCATATGATTATAGTGAGTTTTTTATTTTTATTTTTTATTTTTAGATGACAGACTTTGCATAATCAGGTCATTGGGAAAGTCACCAACTGATAGCCCACCCACGATATGAGTTGACATTAACAGATTTAAATCCTATGCCAGTTATCTAGTAATTTGAGGGATACAGTGACATTGTTGTAACCAAATGTTCCTCATCTCAACAATGTCAGTCCATTGTTGCTAAAGACTCAGTTGAGAAGACTCATTTGAATAAGCAGATAATGAACTGGCCCTAAGAGGTGAATGTGTAAATATCATTAACCTGTAGCATTATATAAGCATGTGAGGAATTTCTGATGACACTGTCTGTCCATACTTGGCCAGTTGAGAAACAATGGCAATTCCTAAACAGGTGTAACCCCATCTATTATTATGGAGCTTTAGAGAGCCAATTTAACACGGAAATAAAATGAACATTTACAAAACATAAATAAACCAGTTAAATGCATGCTACTGCATTGTCAGACCGATGTTAATAAAAAGCATCATTACTTTATTCATTGAAGTCTGTCATTCTGTCACCAATTTCTTTCGAATGAGTTTGACTTCAAATTCAGATAGAACATCATAAAAAAGTAAAAGTTATACATGTAATAGGCACACAATTGTGATAACAATCAAGTTGAAACACAATACAGATAGGGCAAAGAGGACTAGAGAAAAACACCATCATTTGATAATTTTACAACAATAAAATGAGAGTGAGCCAACTTATCCCATCCCACAATGCGTTCAGTAATAGTGATGCTTGTTTATACAGTAAAGCTAGCTGCTTGCAGCAAAGTCACAAGATCAAGTAACATTGAATTGAATCTGCAGCAGATAAATCATATACATGTGTTGCGATAGACATTCCAAATATTAGACAACTGATCAAAGTTGCTGAACCAAGCAGATAGTCAAGGCTGAAAGTAACTGTCTGCACAAGGCCATCAAAAACAAACGGCCTGAAGCACTGTCGGAAATGCATGGCCAATATGGCTAAGATGACTACAAAACACTGCAGATGTTTGGGAGGGAACTGGGATATCCCAGTGACTTTCATATTGTTGATCATCTTAAGAAGCAACTGAAAAGTCGGCGATTCATGTCGGATGATGGAAGTGCAGGCCACATTAAGAGAAAATCTACTGTCCGCGTGCCACGAGAAGACCGCTGCGTTGCTTAATGTGCTCGTATGGTGTCGCTGGTAGTTGCAGATCAGTCTATAGTTATGAAGGGAGGAAAAGCGCTAAAATCAAGTAGCGCAAAAATGAGTTCTGGCTGCGTTTCCAAACGAATGAAAACGTTTGCATGGAGAGGTAGATACCTGAGAAATATGAAAAAATAAGAGAAGAAAATCGTCTTATTGTTTACATCGATGAAACATGGATCGACTCAAATTTGGCTGTTTGTCTCCCAACAATGAATAGATTCATCTGCAACTGCAGCGACTCCATAGGAGCACATAAAGCAACTCATTGGTCTTCTCGTGGCGTGCGGACAGTACAGCAGCAATCCTGAGATTTTTATAAGTGTGGAATAACTGGGCTTCTTGGTCACTGGGATGAATATTTAAATGTTGGTGGAAATACTCTTTTAATAAATCCATCCATTCATGTTGGCTCACTTTCATTTGGCCTGCTCTCTTATATGTAATATAAAAGGCCTAGTCTAATTACAAAACCGCCTGCCAAAAGGTAAAGACGGATATAGACGGCAGATTATGTTATAATGAATCTTTCCTTTGGGAGGGTGGTGGACCAAAATTAAATGCATGACCAAATAAAAGTAAGTCAAATGTGACAATCTTATCAACACATTCAACCTTTTTTGTTACGTAAAGTGGATATATCCACACAAAATTTCATTACCTTCATTATGCTGCGAAAAGTGGATAAATTTCATCTTATCAGGAATGAAAATGAAATTTAATTAAGCAGTGAAAGGGTTAAGCTACAACAATTTAATGGACTGTGAACAAAACATCTTTCACTTGAACAAGAATTTAGCATAAGAAGGAATAATTTCAAATTTGAATTGACATGATAAACAGCATAAAACGTAAATTGAATAGGTTGATATTAAAAAATAAAAATGGTATAAATAAGTTTTTATATCAAAGAAAGGATTAGTAATTCCCAATTAAGAACACCTGGTGACAGCCTTGCTGTATCGTGTTCACAATGGCCCAATTGGTAGAGGTAATGAGCATGATACTCGTGGTTCATGGTTTGAATCCAGGTCAAGGAATTTTTCCTTCCATTTTTTCTGATAATATCATTACCGTATGCTTGGAGCATTATCTCCAGTTTCTATTTACTAATTTCTTATTAGTAAATACTTGCATTTATTGAAGAATATTAAGAGATATATTAGGTTTACCTGATAACACATTGATGAAAGTGATACCATGATAACACATTCTCAACCAATATAGCTTCATATTACAACTCTTAAAATACTAATGAAGCTTGAGTTTTACCAATGTTATAAAGATTACAGCCATTCTCTATTTTAATTATAGTCTTCTCTTCTTTTGGTCCAGTGCCAAATCAGCGAAAGCACCAAAATAGATTGACAACTTCCATAGACTTAGATTACCATTATCTGTAGTCAAATAAGCTATAATAATTACTATTAGGACTTACAGATTAATAAACGGATTTACAAATATTTTTATTTCGTGCCCATGATGATGGTGTTATTACCAAAACACATCGTCTGTTATTAAAATTCTTGTCATATTGTGATATCTGGATCTTATGTTATTGTTATTTTTACCTTGCAGTATTGACCAATGTCATTGGCCAGAAAAAAATAAACTGAACAAAGCAAATAAATAATCAAAAGAATCAATTTATAATTAATTTTAAGTTTTTTTAACCATAACCGTAAAATCTCGTCACAACGTACCTCACTTTAATTGACTGTACATGTCAAAATAATGTTCAAATTCAAAATCCCCAGCAGAAATCCTATGCTTTTAATGTTAAACAGTTTCTGTTTAACGTACTCGAATTAATGTACGTTTCAGATTAATGTTCTAATTTAATGTTCCCTAAGTAAGCTTTCCCCTCGTTACAATGATCAAAAGCCTAGCTCTGATTGCTCAACACCTTAAATAACAGTTAATGAGAAAGTAAAGATTAGTCAACATCTTGAACAACAATAAATGAGAAAATTCCCAACGGGATGGAGGATTTTTTTGGGAAGGCAAGTTTTGCAAACAAAGCAAACTGGAATTACAGATTTTTCATAGCTTAATCTACTGTAATACTGTACAGATAAAATAATATATTCTGTACATCTTTTGTGGTTAAATTAAATTAAAATACAAAACATGCTAAAACTGCTACACTAAGTATATTCTGTATATGTATCATACACATGTAATATTATATGCATTAGGTAGCCTGCATGAGCTTCTCCCCATCCCCATGTTTCAAATTAACATTCAGATCAACGTTCAAAATGCCAGTTCCCTTGGAGGTTTTACTGTATTATTTTGTTTATATATATTTTTTTGAGAAGTTTCATGCTCATTCCTGATAAAATAAAATTATTCACTCTTCCCAGCATAATGAGAAATGTTTTAATGCCTGTGGGGTGAATCTGATTTCCGTACGAAAAGGTAATGAAATTTTGGGTGAATATATTTGCTTTACGCAGCAAAAGGGTAAAGATAAGAAAAAATTCTGGGAAATTGGTTAAAAATAATGAAATAAGTTTTCAATCATCTTTGAACAAAATCAAAATTCAAAAAGAGAGGGCGATATTCTGAGCGAATATGCAATGGAGTAATTCTCAATAAAACCCTTAATGCATAATGCAATAGCAATCTTTGAATCATAGGAAAAAAATTTATTTCCAATAGTTTTCTGTCTTTCAATTCAATAGAATTCAGTGATAAATGTTATTGCTATCTTTAAGAAGGTGTTTTTTTCTTTTTTTATTCAACCTACAGGCAGAACCAAAGATTAAATGGCCTTAGTCCTCTATCAGGATCAAAGCCAGTGCAAACTCTCACCTCACTGTTATGACTCCCAAAAGGTTCTCAGTTGGAGAGTTGACTTTCTCAATAAAACCTGGGACAGCACAAAGTAATGAATTTTGTATTATCCCATTTCAGTGTGTGCCTTCACCCCAAGGATCATTGATCCATTCTCAAGCACCTGATAATTCACAGAAAAGTGATGGGAAAACAAATCACTTCCTTTTCTGTATTACACCTTCAGCTTTCGAAATGAAAATGTTGCTCACAAATAATAGTTTAAATTACCATAAATAAACAATCATGAATATCTTTTATATTGTTTCTTTAATAGACTTTCCCAATTCACAAAATATAAACAATTTCTTGAAAAAAAAATCAAATGTATGGTATTATTCTATCAAAAAAACTGGCTAAAGTAAAAATAAATTGAAAAACTTTGTATTAGGAAATTTCAAGATGGAAGAGACAATTTATAAGAGAGAAGAAGATAAGCTGGTTTCCTTTTCCTCATTATAGTTATTTCTATTACAACCTTCTCACAAAATCTTCTTTCATGATGCAAATGAATATTCAATTATAAATTACTTAATAACTAGAAATTTACATGATATATCAAATCAGAATAAATTTAAATTATTTATCCAATGGAATATTCTTCAAGCAACAAGTTATGAATAAAATACATGAAAATGGTTATCAATGACTTGTAATATACAAGCAACACTTTTTTTTTATTAGAAGCTTTAGCTAAAAGCTAATTATAAGAATGCATGCTTGTTCTGTACGTTTACTGCATTTTCACGAATATACTCTGCACTCTTATATAAACCAGACCCCTGAATTGTCCATGAGAGTTCAAATTTTATGTAAAAAAAATTTTTTAGAAACCCTGCAAATACGGTATTTGTGTGGCCGTCTGCATTTGTACAAGAACTTGAAAACAGATTAAGTTTTTCAAATTCTATTTTCAGCAATATGATCATCAAAGTCTTTGCTTGGCTGTATCAACATTTTAGGCTTTTCTATGGTCCCCTTAAATCAAGTGCACGTGCTCTAACAGTGACTATTAAGAATAACAGATCATGGCATGTGATATAACAATCAATTCATAGTGGCAAGTCAAGAATGAATAAAATTTTACTTTCTGCTTATCGTTTAAGCATTATTGACGTGGGCTTGAGCACATGCTCATTTCATTTTAACAATAGACAGGCAAATTCTTTCATTAGGAAATGAAACTAAACTAAAAATAAAATTAAAATTTTGTAAACATCTTGTTAACAATTATGGTACGTTAACTGACAAATGTATTAAGCAATGTGTCATGGAAAAAAAAAAAAAAAAAAATGGGAACAATCATACGAGTAATAAACAATTCAAATTGGTAAATAAAAACTGGTACATGTAAATAATTTTGAGAGAGGATATCAAGTTACCCTTAATTTTCCTTTTTCTCAAATGCTTTTCATCAAAATTCTAAAGTTCCTGTACTTTCTGTTGAAATTCAAAAATTTCGAAAGATATCAGTTCTTTACAAATTTTTTTAGGACATTGCATGTATAAATACTTAATGACACATAGGAATTTTAGAATCGTGGGTTCAAATCCCACTAAGGGAAGTTATGTTTATGTTTGTCCCTTCATTAACAAGCTTGGAAGACCAGCAAAGCCTCAGTAAAGCTGATGATCCAATGGTTATTTATCATCCCTGACACCGAAAAGGTAAAAAGAGGAATAGAAAAGAGAGAGAGAGAAACAATTTTTATGACCTTCATTAAGTCTTAAATCTTGGAACATCGTGACATTCAATGACACATGGTATTAATTGATGTAACATCCCTTTGGTAGAGTGTCCTTCATTATATGAGAGAAGGAGTGTTTGTAATCATTGCATTAATAAGTAAATCTCCTTTTAATAATAAGTTAAGTAATTAAAGTAAATTAAAACAAAATAAAAGCCACCAATTTATGTCCTAATGAAACTAGAAGATTGCCATAATTGATGTACTGAAGAATTAACAAAAATCGATGAACATGAAGAATTGACGAAATTAAAGAAATGATGAAATCACAGATACTAATATAGAAGTTGATAGAATAGTTGTCAGGAAGGTGGAGAATCGAACTTTTGGAGATATGGTGATGAAGAAGAAGTGTTCGGAAATATGTTGATATAATAGAAATGGTCAGAGTTTTTGAAGGAGTTTTCAAAGTTATTTGTTTTTTGCTAAGTTACATTTTTTTTTTTTAATGTTGACTACTGTACAATTTGTCAAAATCAAATGTGAAATAACACACAAACAACAACAGATGATAAAAGCTTTCAAACTCCACTGAGTCTATTATTCAAAAAGCAGGTTGGTTGATGGTTGGAATTAACAGGAAGTTAAGTGAGCATGGATGATGGTATCTATCAGAAAGCAAGATATACGATTGCTGATCAAAAGTCAAGATGGAGATATACGTACTACCTTATATAATGTTTTGGTTTACTTTTTTCTTAATTCTCTTAGGTATTAGCAGAGTATAAAGCTAAATATGAATGATTTATTTGTTTGCTACAGAAATCGTTTGTTTGTTAACTTGCATTATTAGATAATGAATGAAATGAATGACCATGAAACTCCTTTTTTTCTGCAGATAATTTTGAAGTTTTAAAAAGCTAACCTATATCCTAGAACACTTAAGAGAAAATTAAAAGATGTACATAAAATCCCTGAAACATTTCAAACATTAATACAATGTATCATGAATTTTTTATTTCAGATCGGCAATTCAAAATATTTGTTTTGGTATATTGTACCCAGTAAAACTGCAGCATTACTGTAGATAAAACAAACACAAGAGACATTTTCGAGGAGAACATTAAAGATATTTTCTGATTGAAACAGTGCCCTTCAAGAGAAAAATCAGAAAAAGAGACAGAGCATAGATGACAATGAACAGCAGAGCAATAAAACTATGGAACAAAATCCATCCAAATAAGAGAGCTCAGTATGTCAAGTGAATGACATATGAAATAGTAATACCTTATGATTGTGGGTATTTCTTACAGTAAAGAAGGTGATGAAAGGCAACCACTTCCCACAATATTATTTATTCTAGTCAGGTATACATATTTCAACTGCAGAGCAGAGTAATCGAAATTCATATACAAGACTAGAATAAATAATATTGCGGGAAGTGGTTGTCTTTCATCATCTTCTTAATGAAATAGTTGACACGAAGCCATGTGCATTAAATAACTTAAAAGGTGAATCAGAGATACAATAACAAAAATTGACCGTGTCATGCTTGCAAGAATGTGACAAAAAGTTAAATATTGTCTTGAAATCCTCTGCATGAAGAATGGTAAAAACCATTGAAACATACTGAAGTGATGGAACCAATTTGTTTCCATTTTAAATAGTTTTTGTGATATTAATTTTGGAAATGTATTAAGGACTTTAAATCTACTGGCTATGTTCAGCTATTTGAAAACAGTTTTTAGAAGTCATAAGTGCCCAAATTTAACTAAATATATCGTTTTCTTCTTCAACCCAACTTGGAACTTTCAAATCTAAGATAGGAAATGAAAAAGCATGCCATTCTCATTGCATTAGCTGCCAACCACAGAGAATCAGTGATAACAACATTTTTGAATGTTGCCAGGTCCTTCATCTTTAAAGATCTCTGGCAGGAATGCAGCTTCAGTGTTCAAAAGAAAAAATATTTTCAATGTCCAGACACTGTCAGGAAAGTCGAGTTATCTAGCAAGTCCAAAACATCATCAATGATAACCCTAGTAAGTCAATCAGAGCCGTGGCCAATTCACTTCCATGTGCCCAAGTAAACAATCAAATGTGAGGTGAATGACATATCAGGTATAAATGCTATGAGAAGAGGGCAATTCATATCCAAAAGAACTTGGATAAATACTTACTAAAAGAAGTCAAAACACTCTGAGAAGGCCAACATTTAGCCTCTTAGCTTGTCCGATTTAAACCTTCTGGACAACCCATGTCTGGAATGTCATTGAGAGGAAGGTCCACAAATTCCATGCCTATAATACCTAGGAATCATCGAAGATACCATCCAGAACACTATGGCCAACATAAATAAAGATCATCTGATTAATGCATGTAATCATTTCAGAAGCCGCATCAAAAGCCATTATTGAGGCTGAAGGAGGTTATATCAAGTACCGTAATTTTCGGGAGTAACGCCGCGGCGTTTCTGTCATTAAAAGTTAAAAATTCGGCGTGTGCGGCGTATCAGCCACCGCGGCGCTACTGCCGGAGATTTTACAAAAAAAAAAAAAAAAAAATAAAATTCTTCAAATGATTAAAAATTCACTCCGATAACGATCGAGCGTGATCGTTCATCGACAGCGGGGGATTCACTCGATAATAAAGCACTCTTATTATCGACGAATTTACAGCATCGGCGTTTTTCATCGATGTTTATCATCGAATGTTTTTGGAAACATCGATGTTTTCCGCAAATCGCGCAGTATAATCATTCATCAACAGGAAATAAATTATTTCAAATAATCCACGCGTTTAGTGTGGCTTTTTGCCCAGAGAGGCCACTTGGCTAATGATCAACTGGTCTAATTTTCGCGTTCATCAACCAATAGAGGGCAACCAATCAGAATAATCGACGCCCGCTAGTATGACACCTGTTGCGATATATAAGGGGTCGCTTTTGGTTTCATGGCAATCAGTATTTGGTTTGCTATCGAAAAGGCTGATGCAATCGGTAATTGTGACCGAAAAAGAAAACGACCCACCTCTGCAGGAAGAATTTTTATCTTTATTTCATTCCGAATCGGAAACTTCGGATTTTGAAGGATTCGACTAATAAAATATATCTTATAAATATTGAATTTTGGTTTCTTTATTGAATTTCTTATAAAACGCGGTTATACAAAACAGACCGTGTGTGATGGGAGGGGGAGGGGGTGCAGCGTATCGGCTGCCGCGGCGCTACTACCGGAGATTTAACATTTTTGTTAAATTTTGGCATGTGCGGCGTATCAGCCGCCACGGCGTTACTCCCGAAAATTACGGTAATCTTTTAGTATTGAAACGTTTATATAACTTTGTACACTGATTTTTACATCTATTTACTTTTGTACCAATTTAGTTTTGTTGTACTTAAATCTGAAATTTTGTTCTCAAATGGGTGGTGCACCTGCATATCGGCTTGTTATCTAAAGGCTATGCCAGTAATTTTGCATTTACTGGTATATTTGGAAGCCTTAGATGTGGTGGTTTTCCACTGCCTCCTGCATATTAGTAAAGAACAAATTCTATCAGTGGGATTGGCTTGCTGGTCTTGAAAGTTACAGTAAGGCCTACACCTTATTGCTTTTGGGATCAAGACACTATTCTGAATGTAAATGTGAAAATTTATTAACTATCAATAAATAAAAAATGTACAATAACGAAAAACTGCTAAAAATTAAAATTGAGATTTTATATTTAATTTCGTGCATAATCAATATCAATGCCAGGCCACGCCCACTTAAACTCTTGGAAGAACTATAGACCTTTTTGCCAAATTTCTTAAAAGATCTACTTAAGCAAGAATAGGCATAGCCGAAGGGGGGGGGGGATAACTGATTTATTTTATCAAATAAATTTATATTCATATCAACTCCTGCCCCCCCTCATCCTGGTCCCATACCCCGTTACCTCACACTTTACAAAAATCCCAGCTACACCCACTGAACAACACACAAATCATATTTGTAATAAACAGTAGAGATAGCATTGTTATCAGGCCAATAAACAGCAATGTTGGGACACCTTGAATTTTGTTTTTGATGTTTAAAAAAAATTTCACTACTGATTATAGTCTATACAATGAAAGAAAACAAACATGCCAGTGTTCAATTAAAGTTCCAAATGCAATTCTTAGGGTCAGTTCATTATCTGTTTTCTTAAATGAGTCTTCTCAATTGAAACAATGAGTCTTATCTTTAGCAACAATGGACTTATATTGTTGAGATGATGAAAACTTGGTTACAACAATGTCACTATATTGTTGCTGAACACTCAGTTGAGAAATCTCGGCTGAGATAATGAACTGGCCCTTTGACATTAATTTTCCTTTGCAAAAAATGCCTAACAACTAAAATGGGTGATTGTAAAAACCGCTTTCTTTTTCCAAGACTTATCCAACAAGACCTATTCAACCCATGTTCCCATTAAAGTTTTTGGATGGACCCTGGATGCACTCATTTCTAGGCATATCCCGAAAATTGGACAAGCCCATGCTTATTTTCATTGGACAGATTATAATGGAAGCCCAATTTTCCATTTTCGGGTTGCGGCAGAATGGATGGGTATTTTTGAGACGGTTTTTACATTCAAAGGGAGGGAGAGTGGAGGCTTTTGGGCAAGGTCAACCAACTCAGTGGAGGCTATCATTTGTTAGTCACAATGGTTATCTGGACGAGAGAACATCGTGCGTTTGCACTTGAAGAGTATTTGATATTGGGCGAGTTTATGATTGTTGTGCAACGGCACTTCTGCAGATGCTTCAATATTGGTCGCAACGGGTCGGTCCTGAAATGCAACACAATCCAAAACCTTGTGGTCGTACTCGAAGTGTAAGTGGTCGTACCTTGTGGTGCTTATCTGGTTCTTTTTTTTTGGTCATGATTCCACCAGCTTTGGAAAACAAACGCTCCGATGGGTCAGACGTGGCAAGAATGCATAAAAACTTTTTGGACAACGATACAATTTCAGGAAGCTGGCTTTGTTATCTTTCCATTACTGAAGTGGATCAGTATTCAGATCAAGATTCTCTGATGAAGAGCTGAAATACTGCGCAACTGATGAATGCCATGCCTCACTACCAACTGCTTCTGAATCTTGGTTTTCAGAATATGATGCGCGGAACTCAAGTAACATATGATGTGAATTCCAAAAATTAAACGAGGATGATTCAGTGCTTTTCACCTTCCTTAGTATCGAATGGTATCGAATATGAAAATTCTGACAGTATTTGATACCCAATACTCGATACCAAAGTATTGCCCATCACTATGGATTACTAATAATACTCGGTTTTCTTTTTGAATAGTGAAGCTCTCTTATGTGTCCAATAATCTTCTTTCGTTGATTGTGTAGATGGCATGCTTAGCTTCAGATGATTACTATTCAAAAAGAAGACCAAGCATTATTACTAAACCAAGATCTGAGACCAATAAGTGACTCCAAACATATCAGCTGGTTAAGACAGTAAAATGGAAACCACCTAGAACCACCAATGACATTGAAGACCAGAAATGACATAGGATGGGGGGGTGGGGGTTCTTTAAGTTTTTGATATTTTTTTTTCTTCCATCACAACTTATTCACATTCTGCTGATGATGGCAACGGTGTTGCCGAAATGTACATTTGGAATATTTTTCTATAATTCTGTCATGTTTTAAGAGGTAACTTTTGTTATTACTAGCTTTTTGATCTTTATAAATTTTGTTGTTTTTTTTTATTATTTTAACAATAGTCCACGTTTCCTATTTATCAATCCACCTGTAAGAAGTTATTCATTTATCCTGTACATGCAGTTATATTTTACTACAGACTTTCCTCTGCAAGTCGGCATTCTATAAGCCGGGAAATTCCACAAGTCGGCAATTTCTTCCTGAAAGCCAAGATGGTGGACAATGACTTCTGGTTGGGCATTTTTGCCAACAAAAATTAAATCGGTGACAATTATTCCGATTAATATTATTTAAAAAAATTTAATTCGAACTCTAAATGTGTGAAAAGATGAAAATAATGAGTGGGATTTGGGTGAGGCCGTGACATAGCTGGAGTCAAACGTAGAGTAACAATGTAGACCGAAAAACAATGTAATTTTCATTGTTTCCATCTTGGATTTTAACAATCAGTATTTTTTCATTTGTTGAAAACAGTGAAGGCTGGATTGTTGGTCAGGTGACTTTTTCACTTCAGGGCCTTTCTTACTATGGACAGGTGACTTTTCCGCATCTGGGCCTGTCTTTTTTGTTGGCCTCCTTTGACTCAAACTACGTCACTTCCAGAAAAAAATGGCCAGCGGAAGGGAGGGACAAAGCACAGTTTTTCACTTTTCAAAGTAGTTTCTTATATTGAAATCATGGATCAAATTTAAAAATTTCAACAGGGATGTACTACATTTATATCAAAGAATGATATTCTGTAAAAAAAAAAATTGTCATCGATTTTTTGCATAGAGTTGTCCTTTAATAATTTGGTTTAATTTATTTGCCTTACTGCCACTATATTTAATCTGGTTTAATTTTTCCTTGCAATTTTCTGCTTCAAAAGCTAGTAATTTACTGAAGAATACACATTGCAAATGGAACTCAACAATGAAATAGATGCGAATGCCTATCTTGGAATTCTGCAAGTCGGAAAAATCCACTAAACGGCAAGGCCCTGGAACAGAGATTGGAGACTTGCGGAGGGACGACTTTATTTCTATAGCAGACTTATACTTGTTTCAAATATGCCCATCCGTTCTGCTGCACCCTGGATTTTGTCAAATATTTTTAAGGAATTTTTTTTTGTTAACTTAACAGGAAAAATGAGATTCAAATACTGAGATTCCATTTATCAAATGAATTTAAAATGTTACATGGGCTCATTTGCTAGTTTTAGACTGCTCAGTACAAAATTTATATTCACTTCAGATCTTTAATGATTATATTATTATTAAAAAAAAAAAAAAAAAACAAAAAAAAAAACCATCAAAAACAAGCTTCTCTACATTGTTATGGGTTTATATGCAATATTTCAGTATTGATTAATATTTACTTACACTATGCTATCTATATAATTTTAATAAACGCTCCATCACTATATTTAAAAACCTTTTCCACAAAAGAAAAAAAGTTACAAAGTTGCTATTTAGTCTATTAACATAAACGAATTGTTAAAAAAACAGAATAAAAAATATGAAAACACACCCAAAAAAGAGTTGTTATATGGCGACAATGGATTTTTGGATTCCAGTTTTAAAGAACTTAATTTAAATTTTTCGTGAGGCTTTATAATGCATTTTTGTTTTGAGATTGGTAACTTGCTTTGATTCAGTTAACTACAATTCCAATTAATAAATTTTATTAATAATTCATATTGTATCAATGCAAGGGCGATTCACTTTCTCCAAAGGAGGTCAACCTGAGGTTCGTCTCATGAGCATTGAAAACATTAAATGAAAACAACTTACCATTTGAAGGCCATTCTACGATTTCGCTGACATTTTTAACAGGATCGACAGGGACTATGAATATTATGAATGTACATGAGGATCGTCTCTGAAACACAGAATAACCGACATCACCATCGTGAACTTTGGGCTCAGCTGGAAAATACGCGTTTCTCCTCTGCTCGACTTCGTTTTAACGAGTGGCCACCATCAATTCACTTTCCACGCCTCTTCCCCTGCTCGACTTCGTTCTAATGAGCGACATCAACTGAAACTCAAAAATCCCACTTCAGGTCAAAACTTTGATGATCAATACATAAAACGTGCTATTGTTGATAAATATATACAAATATAATAACATGTGATTGACATGAAAATAAACAGTTTACGACCTCCTTTTGAAGGTAAAATTATAGTAGTGAGATAAAAGATCAGACGGACTACGCATACCTTCCCGCCAAAGTAGGGAACGTCTATCTACAGTTTTGCGTGTTAGTATTTACAAAATGACTATCAAATCCTATGAGACTCACACGATTCCTGAAATCGGAACCAAAAGTAAATGAAATGTTTTACCATGATAACATAGATTATTATATATACATTTCTCTGTCTAAATGATACCTATCTTCCGTTTTATCCTACGATTATAGGTGAAGCAGAGTATGTTTCTTCACTCTATCTGGCAAACTTCATTTGGACGTCCCATCAAGTAGAGATGACTCCATGGAAACATTGAAATCAGACTTACATATAATTGTTGCTTTTAAAATGGTTAATACTTTTTACCCATGTGAAGTTCCTTGCCAATTTTATTTACCCAGGCTGTGCACATCTTAAGAAGAGAACTGGATATGACGTGACCCCCAAATAAGGTTTGTTAATAACTTTAGAAACTCGTACCTCATGTAAAAAAGGATGGTTTTCTGTGATAGTAAGAGTTTTGTAGTCGCTCAGTAGTCATGATGGTTAATCGATGACCTAGTCTCCAATTTGGAGTTTGTCAGCTACAATCTTACTTTGGGCGTGGATGTTTATGTTTGTACCAGAAATGTATTAAGATATTGGCCATGTAAAAGGGATAGTGGCCTAGAAGGGGATACATCCAAAAACCTAACAACACGCTTTCACTACATGTAATTTGGAGGGATGTCATTGATTATTATTATAACTTACATATAACTTATAACATATCCTTTGTACATTGTATCCTCAATCAAGTAAAAGGAAACATGCCAAATAATTTTAAAGTAATAACATAGTAGCCCTATGGAGGATCTCCAGCGATCGCAATCTTCCGCCATCAGGCGCATGTCTTCCCTGGTAATACCCAAGCGACTCGAACCCAGATTCTCCATGTAGTCTAGCCACCTGGTTCTAGGCCGACCCTTTGGTCTCTTACCACCGGCTTGGAAAATAACAATTGCCTAGGAAGGCCAGTTTGCGGCATTCGTATCACGTGGCCATATCAGCTCAACTGAGATCTCTCAATGCAGAGAAGTAGCGGCTCAACACCTAAAGACTCCCTTATTGTGCTGCTGTGCACTCTATCTTGTAGGGTAACACATGCCACACCTCTCAGAATTCTCATTTCGGCCACTTGTACCCGCGATCGCACTCTTTCGGTCATTACCCAAGCCTCATGACCATAGGTGAGAATGGGGACAAACATAGATTTGAAGACGGAGAGCTTGGCTTTGTTACCCAGCTCGTGTTTCGTTACCACGGATCGCCATAGTTTACGTCTGATACAGCTTGCTGCACCGATCCGAGCATCCAATTCTTTGAAAAGAGTTTAATTTAAAGAGCATCCAATTCGTTCCTGAGGCAAAAAAAAAATGGCAACAAACTCCTTAAAAAGAAAAAAAAAACTCTCACCTAATCCAATGTTTCCTATCCCTTTTAAGTCTATTTTTATTTGCACTATAGATTTTCATCTCCTTCTGGCTATAGATTTATTTGTGCTTTCATCGCCCCTTGAATTTTGAATGTGAAAGCACGTGATCACAACAAGGCGATCACATGTGAGCGCACATGTTCGATTCGTTATGTGGGACGGTTTCGGGGTGAAAATCGACTTGCATTCATTATGCGAGGTACCATTATATACTCAAATGACTCACAATAAATCCAAAGTTGTCCTCTATTCCAAAGTCTAAACACAATCCAAAGGGGTTAATCCATTTCAGTAGCTAAGGACGTTTCTAGGCTTAAGAAGAACTAATCCCCATTATGGATTTCTTCAAGCCTACAGAGAAGTTATTGGTTGGTGAGGAAATTTCCAGTTGATGAAAATTTCCCCAAGTTTTTGATAAAATTCACAGATTTCTTCTTCTTTTCACACAACCTTCATCTCCCGGAAGTAAAGAGACTATCTGATCATAATAAGGTGCAGTGATTAAGGATTTAATTATCAGGATTTTTCAGCAGGTAGTTAGAGGGCCGCAGGTTAAGAGTCTTATGAAGTCTCGCTTCAGTCGGGGCTTCTTAGGTGTGGCAAGGAGAATATGTTTTAAGGTCACATCAATGTTTCGCTTAATAAGTCCTTGAGCTAGTAGTTCCCTCTGGTGGTGGAAGAAGGGTCATTGTGGAAGAATGTCTTCTACCGTCTCTTGATTTCCTAATTAACAGATTTTAATTTGTATCTGTTACCTCATTTCCTTATTATCGAGACCAATGAGAGACAGGCCAGGGCACTCAAAAGTCACCTGATCATCGGGGTCCGAGCAATAATGTAATAATGCTACTGATTGATACTGGTTCCTCCTATGTAAGATTTACCCTTTTTCCAAATATAGACTTACTAGCTGAAGCACCTGCATCACTCAGGGAAAAATATGGTTTTTAACATTTATATATATAGAAAATAAAAGAAATATTCTACAAGTAAACTCTGTGTAATTCGAATCCGCCAAATTCAAATTATTGCTTAATTCGTATAAATTGCAAGGAACATTTGATATCCTTTACATTTACTTTAAAATATTGCTGCATAATTCGAATTATCGCCCAATTCGAATCAATCATCAAGTACATTTCATACACACTAATGGATTTTTCATCGCCTACTTCGAACGCCATAGTTATTCCGAAAATAATTTCTGACTAATTCCCAGATTGATATGAACAAGCTGTAAGCGTTCCCAGTCCCAAACACAGTGTTACTAAAAACAGAATTGGCTGACTTTCCCACAGTAGCATTCGTGGGAACATTGATGATCGCAGAGAAATCACCCAATCATGTGAGGCGTTGAGATCGGAAGCTGCTTGAGAAAAGCGTTCGATGCTTTCCAAACCTTCCGAGCATTTGGCTTAAGGATGAGATCGACGAAATATGCGAAAGACTCACAATGAACTGATAAAAAAATACATATATTCCATCATTCTTGTTCAAAAATCAATTAGAGATTACTTCAAATAAACAGGCGAGTTGAGATGTTTCTTTTCATTGTTTTTTTTCATGCATAATAGGATTACTGATTACCCATAAACCAAAATACATTGTTTTAAACATAATCCATTTTAGTGTTTATAATTATGACCAATATCGTAAAATTCGCATTATCGCCTAATTTGAAATTTTTTGTTAGTTCGTTTGGATTCGACTTACGTGGAGTCTACTGTATATCCGTGCGAAAGTCTTGCAGTTATTGTTGATGCTGTTTCACGGAACAATCTCAATAGACCTCATTAAACGAAGCAAACGACGACATCACAATTTGCTTAATGCAGACAAACATCCCATTCAGGTCCAGGTAAATAGAATTTTAAAAATAAAATATAATGGAAAGGAAGAAAGTAAAATAAAAATCCTTACTTAGCAAGCACCTAAGAACCAAGAAGAACATACATGCGTGCCAAGTTACAAGTTTGTAGGCTGCATAATGCTGAGATTTCATGATGATTGAATGAATGAATGTACATTTTTCGCTTTTAGATGTTATATGATATTAACTCAGTTTTTTTTTTTTCCCTGAAATAATGAAATATTCTTAATGAAATAAAACTTACTTTTTATTATTGCATAAACTTCTTGCATATTAAAATTTAATTTTAATGCCCTAAATAAATTTTCAAAATACAAAAATGGTTCTTATTAAATATACTTTACAGGTGTTTTAAATGGCTACAAGAAAATTGAAAAAATTGAATGGAAGTATACCACCTGGAATTGTTGATAGAGTTTATTTTTATCTTCGAGTAACCATTGGTCGTATTTTTTGGCTAATTCCTAATCATCCAAAACATGTTTACATTCACATCAAATGGTGGGGTGAAACTTCTAATGATACAATTTTGAGGTATGTATGTATACTGATAATCGTCATTGTATTTGGAAATAAACATTGGTTAACATTCTCAATTATTATAGTGCCCGGCACGAAAGAAAAAGGAAACTGGCGCATGTGTAAATGAATAAAACTCGTTCAACTAATCAGAAACGGACTGGAAACGAGGTATTACTTATACCTGGCTTCAGTAGTAAGTAATGCCCTGATTCCTGTCAGTTTCTGATTGGTTGAACGAGTTTTATTCATTTACACATGCGCCAGTTTCCTTTTTCTTTCGCGCCGGGCACTTATAATTTAGAATGTTTTGGATTGCATACAGAAGTGTATTATTGAAGGTTTGTATTTTTTTTTTTTTTTTGAATTCTAATTTGATATAGGATCACGAACCAAACATATTCTAAAAGTGAAGAGTTTGTAGAAGCTATTTTTGCTGTTAGATGCCCGCAAAAGCAGCTTTCTGCATATTTGAATGATATCCTTTTTTATGCATGGTATGCAGTTTTAGAATAGAAGCATAATACCATAGGATGTATGAGAGCTATTTCTTTAATTTTTGCAGTCTGTCTAAAAAGTAAGATGACTGGTGGTAGATCAAGCAAGTCAGCAGACTGTTTGTAAATTTTTAAGCGGGAAAAGAAAGTGTGATTGATCAGTCGTTTTTGCATTTTACTATGTTTTTTTTTTTGCTTTCATGGCAATTGAGGTGTATAAAAAAGTTGAGGAAGGTAATTTCCGATGACTTCCAGAAATGTTTTCAGTAGCTGTATGACCGATATCTCAAGTTTATAGCAGCCACAGGCAAGTATTTTGAACTGTATTAAATAAAATATTCAAGGACTTATTGTTATTTCCTTTCTATTCACATAGTCACCTTATTTTTTTAGACAGACCTTGTAGTTCGAGATAAAAATTACTTTTTTTTTTTTTATTTTGGCACAGTTCCTTTATTTTTCAACGTAATCACCAAAAATTATTCAAGCATTTGTCTTGGTATGCCATTTCACTAATTCTTCATCAGTGAAAAAATCATCTGCCCCGTAGATGTTTGTTCATTTTTCCAAATAGATGAAAGTCCGAAGGTGACAAGTCTGGACTGTACAGTGGATACAAATGATTGCCAGCTCCAAGTGTGCTGTACAAAATCTGTTGTGGTGCAGGTGACATGTGCACCATCTCCACTTCTCGTGTTAGAAGACCAGGCCGTTGCTGTCTGATACAAGGCAGACGATCTTCTAGTAACAATGAAGTGAAAGAGAAACTAGTGAGATGAGCATAATGCCACTTTCTATCATCAGGAAATGGAAAAAACCTCGTTTTATACTGGATAAATACTTGAATAATTTTGATTGACTATGTCAAAAAATAAAGGTATGATGTTGAAATGCGAGGGATGTTCAAATGAAAACGTATGAAACGACACTGTGGGTATAATCGAATTCTTTATTCAAAGTAATCACCATAGGCCTGAACACAACTATCCCACTATTTCGCGAGCCAGTCCTCCACTGCATCCTTCCACAGATGGAAGTCGCAGGGCGACATGTCTGGGCTGTATGGTAGATGCTCAAGCTGCTCCCACTTGAGCTTGTCCGGTACACTTTTTGTGACCTTGGAGATGTGTGGATGAGCGTTATCGTGGAGCACAGTTAGTCCCTCTTAATGACTTGCATAGGCTACACAGTGTCTCGCAGTACACGTCCTGTTAATGGTTCGAGGAATTCGATGAGGAATTCAGTGGACGGAATCACAACTGCTGGACGGAATCCTGCGTCATGTGAGACCGGCTCGCGCATGCGGACAACCACACCGGGCACTACGTTCTCTTCCCTAGATGTTGCACTACATTATCCCAAAGTGGCATAGTCAAATTCCAACTGGTTTGGTTTTTACGACATTTCGTACCTTTTCATTTGAACACCCCTCGTATAAAAGTTTGTTTTTTGTTTTTTTTTTGTTTTTTCCCCCACTTTACCCATTCGCCTACAAAAAAATAGAGAAACTTATTTTTGACTTAGTCTTGTACAAGTAGCTTTCAAAAAGTAATGCAGCACGATTTGTTTCTTTGACATAAACAGTGCTACGCTGCTGAAATTTTGAGGAGTCCAGCTTGTACTTTCCGCCTCTGTTGTACAAAGTTGCAGATGTTAAAAATGACAGACATCAGTGATGCACAATCATCACCTTTTGCCTCCTTCACCATATAGTCCCGATTTGGCACTGTCGGACTACCACATGTTTGGCCCCCTTAGAAAAAGCACTCTGTATCCAATTTCACTCTGTATCACTCTTTATGTAAAAGAGTGATTGCATGAGTAGCACCAAGAATGGTACCGAGGAAGAGGGGGGTACACGCTATTCTGGAACGCTGGCATAAGGACAAAGAAACAGAAGTAGACTTCTTTGAAAAATAGGCCAGCAAAACTACTGGTTGTAGCAATGAGATGCCTTACTTGCAAAGTTGTATGTTCCATAATTTCAGAGAAATAAATTGCAGTGCATTACTTTTTGAATGCTCTTTGTAATTTAGTATAGTAGGAAGTAGAAGGATAAAAACCACTTTATATAATCCTGTATTTGTTTACAAAAATTATGAAGTAATCTAATCTTTAACTTTGAATATAAATATGGCATTTTTATTGTTAAATGTTTATGCAGAGCAATCTCTTTTAATTGGAAATGTAAAAATTTCTCAGTTGGGTCATTTAGATCTACGATCGCCAATCAATGGGTAAGGCTGCAATGAAATGAATTTTCGTCTTCATCTTCATAGACAAGCAATTCTAAAATGTAAACTCTATTTTAGATTTTATCCTGTTTTGGCACAATCTCTGAAGAAAATTGCTAGCATTAATGTGAAGTTAAGCATAGAAATGGCATCACGTATGATATTGAAATTGATCTTGTTAAGTTTTTAAAGAATTCTGTGTCTTCTTTCTTAAAAAAAAAAGAAAGAAAAAGAAAAAAATATTAGTGCTTTACTCTTTTTTTTTTTTTTTTGTCTGAACTTTTTTTCTTTTTTTTTTTTCCAGCACGGACATTTAGATTAAATATCTCGGAGCCAGTAAAGAAAGCTGAAAATTTTCAGGTATGTGGGGAAAAAAAGAAATCACTAGGATTTCACATTCTGGTGAAAATTCTTAATAATCATTCAAAATTTGGTGAAAATTTGAATTGACTTTTCAGTTTCTCTAATTGTTCAATGTGAAATGAAATCTAAATTTTGTAGTTTAAACTCTTTCAGCCTAAACTTCGTACTGCTTATTCTCGCTTAAAAAAAGATCATCCAGGCAAAAATAAACAAAGTAAGATTTTATAGATTCAGTTTATTTTTAAATGAAATTTAAAGAAATTACAGGTGGATCCTCCTTATAACGAGCTCCTCGGTGTCACGAATTATTTTTGAAGTCCCGGCAAGTTGGAACTAATTTAATGTAAAAAACAAAAAAAAAAAAAAAAGGACTTGTAACGAATTTCAATTTAACGAATTCCTCATTATAACGAACAAAAATTTTTGGCCCCTGCAATAATCATAACTATTCTTTGTAACGGATTTTCACAAAACATGGAAAGAGAGAAATCGGTTTTTTGCACTGTCAATCGAAAGAAAATGTTCCTGATTCAATTTTAGGCAAAATTGATGACATTGAAACATAAATTGCAACAACTGCTTGCAAAAGTTAAAAAAAAATAGACAGCAGTATTGTCATATTTTGGAAATAAGTAATTTTTTAAGATCGTTTTTTTTTTTTTTTTTTTTTTTTTTTTTTGGTTTTAACAAATAATTTTTTTGGTCCCTAGCTGTTTGTTATAACGAGGGCCCACCTGTATAATGTGTAGTCAGGGTTGCCAGACATCTCAGAATGCGCAGGACAGTCCCGCAAAATAAGAAATTATCCTATGTCCCGTAATTTGTACCAAACCTCCCAAGAGTGAATAGTATAAAAATAATTGAGAGTTTTGTTAAAGTAAACTTGAAATTGTGCACGTTAATAAATGAAAACTTTTATTTCGCTCATTTCCTGTAAGTCGGTGGGGAAAATCTGGCAATCCTATGCGTTATACAGGGTGTCCAAAAAGTCTGGTAACATGGCAGATATCTCAAAGGTGCCAGGTAGGCGAGATCTGATGAGTGTGGTTTATATGTAATAGAGGGGGGTGGGGAATTCGCTGCCACATTCAAATTTGACCTTGACCCCCAAATTTAAGGTCATCTAATTCGCCAACTCGAAAACTATTAAAGATAGAGAAAAGTTTCTGATTGCTACCCTGTAGAGCAACACCACATTAGTCTAAAAACAATTTTTAATCACACCCTTCCCCTTTAAATATTTTGAGAAAATGGGTGAGAAAGACTCACTCAAGGTCAGGTTGAGCTGGCCAGGTTGGCTGAGGTTTGTAACACATTTGAATTGCAGTGAAGCACACCGTCTTGAGATTGCAAGGTCAAATTTGAGTGCGGCATAGCCATCATCAGTGACTTCATTACCACATGTGCGTAATAATAATATTAGACCTTTTTATATTTTTTGTATTTATTAGTTAAAAGGTATGTCAAAAAAGAAAACCCCTCTAAACTTCCTGACAGAAATAAAAAAACAGATGAAACTGTTTCAATGATAAATTCATCTTCACTCAAAATGACTCCATTGCTTGAGGATAAACAGTTTGGGTAAACAAAAGCATTAAATATGCCAGGTGTGTTCAAAAAGTATCAAATGCATTTATTCATATACAAGACATTTACTCTAATTTTCTTCAAAGTAACCCCTTTGGTAATGCACACCTTTCCCAGCGATCCTGTCATTGTTGAAAGCACTTCTGGGGTGCATCTGTCAGTGAAATTCAAAAACTCCAGAGCTGCAATGTGGAATGGAACCTTCCAAAGCCAACATAATTCTATAATTCTCTGTAAGTATGTTTGAGGCCAACAAAGAAATTTACAACAATCTGTCCAAAGCCAGGGATTGTTGTGTAAGATGATATTCAGTCATTGTTGTGAAACAAATAAATAACTCCAAAATGTTTAGTGTTGACTTTTTATATGCAGGTGAGCAGTATATTGTTGCAGAACATTAAGTTTTGAAAACCATTAATACTTCACTTTCAATTCTTTACCCTTCAACCTGTATGGTTGACACATGTCATGTGATAGGTGGAATTCTATTTTATCCATAATAAAGTAGAGAGGCTCCGAGATTCATGCTGGTGTTCAGCTGGGCTCGTCGCATTTCGGATAATATCCTCTATTGATTCAAATCTGGTCCCTTCCAGTGGATGTTTCAACTTGGGAAATGCCAAAAATCACACGGAGCCATGTCAGGCGAGTAGGGAGCCTGAGAAAGCAAAGGAATGCTATGTTTGACCAAAAAATCTGAATCAGATGTTAAGAATGGGCTTGTGGCATCGTCCCCAAAAGGCTGTTGGATCTTGAGTATTGCCAAGCTTTTGACAAAATTTGATGGTATATCTCTGATCAACTTGTTGCCTCATTTCACAACAATTCACAATCCAGTGGGCGCTCGCTGCACATCCTCATTCGTACATCGACTGCCAGAGACTAATTCCATCTGCAGGCGGAAAAAAATTCAAAGATTCTCATGAATGTCTCCTTCACATTCCCACTGAAAGAGGGCTCCCTCATCTTATTTGTTTCTGTGGGAAAAATTAAGGTTCGATACTTTTCGAATACACCTCATATTGTTAGAATCCTAATAAATACAGTAATAAATATAAAGAATATACAGTACCCCCCCCCCAAAAAATGTACATACCATCTGAAAGATTACACATTTCAATCTCTACTCATGTTAAAGATACATAAATGTCAAAATGTTTAAGATTTACAGCGCAAAACTTGAGAGCAGTAAATGAAAGAGAATGCACCCAATATTTGCAATTGCATCTGTTAACGTTATCAGCAATCTTAACCTAAACATCATTCGTTCGTACACCTACGAGAGTGCATAGATTCTATACTTATTCTGTAATTTGGATTCTATACCGTATATCTTAATAAACATTGTACACATAATCATTCAGAGGGTGCGTAAATTTTTGGGGGACACCTGTATTGCATATAAATGTCAATTTTCTTTCATTCTGTTTTATTTTATAAAACAGAGAGTTTTCTTCTGAAGTTTTGTACTGTATTGATCACGAAGAAGACAATGATGATTTAATGGTTGGCTTAGAACAAACTGCAAGAAACTTGCTTTTTGGTGAGATTAATTTGGCAGTCTTTTATGAAATTCAGTACTTTTCAGTAATGAATAAATAAACTTCTCTCTTCTCGTGTCAAAAAAAAAATTGTGTATTTTTAAATTAGAGCATAGCTATTTGTCAGCAGAACTTGAGGCTGTGAAGAACATGGAAAATATTTCTGGTTCCTCAGATGATGACAGTTATGCGAGTGATACTGATCCTGCACACAATCAACGTCTTATAGAAGATCTGTTCTACACAGAGGCAAGCATTTTCTATTGATAGATTTAATTAGGCAATCATTTTAAAGAACTAATGCCTTCAACCAACTTCTTGTATAATTAATGGCTCTTCATTGATTTTTTTTTTTTAAAAGCTTGGTTTACATTTATGTGCTGCAATATACTATTTTTTCATTTGTACAAAAATAGATTGAAACTCAAAGGAAAAAAATAAGGCAACCTGGATTCAAAGCAGGAATCGAATCCAGGGTCAAATCTGTTTACATCTCTTAATATAATGCTTTTCTATTGAAATTTATTTTTTTCTAATAGACGTCATTAAATGAAGTATCGGCAGTGAAAAGTAGCAAAGATAATAAGCCATCAACAGCAAATACGAATCCACTGGTTTCTTCATTTCCAAAAGCATCATTTGAAAAGAAGACTTACAGGAAAGTTAATTCAGGTACTGTAGCAGACAAAATATTCTGCTCTCTAGGGTTGCAACTGGGTGAGGGAGCTTTAGTGCCTATGAGACTGAAATTTTCCCCTGTATAACGACATGCAAAAAAAATTTGGGTTTACGTCTTTATGAGATTAAATCTTGAATGTGCCTCATCTCCAATTTCTTTTTATATCTTCATTATCATCATCTATCTGGGATGAGGTCTCCTCCAAATTTTTCCACACAAGGAGAAAGCATGATTAATTTTGAAGGGAAATCAGCCAATAAGGGAGTTCCGACAGTTTTTTTTTTTTCTCCCAATTTAGAGGCCTAATGATTTGGATTACTGTCTCTGGCAAGCTGTAACGGTTCAATTTATGTCAATACAGTCGAATCTCGATATCTCGAATTTCAAGGGAGTGGAAAAAAATTTCGAAGTGAAGAGGTTTTGAGATATAGAGGGTTTCTTTTAAATCAAGACTTAAGTTAATAAAGGTACTGTGAGAGTATAGATAACAATATGAGATAAAATGGTACGTGTATAGAGTTACACAACGTATAAGGTGTGGTGCCACTAATGTCAGAAACGCACAAACTGGGCCTGCTCAAACGTCCCTTATGCAACAGAGACTTGCCATGGAGATCGAAAACTTTTTTCGAGATTTTTTTCCGTAACGCACGAGAATCGTTTTACGTCACGAAGTGACGTCAAATTTCTGCGTCTTAGTACGGAAATTCTCATAATGAACAAAATATAAACTCTCATTTATTTAAATGCTATGCATTTTGCTGGCACACGAAGTCAAAATTCGACATAGCGAGGTTTTCCAAGAAAAAGTTGAGATAACGAGGGAAAATTACATTGAATTAATAGTGAAAATGCAAGAAGATAAATTTTTTTGAAATATCGATGTTTTCGAGATAACGAGGTTCAAGATATTGAGATTCATCTGTATAAATTTTTTTTCTTGGGTTTTTTATTTTTTTGTGTGTGTGTCATCTTGCATGTATGTAACAATTTCATGCAGTTATTTCATGGTTGGATAAAGTTTGTATTTTTATAACCGTTTTCATTACAGATCAACAATTAAAAATGGGACCACCACAAATTTTTCTCTCTAAAATACGTTTTATTAGAATCTTCGTGGACTCTTGTACATTAAGTAAAATTCCATTTAATAACTCTTCAAAAGAGCCCTTATGTTCCATCGATGATAGGTGATTATTTCTTCTTTTAGTTTTTGTTTAATTGCTTGGTTCTTTTTTTTTTTATTATTTATCCAATTTTTTTTTTTCAGTTCTTTTTTCCTGGAATATCAGTATCCAAGTTTTGTATTAAATAGAAATCTTGGATGTACTGATACTTTCTCAATGAAGAATGTTTGTATTTTGCCAAAGAAACTTGAAAATGAAACCTGTAAGCATTTATTTTTTATATGGAGAGTCCTTTTTACTTTTTTTCGGGATTTTTTTTTTTTTTTTTAATTTATTGCAGATTGAGTTCATTGAAAAAAAATTTTTTCAGTGCTCGTATTTCAACATCGCTTAGTGTTTCCTGTTCTGCTATCAAAAATTCCCATAAAAGATTGGATGAAATTAAGAATTACATTCTGTTTATACATGAAAAGAGGAAGAGAGAAACCAGTAATTTTATTTTAAATTATTACTTTGAACTGTCTATTTTTATGTCCGCATTATAGAGATATTTGCTCAGAGTTAAAATTTTCATCATTTTTCCTAATGATAATGAACATGATTTTTATTTAAAATATTTTATAAAATTATATTTAAATTGTACGAGGCCTGTGATAAAAGTATCCGACCTTATTTTTTTTTGCGAAAACCTGATGGATTTGGATTGCGAGCGCTTGCATGAGCCGACCTTGAACCTTTGTGCGTATGAGTGAATTTTTTCCTGCCTCTCAATAGCGTCAGTTGCTGGCAATCAGCATTAGAGGGAGGTAGTGTGTTGTGCTCTCGTCGGTTTTTGATTTGGAGGCTTTCGATGACGATGCTATGGTCGTACCCGTACACCCAAGACTCGTCACCAGTGATTATGGTGTTCATGAAGTTGGGGTCACTGTTTGCGGAGGCCAGCATGTCCTGTGAGACGTCAACACGAAGTTGCTTTTGCTCCGCCGTCAGCAGCTTCGGCACGAATTTCGCCGCCACTCTCTTCGTGGCCAAATCTTCGGTCAGAATGGAACGTGCCGAAAGCGTACTGCTGCCCACCTCTTCCGCAACTTCTCGGATAGTCACACGACGGTCCCGCATCACCACAGAGTTCACTTTGGCAATGACCTGGTCATTTCGGCATGCTGATGGCCGACCGGTTGTACCAGTCCTTAATCTGTGTGATGCCCATAACATCATCACCGAAAGCCGCATGAATCTTCCGGATGGTTTCCACCTGGCTGTCGCCCAGTTTCTGGTAAAATTTGATGCAGTAACGCTGCTCCAGTCGTTCCGTCATTTTCCTTCAAATCAAAAACCGACGAGAGCACAACACACTACCTCCCTCTAATGCTGATTGCCAGCAACTGATGCTATTGAGAGGCGGGAAAAAATTCACACATACGCACAAAGGTTCAAGGTCGGCTCATGCAAGCGCGTGCGATCCAAATCCATCAGGTTTTCGCAAAAAAAAAAATAAGGTCGGATACTTTTCTCACAGGCCTCGTATAATTAAAAAAAAAAAAAAGAAATCATTATACAATGACATTTTCCATTTATTGGGTGTGTTTGTTTAGTGCGACGAAAGCGACTAGCCGTCACTACGAATCACGAAGCCATGAAAGTCGGCAGCCTGATGATTACAAACGATTTGGTGAGAACGACTGTTTTCAAGCAGGCAATTGACAATAGCGATATATGCTTTCTAATGCTCGCAGTAAATAATGAAATGATAAGAATAATTTAATGATAGGAGTAATATTTTCATTAAATTATGTTTTCGAAATGATGCCAAACCCTATTGGTACGAATGTTCTATTTTGTTTGAACTAATTCTTTTGTTTGTAATAATGACATTGGCTAAATGCCGATCGCCTTCTCTAATGCTAATCCCGCAGAAGCTGATGATAGTTTTAGCTCGTTGACTTAGTCGGCGGCGAAGTATAACTGCATCAGCATCACTGGCAATAGCAAACGGAAGTAGTCGGTCTGACGAGACTAAACAAACGCGGTCACGTTAACTTTGTCGCTTCTTTCACATTAAACAAACACAACTATGGAGGGTTGATTCAGATAAAATGAGACGACTTTGCAGTTCTGTTACGATGGTGTAATACCTTGGCGCCACCATCGGTTGTGTTCGATGTGAGAACCACATTGTTGGACTATCGCTGGCACCGTAATTTTCACTGAAGTAGGCTGAGTTTGAGGGGCTCCATGGGATGTTCGTTCCACACCTGCTGACACACTTTCCATAGCCCATCAATGGTTCTTGGTCGGAGACTTCCGAGCCGTCGTTTCAGGAGACCATACCACAGAAATCCATCAGTGATGCATCAGGAGATTTTACAGGCACATGAGATAAGGGAATAACTCATATGCCTGTCTCCTGTTCCATCTTCCTGTAGTAAGCCACAGATGACTTGGCAGTGTGGCTTGATGCCTTGTCCATGTGGATCCTTCGGACAAAATCGGACCTGGCCTTGTCCCCTCTTTCACGATAGTAAATTGCCCTGGGTTTGTTAGTGTCATCGAGGTACACCCAAGCTTCATCTAGGAGACAACCCACTTCCATCGGTCACCTGCAAGATGGTTTTCATACAGTTTTCTGGCGTTGGTGAATCGTTCCTGCACGTGCCTGGCCGACAGTCTGTGACCGCGCCCTTTATGACGTCTCTCCAGCCCAAGATTGTCATGAATTATTCTGGAGACTGTTGCCTGTGAAATACCTTTCCTTTGGGCTAGACTTCTCTGTGTAGGGGGATTTTCTTTCAGCACTTCAGACCGGATTTTTCGCACCACCTGAGCTGGGCGTGTTGGCTAGGGCTTGTTTCTGGTCTGCTTCTCTGCTCGTCCACGTTCATTAAATGGTCGCAATTTGTTCTTTTTGATTATTCGACCCACAGTAGCTTTGGATACCACAATACCATTTCGTTTGCGTAATTCCACAATGCACGAAAGACTGAAGTTAGCGTCGGAAAGGCCAAACATATACCTTTCCCAAAAAGCTGTGATTTGGAAGCCATGTTTCAGCACGAAATGTCCCAAATAACAGCAACAAGTGTATACAAAGCTAATCCCCATGAATAGTGGACAAGTCATGCAAATCACATTCCGTCAAGGTCATACGCGGCGTTTAAAGTCGTCTCATTTTATCTGAATCAACCCTTCGTATTAATGAAGAGTAGATTTTGTTTATTTAGTTTTTTTTTAATTTTTTATTTTTTTTTTTAGTCCTTATTGGGTTCAACAACATTTAAACTGCAATCAATGCTAGAATCAAATGCACACTCCATACTTGTTGATTTGCCTTTAAAAGTTACTCAAGTGGAAGAAAAATATAAGAGTTTAAGAAATTTTCTTAAGGTATGCTATATGCTATATTACTGTATTTTTATAATATTTGGGGTTTTTTTGGTAAATTAATTTTTTATAAGGGTTTCTCAAACCTTTAAGGTTATTTTCTATAGATGGTAAGGACATTACGTGTAAAGTGAATATTTTGAGATATGGAAGAAATGATCGAAAATGTATGTTTCAGGCATCTATAGGATTTTGGGGAGGGAGAACTGTATTTTTTAATTGGGAACTGCAGATAACTATATCAGAAATTTAATGGTTTAAAGGTAAATTCTATAGGAAAAAATTTGACTATACGTATTTATTTTTTTACTTTGGCACTGCAATTCATGATTCTGAGGCTTCTTCAAACACCTTTAACTCTGTGATGTCTAAGAAGACTTTAAAACACGGTGTCTGATAGAGGGGGCAAATTAAAGTTTTTCATAAATTTTATTACTTTTTGAGTGAAAATTGAAATATGCTAAGTGATTTATATCTTATATATAAAATGCTAAATCCTCCTGCTCCGTGCCCGTTTCCATAGTGACGAGCAACAATACAACCTTCATTGTTTTCAATAAATGAAAAAGCACCGATTGTTGAAATCCAAAAATCGCAGTCGACGAGAATGACTATTAAAGAAATCTTATCTTTTTCGTAGGCTACGGTTCAAAAATATATTGTCAAAGATTTAATGATATACAGCTATTGACATTTAAAAATAGCATACTAAAATAAATAAAAAAATCAAATTAAAAACTAAGTAAGTAATTTAGCTATTCTAAATTACGAAATTCATTACATGTATACGATTCTTATTTTTTTAATTTTAATAAAAAATAATAATATTCAAATTAAATTATGAAATTGATTAACAATTCAAGTCACAGCTAGGTAACTTTAGTTTTTTACATTTTATGATATTCGTTATATGTGCATAGTAATAATTTTTCAGTTAAATAAACTAATAAAAAGGAAAAGTCATAAAATACAAAAAAAAATCCAATTGAATAAAATCAAAAGCAAATAACATTATTTTTTCTCATTTTATAATATTCATTAAATGTGTATAATTAATTTTTTTTAGTTTTAAAATACAGGGTGTATCAAATTCGAGTACCTAGCGTTGTTCTCCGCAAAATTCTAAGCATAATTTTCCTTATCCATTTTTCAAAATTCTCAAAAAAAATGCTTGAAATCGTTATCCAAAGTTTATGACGTAATTTTAAGCCTTCTGACGTAATGAGTCCTAATTATTCTTGACTATTTACGAACATTTCCTATCAGCATTGAGTCAGTTTAGCAGCTATGATGATTTTTAGCTATGCATTTTCGTTAATTTAAAATATCAATTCATTACGGCATGGATGAATTACGTCGGAAGGCTTAGAATTATGTCATAATAGCCAAATTTTGGATAACGATTTCAAGCATTTTTTTTGAGAACTTTGAAAAATGGATAAGGAAAATTAAGCTTAGAATTTTGCAGAGAACAACGCTAGGTACTGATACACCCTGTATAGTGGTCGTGCAATAAGCCTCCACAACAGTCCGCCTAGGAAATTGAGCAATGAGGGAGGTGAAAAAGACACCGATGAGCAAGGTTTACATATAAGAGTTGAGATGTGTTTTTGTGTTAGGTTATAATTGTTAAATTGACAGTAGTGGCTTTATTACATTGTAACAGGACACACTGTGTTAGTATCGCCTTCATATTTAGAGCAATTTTTTTTACAACCTGTGACAATAAAGTTCGGTAAATGATGGCATATTGAGAGTAGATTGCTCGCTTACATGAAACAGCAGTTACTATCCTTCAAAGTAATCCCTGTCGATGGTAATGCACTTCTGAGAACACCTGTACAAGTCCTGGAAACTCCTGGCGTAGTCGTTTTTAGGGATAGCCTTCAGTTGGGTCGTAACATTACGTTGGATGTCTGGCCACTTCGGGGGGCATCTTCTACGGTGTTCTGGCCTCCTCGGAACCGTTTAAACCACTCATAAACACACTTCAAAGTAATAGCACTTTCTTTGTAAACTGTTGTCATCATTTCATGAGTCTCTTTCGTTCGCTGTTCCATTTTGGGTTTCGACCGCGCGTACTACGCCTTCTCTCTTCAATGTCCTGTTTAAACACAGTAAACACACTCGCAGCGCTGATTCTCTCAAATTTGTTTAAACATGTCTCGACCTGTCTGGGGCAGGATACGACGATGGTGCACTCTTACGACTGTTAGCAATTTGACGTCATTCACCGAACTTTATTGTCACAGGTTGTACTATTGGCAAAACTGTCAATTATCGCAGTACTTTCAATTATCACAGTTCTGTCACAAATCAATTATTTTTAAAATAAGATCGAACTTACAGTTTGTGCTGTTGCAGTAACAGTCGTACGCCGGGCTTTGGAATAAAATCAAAAGCAAGCTGTGTCTGACGCGGACTGTGGTGATCCGTTGTAACAAACTTAAGCTAGGAAAGAAAGCCAAGTCGTCTTTTATCAAATCCATCTTTGTCCCCATTCTCATCTTTGTCTGACACGAAATGAGATCCTGGGAGGTTTGGCAGGTGTTCCCTACTGGATAGAGTGTTCAGCATCACTATAAGGCAGTCTTTAGGTGTTGAACCGCTACTTCTTCGCATTGAGAGGGCTCAGTTCCTTCGGGATGGCCACATGTATGGATGCCGCAACTGTCTTCCTAGATAGTTGATATTTTCCAAGTCGGTGATCACATAAGAGACCAAGAAGTCGGCCTAGAACTAGGTGGCTAGATTACATAGAGCATCTGGGTTCGAGTCGCTTGGGTATTACTATTGGGTGTTACGGAAAATCGGTAGCTCTGCCCCCCGCGACTTTAACGGATAAGCAGGTTTGTAAACTGAAAGGAAGAAAACATTTTCAGCTTCGCTTTCTTACTGACAGCGACTTATTTACTATTGGCAGTTCTGTCAATTATCACAGTCCTATCATAGACGAAATTTTATAATTAAAATCGAATTTACAGATTCACTTGTTGTGGCACCGTCGTATGACGGGCTTTATTACTAGTTAAATATATATTACGTTTTAAACACGGTTGTATAGAACTTACGTAACCCTTAAATACATGATTCTACTGGACACAAAACATAGGAAAAATAGTAGAAAAATTCTATGGTTAATTTTATCCTTCCAAAAACAGAATTTTTGCAGGCAGTATACGCAACACTATGTGCTAAAACTGTTGAACGAATTAAGATATGAACAAACGGACTGTCTCATTGTTTTACTTGGGAAATTCTAGCTCGAAATCATGTACCCAAAGACCGTTTAAAATCGCCGGGCAGGTGGCCGAGAGGGCTAGGGCTTTCTAGTACTCGAGTCCACCTAGTCATGGGATCGAATCCCGCCGTGGGCATGGATGTTTGTGTTTGTCCCAGGCTGCGTACTGTTATAACTTGTGTAAAAGGCACAAAATGACCTTAGTAGTGGACACCAAAATTTCTAATAAACCAACCAACCATTTAAAACCCTCCAAGATGGCCACCATCCCAATCACCTGCACCATATGACTTCCCTCTAGGCCTAATATGTCGCCACATGGTGGTTGTCCATCAGTTTCTACAAACACGAATTGTACAAGGGGTAGTAAGGGACTTATGGCCCACCCTATAGTTCATCTAATTCTCACTAGTGACTGTGAAAATATTTTTCTTTCTGTTGTTGCATTTAAGGGTTACATGGTATTGAATTAATATCGCATTTTTCAAAGTTGAAAGAAACTTAAAATAATAATTGGAAAATGGTCATTGGAGTATTTTTTCACACCATTACCTCCGATATTAATTAATAAATAGAGAATAATAGTAAAAAAAAATTCACGGCCTGGACTCGAACTAGGGACCTCAGGGTATACGCCCCAATGCTCTAACCACTAAGCTACCGCGGACATGGAAGCTGTTGCTATCAAGGTTAAAGCTTGGCCTCTTGTCCGCAAGCCAAGACTATAAGAAACTTAAATTTTTTTTTTCTCTATTTAAGAAACTTAAAAATTAATATTTTTTAAAGGTTAAATTTGAATTAACATCATCTGGCCAACAGAATTGTTCTTCACCTCGTAATTTACAAAATCAGAAGAGCAAATTGCTATCACATTACAAGTCTGCTGAAATAAAGCCTGGAAATAAAAGTAAAAATTAGTAAAAATTACTTGCCGCTTAGTAATATTTTTTGTGTTGAAATTCATGAAACTTTTATATTACTTATCTTGCAGAATTGAAAAAGTTTTCAAATGATTTGAATAGGAAAGAAAATTCTAAAAGTATGAAAATAAATGAAGATGCTGAAGATCATTCTGTGTTGGTAATATCATTTATCTTGTGTTTATTGAAAAAATAAATTTTAAAAATGAATTCTGCTAAGCAAAGTGTAGAAACAGCAGGATTTTCTTCCCAGGATTGTTATAATTAAACTTCCCCTACTAATGGATAAAATATAATGAGTTTAGATCTGAATAAAACACATTTAATGAAATTTATAATTCCACATAAACTGTATGGTAATTTCTTGACGAAAAAATTTTTTTTCATAAGATGGAGTGTATGGAGAACATGGAGGATTGGAAACAAACTCACCACTT
>JAHWFO010052448.1:1038223-1081800 GCA_023313115.1 Rhysida immarginata | reverse complement strand
ATAGAATCTGGTAAAGAAAAAATTTTGAATATATATGTAGTAGTTTTGTTTTTATTACCGAACGGAACTTACTTTCTGGACGAGCCTCGTATTATATTATCATAATTTACATTGTTATGATTAGAAAAGAGCAACTTTTAAAAATTTTTTGCAGCCCGGCTTCCTTTAAGAAGAGGTGTTCAGAATTTATATTTAGAATGCCGATTATTCAATATTGATGACGTATCTCGTTCTCTCCCTTGTCAGTTTTCACCAGATCCGATTTTTGATTTCAAACTGGTAATTCGAGTTTATTTTGCGATGCAAAATGAAACCCAATTGTACGTTACGCTCTGATGTAAATTAATCTTTCCCGACCCTGATTCACATTTTTTAAAATTGTTGCAGAAATTCCATGTGCCTTTGAATAGAACTTTTCTTCAACGAACGTTCAACAGTTACTTGGTAGTAGAAGTCTGGAAGGATCAATTTTTAGAAAAAGACCAGGTTTGTATTATAGAAAATGATTACATATATTCAATATTTTCAAACTTGCAATTTCATCGTCGTTAGTAAAACCAGTTCAAGCCTTTATATGGGGGATGTTCTATAAAACTCCAAGATCATAGTCCAATACAATTTTCATGTGAGAACATCTTGCAAACACAGGGCTAAAGACCCTTTGAGTATCATGAGGATTCAACCAAATGTGTCATTTGAATTGATACATTCCATCAGATGTATCATTTGAAAGTCATGCTGAAGGCAAATTAATATGATTAGTTTGGGATACCCATTTAAATTCATTAACATGATGTTGGCTATGGTATACGGGGTCAGGACACATTAATATGACCACCTCTCCTCGAACATGCTGGAACGTCCCATGGTATGCAGATGAAAAATCATTGCATATCATTAAAAGCTGACAACAGCAGACGTGTAGTAGCATCCGTTAACACAGCAATTGTCGCTGTCATGGGCAGAGCAAGTGACCTGTCAGACCTCCAAAAGGGGATAATCATTGGCTGTTGGGCAAGGAGGGCGTGGCAGCATTTCAGAAACGGCCACCTTTGTGAACTGCTCTAGGGCTGCCGTTGTGAAGGTGTACTGCGACTGGACAAACCAGACAGTTTCGAGCAACCGAAGAGTTAACTGTGGGGCCCCACGGGCCATCGATCCTAGAGGCGCGCGTCGTTTACGACGCCTGGCTAAGACCATAAATAGTGGGGCCATAGGCGTGTCAGCACTAAGACAGTAGGTTGGGGCTCCGGAGCAGGCATATGGTAACAGCACCCATGTTGACGTCTGTGCATCGCCAAAAACGCCTCCAATTCGCAATGGACTATCGCCATTGGACCTCGGCCGAGTGGCAAAGGGTTGCTTTCTCTGACGAGTCGCGGTTTCTGGTGAACAGACTGGACGGACGATGGAGAATTTTCCGGGAAGCTTCTGAAAACAGGCATCCCGACACCATCGTCGTCTGCCAATGATGGTGGGGGAAGTGTGACTGTTTTGGGGATGTTTTCGTGGTATGGTCTGAGTCCACTGATACCGCTGGAGGGTACACTGAATGCTGTTCGTTACCTGACGATTGTCGCAGACCAGGTACACCTCTTCATGTCGACAGTGTTTCCTCGGAGTGATGGCACCTTTCAGCAGGACAATGCTCCCTGCCATACAGCCAAAATTGTCCACGACTGGTTCGAGGAGCATGAGGATGAATTTAAGCTACTCCCATGGTCACCAAACTCCCTGGACCTCAACCACATTGAACATTTGTGGGACCATCTCGATCGCCATGTCTGCAAGCTGGACCCTCCACCACGCATGGTGATGGAATTACGGGATGCACTGATCGCTGAATGGTCCCAGATACCTGCAACCATCTTCCAAGGACTTATTGACTCTCTGCCACGTCGACTAGCTTCTGTGCTTGCCGCCAAAGGTGGATATTCCGGATAGTAGCAGGTGGTCATATTAATGTGTCCTGACCCTGTATACATGTATATCTTTTAAATAATCTACTGTTATCTTTTGTGTACTGCTTTATTGTTTATTGGAAAGAGAGCATGTGCAGGAAAGAAAGTTGGTGAGCAAAATCTGAACGTTTTAGATTCATCAAAGTTTAGATCGCTCTTTTTAATTTCGTTGCACAAATGGGCGTCTGAACGAAGGAAATGTAAGATAACTTTGTAAATAAATATTACAGTATTTAAATTCTTTTGACATTTATCAATTACAGTTCTTTATAAGATTCATTAATTTAGTCTACTAGAAAAAAAGCTGATGTTTATATTTTTCTCTTTTTTATGTAGCTTCTAGGAGTTTGTAAAATTCCATTACATCAATTTTATTTATCCTTCAACAATTCCAGCATTGCAGCTCAAACACTGAGTAGACAGGTTATTCTAGTGAATAATTAATGGCAACAAAATTTCTTTATTGCGTTAAAACACCTTTCAGTATTATACAGTATAAACTAGTTAACGCAAATCATCAGGAAACCGGACAAAAAGTTCGTGTTACCTGGGAATCGATTCCCGAATTCAACTTCTGATTTCGAAAGCAAAATGCATAAAAAATACAAACATAGGGAATGTCTGTATGTATTTATTAAAAATAATATAGCAATCATTTTTAAAAACTTTTGAAATTTGTATCTGTGTCATATTATTCATTACATGATTATGATTATCAACTATATTTTCTATTGAAAACATGTTCTTAAACACGTCTTCACTTACATGTGGAAAAACTGACGAGATAGCTATTCATAATTGACATCATCTTCTTCGTCAGTGTGGACATTTCGGCTCAAACAGAAATCCATTTCGTCAGCAGTGTCCATTGGCTTATAGCCAGAGATCGTTAAAAAATTAGGAATAAACTTGGAAACTATGTGGAAAAAATAGTTAAAGGTATATACGAGGGTAGGCTGAAAAGTAATGCCTCCATGGCTCTACTTTTTTATTTTTTAACCGATTTTCAAAATTCTTTTTGTATCTGATACTCACATTTGTCCTCTATGTAATGCACTATTCACTTTTCGACATAGTCCCCATCCCTTTCCACGCATTGTACCAACGCGTGACTAGTCGGGTGAACCCGTCGGAGAGGAATTCCGGGGTTGTCGTCGACACGAGGATTGAATGGCAGCTTTGGATCCTCGTCTGCAGCACGATAACGCCCGTCCGCACACGATTGCCACACAT
This sequence comes from Rhysida immarginata, assembly GCA_023313115.1. Taxonomy (NCBI): domain Eukaryota; kingdom Metazoa; phylum Arthropoda; class Chilopoda; order Scolopendromorpha; family Scolopendridae; genus Rhysida; species Rhysida immarginata. The sequence continues at coordinate 1,078,606 of JAHWFO010052448.1, read as the reverse complement.
CAGAGGGCGTTGCAGCGCCTACAGTTCAAAGATGAAAAACTGCAGTTCAAAAATGAAAGACTTTGCACCTTGCGACTTTCACCACTTCCCAAAGAGGAAAGAGCACCTTAAGGGGCATGAGTTGCGTTCTGACGACGAGGTGAAACCTGCCATTCGGTCTTGGTGTCGACGACAACCCCGGAATTCCCCTCCGATGGGTTCATCCGAGTAGTCACGCGTTGGTACAATGCGTGGAAAGGGATGGGGACTATGTCGAAAAGTGAATAGCGCATTACATAGAAGAGAAATGTTAGTATCAGATACAAAACGAATTTTGAAAATCGGTTAAAAAATAAAAAAGTTACAGCGATGGAGGCATTACTTTTCAGCCCACCCTCGTAGAATCTGGTAAAGAAAAAATTTTGAAAAAATATATAGTAGATTTCTTTTTATTACAAAATGGACCTTACTTAAAAAACAGCTCTTATACAATTACTGTAAATATATTCTAATTATGATGTCATTCTTATTGTTCACTTTTATTATCAACGTGACCCCGATATCATCATAAGGACGAACAGATAAATCAATCGTGATGAGTCTGATCCATCCAATGGGAAGACACAAGGCCACACCTTCCTTTAGTAGCACATGCATTGCCACTCTATTCTCAGACCTTGTATAGCTGAAGATGGTATAATACTGAAACGTGTTTTAACGCAATAAAGAAATTTTGTGGTCATTAGAACTCAAGTCCGTACATTTGTTAAATGTTATTGTAGAATTCGCCTATTTATACGCTCTGTTTTTTTTTATTTTCCAGTTTCCTCTAATAGTCTGTAAAGATTATTTACCTGTGAAAGACATTATTACACACCAAATTATTGGGCAGTTGTATGTCATTTTGGCTGCAGGCACATGCGATAATGTAAGGAGAAATTAATTTTTGAGTTTTTAATAAAAGCTGCACTTATTGACTCTCAAGGCGAAAATATTATTTTTTAAAGTTTAGATTCATCATTTAGAAGAAAGTCATCATGTGGCTAATATTAATTACACTGTCGTGAATGAACAGAAGCATTCATTGGAAACTGTAAATAATGAGGAGTTTCCTGCTAGCTCTGTACAACAATCAAGAGATAGTAACGATACAATCATTCTGAATTCTATTAATAACTCTTGGGAGAATTCAGAAGTCCAACACGGCTATAACAAAAGTACCATTCCAAATTCCATTGATAACTCATTGGATGATTCAAATCTACCGTCAGTCTCAATGAAACATTCTTTCACATTGAACTTCAAGAAAATAGAAGGATTTTCTCTTGAAGAGGGAAGTTTTTGGGGCGATTCTGAATGCTTTGTTCAATACACATTTCCTACAAATTCTTCTTTATCTGTTACTCAGGGTAAGAGAATTTTTTTTTTTTTTTTTAAGATTGTTATGCTTAAGTTTCAGTCGCCTCGTTGATTTGTATGTTTCAGACAATTCGGCAATGCAATTATTTCAAACTTCTTCGGTTATTTGTACATCAAATCCAGAGTTTCAGGATGTCCATCGCCATACACTTATTGTCAAAAGTACTAACTTGCTATTGACCTTACTTACAAAAAGTAAATATATTGCTTAAATAGATTGTTTTCTTATATTTATGAAATGTATATTCATGGCCAAAAATACTTAAATTTTAAGAATAGCTCATTCAAGCAATTTCTTGAATAGCTGATGATGAATAGTACGAGGTGCGTTCAAGTTCTAAGGTCTCCAAATTTTTTTCTGACAAAATACTTAACCCAGGAAATTGTAACTACTGTTACTTCTCGATGTAATCACCGTGACGCCGAACACATTTTTCACAACGGCGGCGCCATGATCGATTGGCTGCTGAGAACTCTTCTTTAGTGGTATATTTTGCCCATTGGTAAATCGCTGAAGCAACGCCAGCTCGGTTGGGAAACGAGCGGCCACGGAGAGTGTCCTTCATGATTGGAAAAAGCCAGAAACCGCTAGGAGCGAGGTCTAGTGAGTATGGAGCATGGGAAACCACCTCAAAGTTGTTATTTTGAAGAAACTGCTGAGTTAGGAGTGCCCGATGAGCAGGGGTGTTGTCTCGATGAAAAAGCACCCGCCCAGTCTTGTTTGGCAGTTTTTCATGCAATGCTGGAAGGAATTTTGTTCTGAAAACGTTTTCGTATGAATTAGCTGTAACAGTTGTACCATTTGGAACACAATGTGTGAGGATTACGCCTTCGCTGTCCCAAAACATGGCCACCGTAACTTTCTCAGCAAAGACTGTGACTCGAAATTTTTTTGGTGGCGGTGAATCAGTTTGTTTCCATTGTGAAGATTGCCGTTTCGTTTCGGGGTTAAAAAATGGAATCCACGTCTTATCCATCGTCACAACTGATGAAAAGAAAGCACCATTCATTTCTGCATCACATGTCAACATCTGCTGAGAAATTGTCACCTGCGCAGACTTGTGTTCGTTCGTCAGCATTCGTGGGACCCACCTTGAAGAAACTTTCTGCTCATCATGCAAAATGGACTCCACAGACCCCACAGAAATGCCAAGTTTAGAGTTAATATCACGCACACCTAAGTGACGGTCTTCCATAACGACTTGTTCCAAACGAGCAATCATGGCTTCCGTCTGGCTGGTTCGGGGTCGAGGCTGCTTCGGTTCATTCTCACATGATTCTCGACTTTCTTTAAACTTTCACGCCCATGAACGCACATTTTTAACATTCATAACGCCTTCATTACTTATCTCACTCGATTGGCGATGAATTTCGATGGGTATTTCACCCCGCAAGTGCAGAAAACGAATTATTGCACGTTGATCTTGTAAACTAAACTTCGCCATTTTAAGTATATGAAATATTGTTCGCGGCAACGCACACTGTATTCACGCTGTTCACGGTATAGTGCTGCCATCTATGTTAGTAAAGATGAAATATTTCCCACCAAATTTTAAAAGCATCCGGATCTTTCTACTTACTCTTTACTGCAGAGAAAAAAATTTGGAGACCTTATAACTTGAACAATCGTTACAATCGATATCGAATTCCGATTATTAAAATTACAATGAATAAAATCAAAGAAAGTAAAAGATAAACAATGATACAAAATTAAGAAATATAGAAAATTAACTTGACTCTTTAAGCAATTTGATAAGTGTCAAATCTCCTATCGGGCCTGCGTCTCCGTTTAGTAACAGGTCGGGGTCCTTCTTGGAAATCTCCTACGTCTCATAGGCGTCTAAAGCGTTCTTGTTTCTGACCTGTCTCAACAAACGGCAGTCTTGTAGAAGTATGTCGTGTCTGGTGTCAAGCATATGCTTGGCCACCGCTGATCTATTCGGGCGGCCGAACCTGGCGTGGGCATTAAGCTCTTTGAATCTAGTCCGGACTTTCCTGCAAGTTGCCCCTCGGTAAACTTTCTGGCATACACTGCAGGCGATTTCGTATATTCCACATTGTGATAGAGGAGGTGTTTGGTCTTTAGGGTTCCCCAAAAGGGTTCTGTATCGGCATTGAATAATGAACTCAATGAGTTCGAAATACGTATATGCTTAATAAAATTCTTTTGTGGACAAGAGGTTGTTGTCAGTTGGTCAGAGTTTTTCCTCAGTCATTTGGCATATTGAAACACCAGCACAATTGCTCCCATAAGGCAGATGACGTTTGATTTTATAGTATTGTATCTTTACCGACACTTCCAATTTTCCGACAGGCTGTGCCATGTTGCTTTCGACGCTGTGGCGGCCGTCAGCGATAGTGCACCAGATGCCGCTTTGTATCCTTCAGCAATCAAGGGATGTCGCTTCCCAGTGGCACCGCACATTTTCTAAAGTGGTCGTTCTGTCATGCCGATTGTAATGACTTTACGGCTACCTCTTGTATAAGGGATGTGATCCATGTACATGAGCATATTTTTATGTCATGGAGTAATTTTGGCCTAATCAAACTGTTTTGAAGTTTTTGTTTTAAAAATTTTTAAAGAAGTTTAACTTTTTCAGCTTTTCCATTGGGTATCATTTTCACTGTTTGGTGTAAATATTATGAGCCAGCTCGTGAGGTCGCAATTGCAAAAGTAAGGTCCTAAATAAATAACGAATATAGCATAATTGTTCTATATTAATACTAGATGATGCCTATTATAAATGTTTTTTTCAGGGATTGTTACCAGTCTCTCGCCTAAATTCACTCGTAACATTATGGAAACAAAAACGTTCAAGTTCGTTCACTATTAAATTACCACTTTTTAAATTACAGGATAAGGTAATTATTTTACTTTTATTTTTTATTTTATAATTATTCCGCAGTATTTTTTTTAGCTGTATTAGCTCATATAAGGAACAAAAATGTTGTTTCTTGTAGTGTACTTCTGCTGGCCTTCTCAACTTAACAATTTCTTATTCTAATGATGAAAGCTCACCTCCTTCTGTTAAGGTAAGAAAAGTTTGTTTTTTTTCGTTAATTGAACAGGTTTTCCCCATTTATGCACATTCTTCTGACTACAGCTATCTCAACCAAAGATGGGAGCGGAAGTAAAAGAGCCAATCACAGCGTTCACCCCAGAAATTTAACATTCGGGTGGAGCTACTTTATAATAAGCTAACTGGTATCCCTGGCATTGCCTGGGCTCGTTTTTTTGATGAAATTTTGCAATATCTGAATGTGAATATAACTAAGAGGTTGAGTCAAAATTAGTGGCCGACTTGGGAGGGGGGGTTAGATTTTGACGATTTTTGGGCGAAGACCATTTACGACAAGGGTATATCGCAGTTTATTAAGAGAAAAGAGTGGTGGGAAGAAACATCAGTACGAATTTGAATGCCATAGACATTGTGCCACCTGCATCAGTCAGTGGAAAAATATGGCAGAAAAATTGGTGATACGTGGGCTCCTTCGTCACTATTGGAAAAAGGGGACCAGTGCATGAGCAGCAGCCGCCGAAATTTGCAGGGTGGAAAGTCAGGATGTGACCAATGAACGGACAGCACGACGGTGGTTCTCCCGCTTTTCGTGTGGAGACGTGGGCCTGGAAGATGCGCCAAGGAGCGGAAGACCCAAAGAAGTGGATGACGCAACCCTACGGCAACAAGTGGAAGCCAATCCAGACAGCACCAGCCAAGCGTCGGACATTGGGACATCACAATCGAGTGTGGTTCGTCATCTGCATGCCATGGGAAAGGTCAACAGGAGCTGCAGAGTTGTGCCCCACGAGCTGACGCCCGCGCAAGCACAACAATGGGTGAAGGTGTGTCGCCAGCTGCTGGAAAGAATCGAGGTTCTGCCACATCCAGCATACAGCACCGACCTGGCACCTTCCGACTACCATCTCTTCCTGTGTGGACTGCACTTCGCCAAAGTCAGTGAGGTTGAAGACGCCATGTGTGACTTTTTCGCCCAGAAACTGGAGGAATGGTTTCGTGAGAGCATCCGCCAACTGGCTGATCGTTGGATGAAGACCATCGAGCATGATGGACTCTACTTTGAAGATTAGCAATGAGTGGTTCCTGTCTGGTGCCCATTTAAAAGTTTGCGCGGTGATCGGCCACTACTTTTGACTCAACCTCTGTAACTATGGAATACTAATGTGAAATCGGCAGTTTTTATTCCTGGTAAATATGAATTTAGCTGGCATCCAAAACCAACAACCAAACGACTGAACGAACGAAGAAACAGACGATAGCTCGGTTTATGGTTTGGCCGGGGTCATGGTCTCGCTAAAACATTTCTATGGAGCGTTTTAATTTTTCTCTGGTGCTATCTATAGAACATCGTTGGAACTAAACAAATGTATTAAGAAGCCACCATTTTTGAGGTTGGAAACATGAAATTTAGTGTACGAAAATTACAAACATGAAAATTGGGTTAGTGTTTACACTGTTTGGGGATGAATTTTGAGAAGTGCTGAACAACATGTTTCTTTATTTGTATTGTAGAGTACAAGATGTGACCAATGAGTAGGATGAGTGATGAAATAAGTCTTATATTGAGTAGGCCTCACATGGAAACTGTTTACAATCCTTCAAAATAGTCCCCGTTGTACACTACGCACCTCTGGCAATATGTGTATAAATCGTCAACAGATCTTGAAAACTCCTGAATTGAAAACAGCTTTCAATTCCCGTGTCAAAGCAGCTTGAACGTGCGTAATGTCTGTAAATCTTCGCCCTTTTAGAACCACTTTAAGTTTCGGAAACAGGAAAACTCCAGTGGGGTAGGTCTGGGAAATACGATGGGTGTGATAGTCAGTAACCCGATGTTGAGCTAGAAACGGCTTTATTAGCGCAGCGCTATGTAGCCGTGCATTATCATGTAAGAGAAACTAAGAGCCAAGTTGCTTCAGATGTGGCCGTACATGAAGAATACAAGACAAGAGTCATTTGAGCACCTCGCAGTAAAACTCACCGTTGACAATTTGACTTGCAGGAAGAAATTCCTTGGGGATTATGCCTTGACTTTTTGAAACGAAAATTTTTCCGGTTCGCACCACTCTATATTCTGGCGTTTCATCGCCATATACTTGCGCCGGCCAGGTGGCCGAGAGGGCTAGGGCGTTGACTTTCTAGTTCTCGAGTCCGCCTGGTCGTGGGTTTGAATCCTGCCGTGGGCATGGATGTTTGTGTTTGTCCCGGGCTGCGTACAGGTATAACTTGTATAAAAGGCACAAAATGACCTTAGTAGTCGACGCCAAAAATTCTCATAAACCAATCAACCAACCATATACTTGCTTTGTTATTGCATGACTTTCACCTGCTAATTTACCAAATTTGAACAAGAATTTCAAATTGATTCTCTCCTTGTTCCCATTTTTGATTTGAGGGGTGATTCTCTACTTCTTATATCGGCCTCGGTGGCTCAGTGGTTTGCGTGATCGCCTCTGATGCCCGAGTACGCGGGTTCGATCCTGGCCGAGGACGACGAGGATTTTTCAGGGGGAAATCCTGAGATCACGCACTTCCTTCGGAAGGGAAGTAAAGCCGTTGGTCCCGTGTAGTCGTTTGCCGGCTGCACGTTAAAGAACCCTTGCGAGGCAAAATTTGCGGCCCCTATAACGCCGTCCTGAAATGACCATAGCAGTTGAAAAGGACGTTAATACCAAACAAACCACACCATCTACTTCTTATTGGTTACACCTTGTATAAATTTAAGCTAAATTTCAAGAGAATCCAAAAATAAATGTTTTCCCATACAAACTTTCACCCTCTAATTTAGACAACTCCTTTCTTATTGCATGTCTAGGTCATGAAAGGAACCAACTGTCAAAATTTCGTGTTTCTGACTTCAGTAGTTTTGACTATGCGTTGATGAGTCAGTCAGCCAAATTCTGACTTCTCTCTTTATTAAAATAGTATAGATTTCCATGATTGTTTTTGGAAGGTGAAATTCTCGACCTTTGGTCCAGGTGCCTGCCTTGTCTTTGGGTTGCTTTGACTGCTTAGCATTCTTTATAGTGATGTGCGATACCAATGAAGCATCGATACTTCCGGTATCGAGCACTTTAATAAAACACTCGATACCAATATCGGGTACTCATTGAGAAAGTATCGATAGTATCGAGTAAAAATGAGTATTTATTTATATGGTAAAATGCATTTCTGAGAGGAGGACGTCGAACCTATACTGGAGCACGTGGAGGCTAACATTACTCATTACAATTAGACCTCATTACTATTACTAGGAGGCTATCATCACGTGTCCGAGTCATTAGCTTTTTTTTTATTTCCCGTGCGCCCATAGAGCGAGGCGTGAGCTCGACAGCTCGACCTCGTTAGGAGAAATAAAAACAAACGCTTCGAAAGATACTTCCCTAATCAGTAGCAGCCACTGGAATAAAAGCGTTAAAATATTCAACAGATTCTGAATTAACACTGAAAATCGAACATCTTCATTAGATGACTCATAGGTTTTTTCAGTATCGAGTATCGACGTGCAAACTAGCGATACTATCGATACTTGAGCCATATTAGAATATACGATACTTGAGTACTCGAAATCCGGCAAGTATCGATACTTTTTGGTATTGGTATCGGTATCAGCACAACACTAATTCTTTAGCTTTCTTGGAGACAGCTTAACTGTACCAGTATCTGCAATATCCCATTTGGTAGAGGCAATAAGCTAGGAAACTTGGTGGTTCCTAGTTCCAAGTCACGGAAGTTTTTCTTTTTTCTTTTTCATCTAGATTTATTCTTATAATTTGAAGCCAATTGTTTTCTTTTCTGACAGCAATTTAGATATAATCGTAATTCTGAAGAACATTGTTTACAATTATCACCAAAAAGAGCAGATGTTCGTACAAATGATTCTCATCGGGGCCAAACTGATCTCGAGTTCCCAATGTCTTATAAGAATCATGAGATTTCAAGTAATACAAACGAGACTTTCACTGTACAGCTCTCTATAGAAGAAGCTATGCATCTATTAATAAAATCAGATGACAGTAGGCAAGTATATGGGGATATGAAATTTGCAAAATCTTGCATCGCTTATTTAAGAGCTTTTAATGATTGTAATTTATTTATTTTAGTTCTGAAGTATCACCGAATGCCTTTGTCACTTTGAACATTAATAATAATAACCCAGAAGAAATGTTAAGTACTAACGTCATTGAAAGTAACTGTAGTCCGCAGTGGAACTGGACAACAAATATCTTACTTCCTATTTATTTACTTCAGTATCCACAAGTGAGTAGTGAAAATTCTTATTTATGAGGGGGAAGTCAGTAAGTAAGTTACAAATGGATATACGAGGGCTGTAAATTAAATAGTGGCAACTTAACCTTGAAACTCGCAGAAGGGCGGGCATGCGCAAATAGGATATGGGAGCGGTGAGGTGGCGCTGTTGTCGATGTGTAGAGTGCAAAAAACAGTCGATCTGCTTAGAAGGGTAGTTGTTGTGTGGCGTTAAAGTGAGAAGTTTAGTTTCCATAGCTCTAAAGCATGTTTTCAAAAGATGATCAGCGGTCGTGGCTTAAAATCGAGGTTGCCCGTGGCAAAAGTGCAACAGAATGCTATCGAGGATTAGTGGAAGCCTGTGGCACAAATGCTTTACCGTATAGGACAGTAGCACGATGGGTTCGAGCATTTCGTTCGGGTCGGAATGAGACTGCGGATTTGCAACGCACAGGTCGGCCCTCCATTCCTCAAGAGCAGATTGACATCCTGAGCAGTCTCCTTACCATAGACCGCTGATGGACTGTCTGAGAATTATCCTTAGAGGTTGGTCTGAGTCATCAAACAGTGTGATGCATAATGAAGAAATCTCTGAACATGAGAAAAATTGCTTCCCGCTGGGTTCCACATCGACTAACCGAAGTACAGAAATGGCACCGGTATGCACTGGCTGGCACCCACTTGGAGAAATACCGCAATGAAGGAGACGCATTTCTGCAGCGTATTGTCGCCATTGATGAGACATGGGCATGAGCCTGTGAGCCTGAATTAAAGCGTCAATCAAATGAATGGCGTGACCAAGGTTCGCCACGTCCACAGAAATTTTGACAGGAACCCAGTCAGGTGAAAGTTATGTTGATTGTGGCATACGACTGGGACTGTGTGATTCTTACACATGCTGTACCTGAAGGACAAATTGTCAACGCAGATTACTATTGCCGATTTCTATAGCACCATCTGCGTCCGGCTATGCGGCGCAAACGTCCACGTTTATTGCACAACAATCTCCCTATCGTGTTGCATGACAACGCTTGTTGCCATGTCGCAAACAAAGTCACTCTCCTATTGCGACGGTGGCAGTGGGAAATTCTGGAACACCCTCCCTACTCACCCGACATGAGTCCTTGTGACTTCGATCTGTTTCCGAAGTTGAAGGAACCCCTCCGAGGTCACCGATTTCATGACGTTTCATCTGTACTCCATGCAGTAGGGCGCTTGGTCGCTCACATCAACAATCAACACCATGCCACTGGTCTACAACGGCTTCCCGACATTTGGCAAAAGGTTATAAGCTTTGCTGGTGATTACATAGAAGGAATGTAATGCAATTGTACTTGTAAGTTCATTAAAAATTGATTTATACCTATGTTGGCATTACTTAATTTACAGCCCTCGTAGAAATAAACAACTACGAGTACTGAAAACTACTTTCATTTCTCCGCATAATCTCCCTGTACATTGAGACGTTTGTACCATTTTTGCACAAGCCCCTCGAAACCAGTAAGATAAAATTCTTTGGGCTGCTGCCTGATCAGGCGGTGACTTCCCTTTGTAAAGCTTCATCATCGCTTCGGTTAAGAGGACCGAACAGCTTCATCGTAGGGAAAGTTTCACCTGAATCGTTAATGGTTCCAAATTGGTGTTGTTGCCTAATGATATAATGACGATACTGAAGGTAGAATCTGACCACAGAAGAATACTGACTCATGAAGCCTTGATGATCAGAAGATTTACAAAGGAATTCCTGAATAAGAACCTAAATGGCCAGACCAATTTTGAGAAAAATCCTATCCTAGATGCCATCAACAACATTATAAACCAGCAACATACAAGAAACATCAACGAACCAGATCAAGACTGAATTTTATATTTTATTTTTAATTATTTTTCTGCTCTGTTTTTTGTTCCAGTATATTTTTTATTTTTTATTTTTTTAGGGGAGCCTCATTGAGACAAGTGGAGAAATTCAAGTATCTCGGGATTGCATTCACGAGTGATGGACGGCAGGAGAAAGGATTGGATGCTCGGATCGGTGCAGCAAGCTGTGTCAGACGTGAACTGTGGCGATCCGTGGTAACAAAACGCGAGCTGGGTAAAAAAGCCAAGCTCTCCGCCTTCATATCTATCTTTGTCCCCATTCTCACCTATGGTCATGAGGCTTGGGTAATGACCGAAAGAGTGCGATCGTGGGTACAAGCGGCCGAAATGAGATTTCTGAGAGGTGTGGCAGGTGTTACCCTACTAGATAGAGTGTACAGCAGCACAATAAGGGGATCTTTAGGTGTTGAGCCGCTACTTCTCTGCATTGAGAGATCTCAGTTGTGCCGGTATGGCCACCTGATATGGATGCCGCAAACTAGTCTTCCTAGGCAGTTGTTATTTTCAAAGCTGGTGGGTAAGAGATCAAGAGGTCGGCCTAGAACCAGGTGGCTAGACTACATGGAGAATCTGGGTTCGAGTCGCTTGGATATTACCAGGGAGGACATGTGCCTGATGGCGGAAGATCGCGATCGCTGGAGATCCTCCATAGGGCTGCTGCCCCCGCGACCCTAACGGATAAGTGGCTTTGAAAAGTAAGTAAGTATTTTTTTAAATATTATGTTAATCTGCTTAACGTGGCTACTTCGGCCACGAATCAGCGATTGGCTCTCTCCAGCTTTTCACTGATTGGCATACAAAAACCATAAATTCGGGAGCCTCGGCTTACTTACTTTGTAGATCTCCATTTGTCCCGATGATGAAATCATTTCGAAACGCGTTGGCATTATTAAATATCTACTGTATTGCTAATCTCCGGACCTTCTTATTTCTCGATTTACTCAGCAATTCTGACCGCGATGCAACTTTTAGTAAGAGGATGTTCACAGTCTTCCGGGATTATGAGGACATACTGCTTATTATATAGCCCTGACTTTGCTCCTCACGACTTCCATTTGTTTCATTCTCTTAAACATCATCTGTGGGCGAACACTGAAGCTGTACAAAGGGAAGTCACTGTCTGGTTCAGACAACAGCCCAAAGAATTTTATCTTACTGGCTTTGAGGGCTTGCGAAACGATGGAACAACTGTCTCAATGTGCAAGGAGATTATGCGGAGAAATAAAAGCAATTTTCAAATCAGTATTTGTTTCGTTTCTATATCCGTTTGTAACTTACTTACTGACTTCCCCTCGTATATACTTTTTTTTGCTTCCAATTTTTTATAAAGTTACATGCTGTGTAGCTTGTGTAACTCGAACTCTCATAAGTACGAGGGTGGGCTGAAAAGTAATGCCTCCATGGCTGTAACTTTTTTATTTTTTAACCGATTTTCAAAATTCTTTTTCTATTTGATACTCACATTTCTCCTCTATGTAATGCACTATTCACTTATCAACGCGTGACTAGTCGGGTGAACCCGTCGGAGAGGAATTCCGGGGTTGTTGTCGACACCAAGACCGAACGGCAGGTTTCACCTCGTCGTCAGAATGCAACTCATGCCCCTTAAGGTGCTCTTTCCTCTTTGGGAAGTGGTGAAAGTCGCAAGGTGCAAAGTCTTTCATTTTTGAACTGCAGTTTTTCATCTTTGAACTCTAGGCGCTGCAACCCCCTCTGATGTGTGGCGATCGTGTGCGCACGGGCGTTATCGTGCTGCAGAAGAGGATCCAAAGCTGCCATTCGATCCTCGTGTCGACGACAACTCTGGAATTCCTCTCCGACGGGTTCACCCGACTAGTCATGCGTTGGTACAATGCGTGGAAAGGGATGGGGATTATGTTGAAAAGTGAATAGTGCATTACATAGAGGAGAAATGTGAGTATCAGATACAAAAAGAATTTTGAAAATCGGTTAAAAAATAAAAAAGTTACAGCCATGGAGGCATTACTTTTCAGCCCACCCTCGTAGAATTGCCACTTAAGACACTGATTATTTTCATTTTACCATTTTCTTTTAATTTTGCAGGTTTTTGTATTACATGTTTGGCACAAACCTCTTTCATCAAAATGTGCAAAGTGTAAGTCTAAAACTTCATTTAGTTTCCCCGAAAGTTTTTTCCCCCTTTATCATAGTTTTGGCCTACCACTCGCTAAGAGCGAAGGCCTATATATTTGTTTCAGAAACTCACTTTTTTTTTCTTTCTGAAATCGACCTAAAACTCATGACTCGAAAAGATATACTGTAATTTTCGTGTATAATATGCAGGGAAAAAAAATAAAAGTTAAAAAAAATCATTACTACGTATTATAAAATGTAAATATTATTTAATATTCTGATAATAAACGTAATGAAGAATCGATTTTTTAAAAAAAAATTTTTTGTTTGGGGGGGGGGTGCGTTATACCCAAAAATTATGGTATTGAAATTTTGAAAAGAAAAAAAAAATTCCATCTGTACATATGTACCGATTTTGTGCAGCTACCGTAACTCGTACGAAATTGCAAATAGCGGAACCAAATAAACATTACACTTACTTAACGGGTACCTTAAATTGTGCCTTGGCATATTTTTTACAACCTGTGACAATAAAGTTCGGTGAATGACGTCAAATTGCTAACGGTCGTAAGAGTGCACCATCGTCGTATCCTGCCCCAGACAGGTCGAGACATGTTTAATCAAATGTGAGAGAATCAGCGCTGCGAGTGTGTTTATTGTGTTTAAACAGGACATTGAAGAGAGAAGGCGTAGTAGTACGCGCGGTCGAAACCCAAAATGGATCAGCGAACGAAAGAGACTCATGAAATGATGACAACAGTTTACAAAGAAAGTGCTATTACATGGAAGTGTGTTTATGAGTGGTTTAAACGGTTCCGAGGAGGCCGGAACACCGTAGAAGACACCCCCCCCGAAGTGGCCAGACATCCAACGTAATGTTACGACCCAACTGAAGGCTATCCCTAAAAACGACTATGACAGGAGTTTCCAGGACTTGTACAGGTGTTCCCAGAAGTGCATTACCATCGACGGGATTACTTTGAAGGATAGTAACTGCTGTTTCATGTAAGCGAGCAATCCACTCTCAATATGCCATCATTCACCGAACTTTATTGTCACAGATTGTACCATTCCACCATTACACCATTTATTTTAAATTTGATAAATTACATTTCCAACAGGTGAAAACTGAAGAATTAGCAATTGACTTAAAAGTGTGTAGACCAAACTTTTTTACTTTTTGGGACCAAAACCAGGGGATCAATTTATACATGAGTATATACATTAATGGTGCATAAAAAAGATGACTATACACAATGAGCCATAGGCAACGGAGATATTTAATTTCATATAATTAAGAAATTACACTGCTTTGCAATGAAATTGCCCCACCAACAAGGAGTTATCCGACCTTATCCATATTTAGTAGGGGGGGGGGGTCGTCTACCTCCGACTAATAAACAATTAGAGGCATGCTCACGGGACATGACCATTTGGGTTGATACAGGCTGTTCGGGTGCCTGTATAGGCTCATCAGTTAACACCTGTGCGAGACGTTCCATGCAGTAGGAAGGAAGCAACGGACTTTGAACGAGGTCGGATTATTGGCCTCTCCGAGGCTGGATGGTCAACCAGACGGATTGCTGTCCATGTGTCGCGAGACGCATGGACGGTAGGCCGTTGTTGGAGGCAATGGCGAGAGGAAGGCGCACATGCCAGAAGACCAGCCTCTGGGGCCCAGAGAAGCACGCCAGCTCATACCAATAAACGGATACTGCGAACAGTGCTAGCGGACAGAACCATCACCCTGCGGCAATTGCGAGATAACATCACTATTCCCGGTACTGCTCTAGTGTCAATAGCGACAATAGCACACTGGTTACATGCCGCAACAATGTCTGCCAGGCGTCCATTGTTGCCTTCTTTTGACACCTGAGCACCGCGCGATACAACTGCAATGGTGTCGTGAACGAGTGGGCTGGCGATTGGAATGGCGCCCGGTGGTCTTCAGTGACGAACCCCACTTTTGTTTGGACACCGTGACAGATGCGGACGAGTGTGGTGCAGACCATTGGAACGTGCCAATGAACAATGCATCCTGTATCGCTTTCGTGGACCAGCACCCAGGATCGTGGTCTAGGGTGCCATCTGGTGTCTACGATACCAGAACGCCTTTAGTCACCACCCAAGACACCCTGACAGCAGCACAGTACGTCACAGAGATTCTGCAGCCCATATTACTGCCCTTTCTGCACACCATACCCAGCGCAGTCTTTCTGCCATGGCCCGCGAGGTTCCCAGACCTATTGCCAATTGAGCACGTTTGGGACATGGTGGGACGTCGTTTACAATCACCCCGGAATCTCCATGAACTGACACAACTGGTTCACCAGGCCTGGGCAGACGTACCCCAAGATGACATTCGCCACCTATATGATCACCTACACCTGCAGCTGGAACAATGCATCGCCGCTAGAGGTGGTGCCACAACCTACTGATGCCGCTTTCTGTTGGGACACCTTGTACAAACGAGTGCACGTCTTGACTCCATAACGTAATAAAAGTGTGTTCAGATTTATCTCTTGCTGTATACATACTTTTGGCTCATTCGGGTAACTCCTTGTGGGTGGGGCAATTTCATTACAAAGCAGTGTATAATAAAGGAGTACACAACATTAGATATCAACATCCTAGAACCTAAGTTATTAACTTGTTGATCTTGGTGGCAGCAATTTCAATTCTGTTCATATCTCAGTTATTGTTCAAATTTGATTCCATGTTCATATGAACTTTTTTTTTGCTTAGAATCACCCATACTACCATTTACCAAATTTTCATTCATTCATTATGGGACACCTGTACATGTCTATTGTATCCTTTTAGTGACAAGTGAAAATTCCCTCATTGGATTTGCTTCAGTTGATTTGACAACACTTGCTTTAGGAATGGAGAAAGTTGATGGTTGGTATAACATCATGAATTATCATGGAGAATGCAGAGGGCAGCTAAAGGTAAGGCTATTATAAATCTAGTTGACTTGAGTGTTGCGTAAACTGAAATTATTATGAGAATGTTTTTCTGCATTCATCTAAATGAAATCTTCACCATAATTGTATCTTAGAAAGTGTACGAGTTAATAACTGAGACTGTATAATGCACACAAGATTTGTTTTTGTGCAATTCTTGGTGTCCTTGGCTCCATTCACTTATTCACTCGGAGCCATGTGATCACTTGATGAGAACACCAGAGTCATGGCTCCGAATCATCTGAAAAGGAATGCTTTCCAGAGTCAACACGGCAACTGAAAACTTGAAGATTTTTATTGATATGGTCATTTGTGAGGTATTCAAGAGGTTTCTCCCCTCTTCACTGCCTCTGGAAGCATAAAAAAAAAGTGTGAACATATAAAAATTATGTCGAAAAAAATTGCCTCGAGACAAAATTTTGATCAATTTAAAATGCATTATCTAATGTTAGGGATGGCCAGTGATTAAACAGCGCATATGCTAGCTTATGACTCTGATGACTCCAACCTGGAGATGGGATTCAAGGGAGTTAACTCTTGAGTTACACTCTGAGCGAATAAAGGAACGGACTCCAGTAACTCCAAGCAAATTAGTAAAACACCAGAGAGAAAGAGGGAGACCGACCATTTTTTTTTAATAATAGATGTGAACTTTTCAAATTCTGTCATAAAGGGTGTATCAAAAGCCTTCATCCAATTTCAAAATGCTATAGCTCCACAAATGTTGAAAGGTAAATGATCTACATTGGAGAGAGGGATCGTGAAGTTTTGTTTCACTGCTGTTTACAAGTCTCCCAGGCACGTCTGAAAGATGTAGTGAGCTTCTGTCAGTTTATGTCGAGATGGCAACCCTACAGCACAAAACCATTTGCATCCTTCATTTTGAAAAGTGGTAGTCTATAATTACTATGCAACATAATTTTCAAGGAAATCTGAGTGAGCTCAAAACTTGAATTACAACTGTCATAAATGACGTGATACCAGGCATGCTTCTGCAAGAATGGGAGTGGATGTGTGCTGTGCAGCTGGCAGGGGTCACCTTGCGTATATTATAAGCTATTGTTGTCAAAACTTGCGTATATTTTGAGCATTTTGGAAGTTAACCCACTTCTGTATGTTGATATTTAAAAAAATATATACGAGGGTGGGCTGAAAAGTAATGCCTCCAAGGCCATAACACTTTTTTTTTTTTAAATGATGGCTTTTTTTTCCAATGCCATAACGAATTAAAAAAAATTTTTTTTTCAAATGATGGCTTATTTTGTTCTCTTTTCAATGCATTATTCACTTTTCAACATAGTCCTCATCTCTGTCCACACACTTTTGCTAATGTGACACTAGTTCGTGACATCCCGTCGGAGAAGAAGTCCTTTGGTTGTTTTCGACACCAGGATCAAATCGAGTCTTTCAGCTCGTCATCAGAGCTGAATCGATGTCCTTTAAGCGATTCTTTAAGCTTTGGGAACAAGTGAAAATCGCTGGGAGCGAGGTCAGGGCTGTACGGCGGATGCGGTAGAACCTCCATGAACTTCAGTCGCTGCAACTTTTCTTGTGTTTCTCGACTTGTGTGCGGACGTGCATTGTCGTGCTGCAGAATAGGGTCCATACCCTTCCGAACTCGGAGCAACCGGGCACGAAGCTTCTCTAGCGTTTGCACGTACTGTTTTGAGTTGATTGTGGTTCCTGGTTCCAAGAAGTCAAGGTGGACAACACCCTGGAAGTCCCAAAAGATGGTCAACATGACTTTTCCTGCTGACTCGACAACCCTGAACTTTTTGGGACGTGGAGATATTGCATGGCGATATTCCAACGATTGTTGTTTGTTCTCTGGGTCAAAATGATGTGCCCACGATTCATCCCCCGTGAGAATGGGCTGCAGAAAAGCCTTACCCTCACGCTCGTACCGGGCTAATAGATCCTGGCAAACTTTCTTTCTCTTCTCTTTGAGTTCAGGAGTGAGCATACGCTGTACCCAACGAGCGCACACCTTACGATATCCCAGCAACTCGGTTATGATAACGTGCACTCTCTCCTTGGAAATTTGGAGCTCTCCAGCGACGTCATATTGCTTAATTCAGCGGTTGGAATGAATCATTTGATCGACACGAACTCGATGTTGCTTGTCTGTTGCTGTGATTGGTCGTCCACTGCGGGGTCGATCAGCTAGGCTAGAGCTTGCCGGGTTTCGTTCTTTCACTAATCCTGCCCATCTTCTCACTGTACTGACGTCAAAAGTTGCATTGCCGTATACAGCTGTCATTCGGCGATGAATTTGGACAGGATCACAACCTTCAGCTGTCAAAAATTCACTCACTGCGCGCTGTTTCAACCTGACTTCCATGTAGGTCGCCATTATGTTTCATTTTCTGCACACCTATACCATCTAGTGACATAGACATAAAGTGTTTTTGAAAAAGAACAAAATAAGCCATCATTTGAAGAAAAAAAAATTTAAATTCGTTAAAAAATAAAAGTGTTATGGCCTTGGAGGCATTACTTTTCAGCCCACCCTCGTAGAATTTTGAAATCGGATGAAGACTTGAACACCCTTTGTTTTGGAGCTATAATATGCTAAATGCGTCATTTTGGCTGTTTTTATTTGGCAGTTTATTTACTTTTTTCATTCTTTTATTGTTTTGATCATTAACGCAAAGCAAAAGTTACTGTGTTTTGTTTTGTAGATTTCTGTAGTTCCCCTTGAAGACTTGTCACAATTCAAATATCTTGCATTGAAGACATTTGGCAATACACAGAAGGTAACTGCTTTAAAAAAAAAAAAAAAGTTTACTATATGATAATTTCTTTTGCTTTGCCATGAATCGGCTTTAAATCAACTTTATTAATATTGACATTAAATTATTTCGGATATTCACTTTTTTCAGTTTTAAGTGGCGCTGCCCTTGTGGCATTTACTTGAACTGAGTTAAGTAGGATTCGCAGCAGAATTACAGGAACGGTAGTAGGATTCGCAGTGGGATTACATGAATGGTATTAGGATTCATGGCTCAACACGTTGTTGCAACTCAAGATGAAGCTGGTGATATAGAAAATACAGCAATTGATTTGCCTAAATCAACCAACACTCAATGCATCACTGAATTATTTAATGATTTTATGGATGAAAATGCTCAGAATGTTATGATGACTTCAAGCAATCAAGACTGTCTTAATAACCAGCTTAAGCTTTTAAACACTTTGAAAAGCAGGCATTTTCTCTTTTGAAACTACTGAAAACAAACAGTGGCATAAATTGTTTTACAGTCGTCCCTCCACAAGTCTGCAACCTCGGTTCTAGGGCTTTGCCGTCTTGTGGATTTTCCCGACTTGTGGAATTCCAATATGGCAGACAGTACAAAAAATATCATTGAAAGCTGCTATGTGCTATGCTCTGTCCAATGAAAGAAAAACTGGGCGTGTCTGAATTAAATTTCCGATTTCAATTGTTAGACATTGTTGCTAAGTAAAATTAACAATCGCTAACAACTGAAATTGGAAATTTAACTGGACATGCCCAGGTTTTCTTTCGTTGGACAGAGTATAAGCATATCCAATAATAAAACACTTGGAACACATTTCAACTAAAGATCGGTATTCGCATCTACTTCATTGCCGAGGTCTGTTCATAATATGTATCTTCAGTAAATTATCTAGCTTTTGGTTGCTAGGAAAAAATAAGCCGAATTAAAAAAAATTAAATATAGTAATATTTTTCTAAAATTAAGACAACGTTAATCACAAGTCGGAGTTTTTATTTTTTAAGGGAAAACGTAGCCCCTTATGCAGGGGAGGCATGCCTCTTTAATTGGCCGTCATTTCGAGATTCGTGGAAAATAACAAGTCCGTAAAAAGTCGGCTCATCTTAATTTATTTATTTATTTATTTATTTATTTAGAAAGGAAAGGATGAATTAACCCACAGGTGCCAGTATGGTCAAGAATGACCGACAGGTAGGCCACTGAGGGGCATCAATATATAACTAATATAAACTACATTACCAAGTCGTTCTAACAAATTCTGTGTAGATAGGAACAGAAAATTGATCATAACAAAATCATATGCGAAAACCAGGGTCAAGATTACGGACATAACATAGGAGCTGCTTATAAAATTTGCTAAAATTCCTTTTAGAACGAAGATTGGGAGTAAATGTGACCAAAACATGATGCCGACGTATGATAAACATCGTCGGCGATAATTATGTATTGTTAAAGGAGGAATAATTTGATCTTTTAGTCTTGTAGTGTAGTAATGGTTTGTTAGATTACGATTCAACTCAAAAGTTGGCGAGGCAGACCACATTGAATTAATAATTTTATAAACAAAAAGACAGACACGTAAAAAATACAACTGAGAAATGGTTAATATACCAAGTTGAGAAAATCTTGCTGTTACTGAAACAGTTTTTGGCAGTCCAAGGTATGATCTAACGAACCACTTTTGCAATTTCAATACTCTGGTGAGGTTTTGTTGAGTAGAAGAACCCCAAAACACTACACAAAAGCTAAGATATGAATAATCCAAGCATAATATAATTGAAAGATAATTTTACTTGGCAAGTATTGCAGACGAGAAATAAGGCCCTGCCTTCTGTTCAATTTAGATAGTAAAAGATCAATATGTAGATCCCAAGTAAGATCCCGAGTGATAGATACTCCAAGATAAGTAAAAGAAGTCACAGTTTGTAAAAGTTGGTTGTCATACATTAATGAGAGTACATTAGGTACACCTTTTTTATTCCGCTGATAAAAAGACATCGCTTTGGTTTTATTGACGTTCACGTGCAAAGAATTGTAGTTCGCCCACAACTTCAAATCCACAAGCGCATTGTTAAGTAATACTAGCAAATCAGATAATTTAGAGGTCGCAGCTAAAAATGTGACGTCATCAGCGTAAAGTATAATCTTTAAAGTGGATTGTGGTTGGATATAATTAACAATGTCATTAATAAATAGACAAAATAATAAGGGTGATAAAATCGACCTACATTATGTGCTATTGTCTCAGAAGTAGCATCAAATATTTGCAAAAAGTAAGAACGCTCCATCAGAAATTAATTAATTCTTATATTAATTTCCATAATTAGCTTTCATAGCCCCCAAAACAAACTGTATGCTTTAGGGGAACTATAAAATTAGTTAATTTGAATATTTTAATCATCACCGATTTTGATTTGTTAGCAAAAAGTCCCTGACTGGAAGTCATGTCCACCATCTTGGCTTTGAGGGAAAAATTGCCGACTTGTGGAATTTCCCGACTAGTGGAATCCCGAGCAACAATATGTTTTGCATTCATAACTGCTCTAACTTCATTAAGCAGTGTTTTTTTCTACCAGCCTACTGAAAAATATCACACAGTGTAATATTCAAAACCTGATGGTGAGGTGGATCCTATTTTCGCCCTCTGTATTCACTGAAAGTAGCAAATACCCAAGACACAAATCACTTTATGAAGCTGTTTCACAGCTGGTCTCATTCATTTAACATCCAGCTCAAAGCTTTGTTTGAAATCACTCTGCTCCATAATTTTACTATTTTTGTGTGTGTGTATATTTCATTTTTGCCACATTTTTAATTGCTCCATTGTAATTGTTTACATTTGTATTTTTGCACACCTATATCATGTTTCCACATGGATCCCGAGTGATCTTCGGAACATATGATATTCTGATTTTATAAATAATTTAAAATTTATTTATTTATTTATTTGTAAGTGAGGGGGGGGGGTGGATGTGTTTTGCATTTACACACTTGATTGCACTAATATTTATTTTGGTGAAAGTAAAATAGACTGTAAGCCTGGTTTCTATATCACCAGAAAATGGAATTTTTCGGGTAAGAATGTCAGTTTCCATTTAGATCACGAGGGCTGTTCTGCATCAACAGAAAAGCATGTCAGAATATTAGACCCCAAATACCACCTACCTTCAATTTGCTATTCCACATTAAACAGTATAAAGGTATGGAAACCGCCCAGCTTTTTCTACAAATCACTCCCATATCAGTACGAAACTGCTGCTTTTCATAATTAGCCATATTTTTAAAATAAGGCTTTGGAGTTCACCAAGGGAAATGGAGAGAGTGAAGACTCGAGTTGATAGAGATAGCAATGGTAATGAGCAGGATCTAGAACCATACAGACACAGCAGTGAAGTCGTGGCAATCCTGCCTTCTCATTGGTTTTCCGTTCTGTGACGAAACAGTACGTAAAATTTTTCTTCAACACAGCTCAATAAGCTTTCTGTTGATTTTTCCGATGAATCAAAATGGAAGGGAAAGGAAGTGACATAAAAAAAATTTCTGTTGGGTTTCTGGCATGATTTCGGTTATATGGAAACCAGGCTTTTTTCTTCAATCCGTAGATGCAATATTGATTTCTTAAGAACATTTTTTTTTAATTAATGTTTATAATCGGTAATATCTATAAAAATTTCTTTCATTTCATTCTATTTTTATATGAAGATAAGCGATACACCATATGATGAAAAGTATTATTTGACGAAAGCTGTTTATCCTGAATTCCCTAGCCATGTCGCTAATTATTGGGAGCAGTCAGTACAGTTGTGTTCACTTTTAAATGATTTAAATATCTCCTCAAATTCTAAGGTAAGTTGCATCAGTAATATAGTTTGTGATCAGCCTTATTGTTCATGTACGAGGGATGTTCAAATTTGACTTGGACTTTATTTTTTTATAAAATCAGGAAACTACAAAAAAACATACACCCACCAGTTATTTCTCAAAGAACTCTCCTTGCTTCTATATACATTTTTTCCAGCGTTCTGGGAGCATCTGGATATTGGTTCTGTAGAAATCTTCAGGCTGATGTCGAAACCACATCAGGACAGTCTTTTTTACTTCCTCATTGGAGCTGAATCTCTGCCCTCTGAAGAACTCTTTCAACGGTCCGAGGGGAGAGATCCAATCTGTGTGGAGGAAGTGGTAAGATGTCTCATTTGAGTTCCGTCAGTGTGTCCATAATCAGTTTGTCTGTGTGTTGTCTGGCATTGTCTTGCAGAAAACAAACACCACTGGTAAGGAGTCCTGATTGCTTTTCCTTAGTGCCGTATTCAGGCACGTCCTCAAGATGTCACAGAAGTAGGGCGTATTTGCGGTTCAGACATTCTTCCAGAAAATGGACCTAAATGACACCCTTAATGTCCCAAAATACAGTCGCCGTCAATTTCGTTGAAGACAATGTCATTTTTTGGGTCGTGGTGAGTCAGTGTGTCGCCACTCCATGCTCGCATGCTTGCTTTCAGGAGTGTGGTGATAAATTCGTGTCTCGTCGGTGGTCACAACACACCTTCCCTGCCTATCGCTAGGACAGATTTCCACCCGGGTGGTTTTGTGATCCTCGTAGAGTTGTTTAGGGACCCATCTGTCACAGGTCTTGTTGAATTTCAATTTATCGTGGATGATCTTATCTTGTTGAATTTCGAAGTGGTAAGTTGAATTTCGTTCTGTGATAATCTGTGGCACTTACTCCTTCGAGGGAGTTTTGCGCCATCCCAGTAACTAACGGCTGCTACGAGATGACAGTAGCAGCCTGGACCGACGGCTTAACGTGCCCTCCGAAGCACGGGGGGTTCATAATGGAAGAGCTGCTGGAGGACGAACAAACCAGTGGCTATCACCAGCTGTTGGACATCCAGCTCAGTCAGTCAGCAAATGGGGCAGCTAGCCATGCCTGAAGTTGCTTAACTCCATCGATCGGCAAGCTGACCAACGAGACAACCAGGCCACCCCCTATCGTGGATGATGGTCTCCATACTGCCAGTGTTGATGTTCAGTATTGAAGCCAATTCTCGGACATGAATCTGCCTGTTGTCCCTTATCAGCTCATTTGTTCGTGTGATGCTGCCATCATGGGCAGCAGTTGCTGGCCTTGCCTTATGAAGTTCATTGCCGGTGGTTCTCGCCCTCTTTCAAACTTTTGGCACCAAGCAAAGACAGATGATCGAGACAAACATGATTCGATGAACTGTCTTTGAAGTCTCGGATAAATTTCAGATGCTTTCACATCTTTTTTGTGGAGAAACTTGATGATTATTCGTTGTTCCACTTTGGTCGACACATCGCTATCTGCCATTTTGTTTAAACAAACAATTGGTTGTCATGGCAACTAGATGAGTGGTGCTGCATTTGCATGACGGGCGATAGTTGCCATCCCAGCAATGAAAGTTTAGATTTTTACAACAATGAAATTTACAAAAAAATAAAGTCCAGGTCAAATTTGAACGCCCCTCGTAAAAAGGTTGTTGCCAATAAGCAATTTAGATTAGTTCAACGTAAATGTAATTCTTCTGTTTAAATTTGTTAGGAAATGGTGCCTGATTTTGAAGAGAAGAATTTTCCACCTACAAGTGAAGATCTCCAGTGCAATTCTTATTTATTGAAAAATTTAAGGTGACAAAAAAACTTTTGCTCATAAATTAGATCTCTATCGTACTATAAAATTAATATTAATCTACGAGGAGATATCAGAAAGTAACGCCATCTATTCTTTTCAAAGGAAATTACAAAACATACAGGTAAACAACTACACTATATGATCACAAATATCCGGACACATGCACGTTTGCGCTCTAGCCACGATTTCATGGAAATCAATAGGGCGTTGCACATCCCTTTGCCCGAATCACAGCTTCCACCCTTCGGGGAAGACTTTCCACCAAATGTTGGTAGGTACTTTCCGGAATGTTCCTCCATTCCTCCCGAAGAGCGAGAATCAGTTCAGGTACAGAAGTTGGCCGATGTGATCTGGCCCGCAAGCGTCTTTCCAATTCGTCCCACAGACTCTCTATAGGATTGAGGTCGGGACTTTGTGCCGGCCAACCCATTTCTTCGACCCCTGAGTCTGCAAACCACTGCTGTACACGCCTCGCTTTGTGGCACGGAGCATTGTCGTGTTGGTAGTGAAATGGCCCGTTTCCGAAAAATTGCCACAACGTTGGAAGTGCACAGTTGTCCAAAACATTCAGATAACGGTCGGAGTTCATGATTCCTTGCACAGGAACGAGCTGGCCCAGTCCGTACCGTGAAAATGAGCCCCACACCATGACTCCTCCTCCTCCGAACTTGACTGTGGGCTCTGTGCACTCAGGTAAGAAGCGTTCTCCAGGTATGCGCCAAACCCAAACTCGTCCGTCGGATTGCCAGAGTGTGTAGCGAGATTCGTCTGTCCACATTACACGTTTCCATTGGTCCATTGTCCAGTTTCTGTGGGCTTTGCACCACTCCAGACGTCGCTTGGCGTTGACCCTGCTGATGTGGGGCTTGTGGGCAGCAGCACGGCCATGGAATCCCATCGTGTGCAGTTCCCGACGAATTGTCACGGTACTGGCATCGTTTGCAGAGGCGTTTCGAAACTCTGTGGCAATTTTTTCCGCCGAAGACTTCCGGTTGCTGCGGGTGACACGACAAAGCACTCGACGGTCTCTGTCCGTTAGTTTCTTGGGTCTACCGGTTCGTTGTTGAACTGTTGTTGATCCCCGGGTCTTCCATTTCTTAATGACATCGCCTACTGTTGACTTGGGTATCTGAAGAAGGCTGGAAATGTCACGCACGGATTTGCCGCATAGGTGACATCCAACGATGGTTCCACGTTGGAACTCACTGAGCTCTGCCGAACGACCCATTCTTGCCAATGTCCAAGCAGAGTTGTGTCTGAAGGTGTGGGAAGCTATTTAAATGATGTGCAAGTCATTATCATGTGACATTGGGCCAATCGATGATCTGTGAGGGGTGTCCGGATATTTTTGATCATATAGTGTAAGTGCAGCTGAAACTACACATCTTTATCTACTTTTCCACATAGACACTTTGACGATTTAGGCATTTATCCCAATGCTGCAGCAGTTTCAGAATACCTTGTTCATAGAACTCCGTAGGCTGCAAATCCAGCCAATGGCACTTGGCACATTTGAGTTCCTTGTCGGTCTCAACCTCTGACCACCCAGATATCTCTTCATGGGGAAAAAGAGGTGGTAGTCTGATGGCACCTACAGTCTGGATGGTCCAGAACCTCCCAACGAAACAGACCACTTTTGCTTTGCTGACAATGGCTATATGCAGGCGTGTGTTGTCATAAAGAAGTCGAACATAGCTTCCTCTTTCTTGTCGTTTATCCCTAATAGCA
Source organism: Rhysida immarginata (assembly GCA_023313115.1). Lineage (NCBI taxonomy): Eukaryota > Metazoa > Arthropoda > Chilopoda > Scolopendromorpha > Scolopendridae > Rhysida > Rhysida immarginata. Next base: position 1,052,865 of record JAHWFO010052448.1, on the reverse strand, counting down.
CGCCCAGTATAGGCAACGTTTCACAATAGGTAGGGGCGTTGACGGTTGACCAACGAGGCAGGAACTCTGCAAGTAGGATGCCTCGCATCTCCCAAAAAACTGTAAGCATAATCTTCTGAGCTGAAGGAGAAAGTTTGAATATCCTTGGAGGTAGTGTGTGCTGCCATCGATGAGTGGCCAGATCATATGAAGTCGTGTGTAGAGCTAAATGTGGCCATTTTGAATAGTTTTGAGATCTAGCAATAAAGAATATATTGCTCTTCTCTTTTGTTGCAATGTGCTTATCCGATAAACTCGTTCTTTGGGACAAAACTTTTGGCAAGACTATGTACAAGGAGCGTTCAAAAAGAAACGAGCCAGAGGTCTAGGAACAGAAACCAGTACCTGTATGTCAGAAGTATTGGCTCTGGATGTTGAGGCACTTGTTCCACTGCGACACAAGGCAGTGAATGGCTGTCTCGTAAAAGTCCCGGGGCTGCGTTGTGAACCAGTTCCGCATGTACTGCTTGATGCGGTCGTCCGAGGTGAATCGTTTGCCCCTCAGATCCTTTTTTAGAGGTCTGAGACTGTATGGAGGGTGAGCGAGAACCTCCCACTTGATTTTCTGCAAGAGTACCATGATTGTATTGGCCGTATGAGGTCTTGCATTGTCGTGGAGCAGAATGACCGCAAGGGTGAGCTTGCCTGGTCGTTTCGATTTGATTGGTCGTTAATGCGGTTTGGTGTTCCAGACCGTGCATCATCGGCTAACAACATCCGTCCTTCCCTGAACTGCTTGTGCCACACCCTTGCAAGGGACATGCAGCGTTCACCGTACACTTATGACATTCTTCCATGTCAGAAAATGAATGTCCGTTTCCCCTACTCCTTCCGCTGTCAGAAAACAAACACCACCTCTTTGCTCTTCTTTTGACGCCTCCATTTCACTTATTCACTGCTTATAAACCCGAATGACCGTTGGACGATTGACGCTTGCTTCTGCTTCCTTTGTATAGTTACGTGACTTCCACCATCACCCTCTAGTGGCGAGCTTTGAACTTCTGTGCTCTTGTCGGAACCACTCTTTGTTACACACGCAACGATATCACCATTCTGTCAATGGTTTGCACATTCCAGACTACGACTCATTTCTTTTTGAATGCTCCTTATATATTGTAGAATATATAACTCTTTTACAATGGATACCGTGCATGATGGGTCCATTGCTTTGTGCGGTTCTTTTCTTACCCAGATTTGCCCATCACTCTGGAATAAGATAACCTGGATCCATGTCTTTTTCTACTGCTCTACACTCTAAGTTTTGTGCTCTGGCCTAACCGTAATTAGTTTTTTTTTCCTGTTGGTCTCGCTGACAAGTGGTTTCCTTGTAGCAGAGCAGCTGCTTAGTCCCATTCCTTTAAGTTCCTGTCTCCATTATGCATGTGGATTTGCTTTTGACTCCCTTGTTAAACTTTCTGTAACTGACTATACAAATATTTTTCTTTTTGTTTTAGGATGAAGTTTGATGATCTAAATAAAATCTCTGCTCATATGGACATGGGCACATTAAATGACGCTGTTGAAGGCAAATCTCTCAATAATGTATATTGTTTGAATTCTCTGTTTGATTTAACGTGTAGACAGATCTTTGGCAAATGGAACAAATACCAGAATACGTCTGAAGAAGATCTTTCTATGTATAAATCAATTTTACATCTTCAACAAAGATGGAAGATACACTCCTTCTATAATGAAGAATGTCTGTCATTTCACGAATCAGTAAGTTATATATCCCTGTCTCATGATATCTTATTTACTTTTTAAACAGTTAACAGGGGGAGCACATCATTTGATGTACGGCTAATCCAGTGGTCTGGAAGATGCGGGTCAAGATAACTGCATTTGTGTTTAGGCCAATGCAGTGGGGATGGGTATCTCTTGTGGTAAAATGAAGTTGGGTACCTCTGCTGGCACAAAATGTTCACTTGCTGAGGCTTCATGAGTAAGTCGCACAAAAGTTTTCCATTATTTGGTTTTTGAGAGTTGGGCATCCTGTGCTTTTTTCCCTTGCAACAGCCCGTCACCTCAAACTGTTTCACCTACTTTGTTATGGTGAGGTGCTTCTTTCGCTCATACCCCCATTTTGAATAACAGTGCCTCTAGTGAGCATTTTAGAAATGGCAGACTTTCCAGGATTACCAAATGAAACTTGGAGAGTTAATCTTTTATGTTGTTCGGTTTTGGTGAAATAAATTCTTTAAGCCAGTTTTCCATTTAGCAACTTTTTAACGTTTGTTAGATGTCTACGACTTTTTTGTGTAATTTTGGAAATTACACGCGTTTTCCAATTAGCAACTTTCACACGCATGTGTCTGTTAAGCATCTGTCAGCCATCTGTCGTGTGTTATTTCCAGACTTGGCGAGGTTAGATTTTTACGTGCTTTTCAGATCCAGCCAGTCAGAAGCAATCTATTTCGCTATATACGAGGCCTGTGAGAAAAGTATCGGCTGGGAAAAAAAAATTACACACCTGGAGCATTGGAAACCTAATCACCCTCAAAGTAGTCTCCTTGGGACTCCACACACTGCTCCCAGCGGTGCTGCCATTGTTGGAAGCATTCCTGGAAAGCGTCTTTCGGAATGGAATTTAGCTCGGCTGTCGTTGCAGCCATAATGTCCTCTCTTGTCTGAAATCGCGTTCCTTTCAATGGCCTCTTGAGTTTGGGGAACAGCCAAAAGTTGCAGAGGACCAGGTCATGAGAGTAAGGAGCCTGTTGTACCATGGGAATCTGGTTTTTCGCCAAAAAAGTCTGAATCAAGTTTGGTTTTTGAGGTGCCAATTGCCTGTCGACCACAACTGCAGTCTCTTGCACCGCACTGCATTATGTAGGCGACGGAGGACATCCCTGTAGTACTCTTTGGTGATTGTTTGATCCTGTGGTGCATACTCGTGGTGTACCACACCGCGAGAGTCAAAGAAAGCAGTCAGCATCACTTTCACATTGCTGCGCACTTGGCGGGCCTTCTTTGGTCGTGGTGACGAGGAATGCTTCCACTGTGACGACTGATGGTTTCCACCTGGCTGTCGTCCAGTTTCTGGCAAAATTTGATGCAGTAACGCTGCTCCAGTCGTTCCGTCTTTTTCCTTCAAATCAAAAACCGATGAGAGCACAACACACTACCTCCCTCTAATGCTGATTGCCAGCAACTGACGTTATTGAGAGGCAGGAAAAAATTCACGTATACGCACAAAGATTCAAGTCGGCTCATGCAAGCGCACGCGATCCAAATCCATCAGGTTTTCGCAAAAAAAAATTAGGTCAGATACTTTTCTCACAGGCCTCGTATTTTGGGTGGTGTGTTGGCCGATTCAGATGAAGAATCATGGCTGCCGTAGCTGGTGTTCGCCGACACTGATTCTCGAGAATTTATTAATAAATAAGTTTTAAAAATTTGGTGAATCATTTAGGCTGTGTCTAAAATGTTCGACTGGTCGTCAACAGGTCACTTGGTACGATCGGCGACCAATCGGCGGCTGTTTGCTTCTGTTTGTTCGTACTTCATGGGCAGCGTGGTCGTGAGCATTCTGTTTCAAAATGGCGTCGCAGCAAGGTTCCTCATCATTTATGTAAATACGATTTAAAATTCTGTACATAAATTTTCTTCACCCGTTTTGTCTATTCATTGTTCATTCCTTGTTTCTTGATGCTGCCCAGTATGTATTTCGACATCGCCTTTCTCCAAAAAATATTTATTACATGTCGGGCACTCGAACCCTTGAATTTGTCTACTTTCGTCTGCTGTTTTGATTCCACTCACCAAGGCAGCCGACTGGCGTTGGACTCTGATCGTGATACAGGCATGTGATACGAGATGCTACCCAAAATGTACCTCTACAAAATACAGAACTTACCTGATCTTTTAATTTGCACCGTCACCTTCAAAGTAGTCTCCTTGGGCATCTATACATCGCTTCGAGCGATGTTCCCACCTCTGGAAGAACTCCTGGAAGTTCCCAGGTTGGAGCATGTTTAACAGCTGCTGTGATTCTGCTTGGATCGCTTCAATGGAGTCAAATCAGCACCCTTTTGACCGCAATTTCAATTTTCAGAAGCGGTAGAAATCGCAAGGTGCCATGGGACAGCGGTCATGTTGTTTTTGTTGAGGAAGTCCCTCACAGCGAGCGATGTGTGTGCCGAAGCATTGTTGTGCTGGAGCAGCCAGTCTTTCTTCTTCCACATCTCTGGCCTTTTGCACCTCACGTTTTTCCTCAAAATGTCCAAGGCGATCAGAAACATCGTGGATGGTCTGACTTCGGTCCTCTCGGATCACATCACGCACTTTCGTGATCATTTCCAGAATTGTATTTGTTGACGGTCGACCAGAATGCTTGTCGTCTTCCACAGACTCCGACCATCTTTGAAATGCTTAAACCACTCAAATATTTGGGTGTGGCCTAAAGCTTTTCACCAAAAGCCTCCTTCAACAGTCTGTGGGGTTCAGCCGCAGTTTTCTTCAGCTTTAATATCAAGAATCGCAACACGACTGACACAAAGAGTGACAAAAACAGCTCAAACTCAAAATCACGTGGACGTAGGACGACACCACTTGGCACAATTACAGCTGAAACGTACCCCAACCACCATCTATCGGCAAAACATTGTACCTCGTACGGTTCGGTCAGAATAAAACAATTTCGGGAATTTTTGGATAGCACCTTGTAAGTTCAAAGCGTGAAGACGATAAAGTTGGTCGATATTCCTCTCGTCCATAGCTTTGAGAGACGACAGTTGTTCAAAGATAATCGACCAATTAGATCAGATCACAGTCGGGATGACGCCTAAAAATCGCTAAATGAAAACGACCTGAAACCCATTGCGGTTTAACAAGACACCCAAGTCGCAGGTGCCTAACTTTGCTAAATGGAAAACAGGGTTTAGAGTTGGTACGTTTTCTTTTTTTTGTGTGTGTCATTCATTTTCATTTACTCTGTGTTATCATCAATAAATTAAAACTTCAGTTGCTGGATTATTAATTGTAACTTTTGAATTTATTTTTCAACAGTTTTGTGCGAAACTGAAAGAAGATTTTGGTGGCAATAGTTCTCCCTTAGTGAATTGCTTGATAAATCTCAGGAAACAGTCTGAGAATGTAGTGAAAAAAGTCGATGAAAATAGCAGTCCAGAGAATGCTAAAAAAAGTAAAATTACATTTTTAAACAGTCACGCTAATAACACCGAACTGGAGAGACCTCTAGAAGAAGCAGAATCTCGTATTTTTATTTGTGAACACGGTGTAAATAATAATCATTCACAAGATGAACCTGCAAGTGAAACTCTAATTGTGACTGGAAAACCCAAGACTTTTAATAAACATGTTAAATATTCTTGCGATACGTCCACTGTGAAAGAAAACTTTTTGCGGACGAATGATAATAAGAGTAATGTTATTCTTTGTGAATGTTTTCTTCCAGAAAACCAAAATTTACAACTTTGGCCACCATGTCAGTTAATCACCAAAAACGAAGAAAATAGCGAATCTACTTCAATAGCACCTCACTCCCTTTCTTTAGCAGACAGTTTATCTGACGAGAAGATGAACAATGCATCTGAAAGGTGAAACATTAATTTGTTATGCTTTTTCTTTCACAAGATGAGATAATTAATATACGAGACTGGAGCAATTTAACAAATACAAGAATATTTCTGGCAAAGCTGTTTAATATTTTTCAAAATAGTTATCTTCTTAGGCCACACACTTATTGCAGCGTATATACAGGTATTGGACATTGAAACTGAAACACCTTCGCAAATAGCACTGGTTACCCCCAGGGCTGAATAGAACCTTCTGCTAGGTAATTAATCGTATGCATATCAGTGAATCACGTGTCAGAGGTCTTGGTAGTCACTCCAGTAGAAAAGTTCGATAGTAAGCTTCAAATTGTCTGTGCAGACCGCTATAATGGGAGACATATCCGACTTCAAAAGAGGGCAGATTGTTGGCACGCGTCTAGCAGGTGCATCTGTGTCCAAAACTGCCACACTTTGTGATGTCTCACGTGCTACAGTATCCAGGGTGATGTGTGCATATGAACAGGACGGACGAACCACGTCCAGGAGGAGCAACTGCAGGGGAAAACGGAAGTTGTCGGAAAGAGACGTCAGGACATTGACCAGGATTGTTGCACGAAAGCGGAAAACCACCGCAGCAGAAATCACCGCAGAAACGAATACACACCTCCAGGAACCTATGTGCACGAAGACAATCCGTCGTTACCTGCATAAATCCAACATCCATGGCAGGGTTGCTATACGGAAGCCTTTCATCAGTAGTACAGATGCCTCCAAGCGGGTTCAGTGGTGCCGGACACATAAAACCTGGACGTTGGATGACCTCAAACGTGTCATATTCTCGGATGAGTCCAGCTACACTGTCTTCCAAACAACAGGGAGGGTATTCGTCTGGAGGAGCCCCTGTGATGCCTACAACCCAGACTGCTTGGCACCCACAGTCAAACACGGAGGTGGATCAGTAATGATCTGGGCTGCAAACTGTGCAGGACCTCCACCGATCCTTCCCAAGACGTGTTGCTGCTGTGCTGGCTGCCCACGGTGCCCCAACACCTTATTAAATAAAGATTTTGGGTTTCTACCAGGTGTTTCAGTTTCAATGTCCAATAACTGTACAACTTTTGGATTTAGTGTCCTCTGTATTAACCCCTCCAAGTTTGGCTGTAACATTCTTTTTGGTGTCCTCTATATTCTGAAATCTGTGTCCTTTAATCAAGCACTGCTGGGATTATCGTGCAGTAAGAATCAACTCCCTTTTGCATGAAATTGTGGCTGGATTCTCTTAATCAGACGCTGCAAAATCTCCTTGTTCACTGTTTGTCCAGTTGGAACAAACTCCCAGTGCTATCAAACAAAGTGATGAGCATTACTTTTGTTCTCGACGTTTCAAACCGGAATTTCTGTTTTTGCGGGGATGTTGCAGACTGCGATTTCATCCTGTCATTTTGTTTCAAGCATCAGGTTTCTCCCGTCACAATTGAATCCAGAAAGTTCGGGTTGGCATTTGCGCCCATGATGAGTTCCGTGCAAGCATCCACGATTTGCTTTTTTGCTCATCTGTTAAGAAATGTGGCACAAACCTAGATACAGGTTCCTTTTGCCTAAATTTTGTGTCATATTAGGCAAATTGTTTCTTGGTTAATTTTTAAGATTTCTTCACTAATCACTTAACAAAAGTTCTCTCACCTTCTCGATCATTTCCTATGTTTGAACAGTTTTCGGATGTCTTTCGGCTCTTCCCAGCCATCAAAAAATCTAGCGAACCATTCAAAAACACGTTTGCTAGATAATACGAGGGTGGGCTGAAAAGTAATGCCTCCATGGCTGTAACTTTTTTATTTTTTAACCGATTTCAAAATTCTTTTTGTATCTGATACTCACATTTCTCCTAATGTGATATTTCACATAAGGGGCAGGTTTCACCTCGTCATCAGAACGCAACTCATGCCCCTTAAGGTGCTCTTTCCTCTTTGGGAAGTGGTGAAAGTCGCAAGGTGCAAAGACTTTCATTTTTGAACTGCAGTTTTTCATCTTTGAAGTAGGCGCTGCAACCCCCTCTGATGTGTGGCGATCGTGTGCAGACGGGCGTTATCGTGCTGCAGAAGAGGATCCAAAGCTGCCATTCAATCCTCGTGTCGACGACAACCCCGGAATTCCTCTCCGACGGGTTCACCCAACTAGTCACGTGTCGGTACAATGCGTGGAAAGGGATGGGGACTATGTTGAAAAGTGAATAGTGCATTACATAGAGTTTTGTAAGAATTTTGAAAATCGGTTAAAAAATAAAAAAGTTACAGCTGTGGAGGCATTACGTTTCAGCCCACCCTCGTACATTATCACCATACACTTGCTTTATGAACTTGTAAGTTTCCGTAGCAGATTTTCCAAATGTAAAACAGAACTTAATGTTTGCCCCCATAGTTTGTAGATCGAAAACCTACATTGTCATGGTCGCACTTGCTTGAACACTTTCAAAATAGCATCAGTCTCATTTATTAATTGTCGAATCTTGTATGTTCTTGCTTCTTTATGTTAACAAAGCTAGATGAAGCTCACTAAACATTTGTTTATTACAGGTATTTTTTAAAGATTCATCAAAGATCTCGAAGAATAGCTGCTGCCATTTATTCATCACAATCATGACAGTTTTAAATACAATTTTCCAGAAAAAGAGAATATGTATATATATATTTAAATTATTGCCTCCGCCAATATTTGGCAGATTGAAGTATTGTACTTAAAATTTTTGTATCAACGAATGTGTAAATTTATTTTTTATAGACATTTTTTTTCAACCCGAAGCTTTAAGTTATATGACAGGGCTGCGCAACGTTTTTATGGATGCGAGCTACCTTAATCCATGCGAATGAAATCACTAGAAGCTAGTGACTAACGTGATTGGCCTGAATTTGAACACTAATGTGTATTGCTCAGACAAGGTTACATGCCAAGAGATAGTAGACGGACCGTATAACGCATTTAACCTTGTTTTTCTTGTTTCAACACTTCCGATAATCAGAGATGGCTATCATCATCTGGTGGCAAAAATTGTATCCTTGATCATGATTGAAGATTTGCAGTGTGAATGCGTGGAGTTCTCGATAAGGCTTGAGTAAATTTTATTTTGAATGTGTATAGAACGAACATGAGCAAGGTTTCAGCTCAAATAAAATACAGGATATAAAAATAAAAAACTAAGTTACCTTAACTGTGGATCAATAACATCAATGGTAGCACAAAGGAGCCAAAACCGCTTTTCCACAACAAAATATTTATTAAGCCTGGAGATGCATTTCGGAAGCTACGCGTCCATTTTTCAACAAGACTGAATGTTACAGTGTGCCTTAGGGCTATTTATATACACTGAGTTAGCAAAACTCATGGGATAGTTACTTAATATCTGGTCGGGCCACCTCTGGCCCTGTAGAGTGCATCAATACGGCGTGGTAGTGAGTCTGCAAGTCCCTGGTACACTTCTGGAGGCAGTTGACACCAGATAGTCTGCAGAGCCGAAGATAGTTGCTGCCCGTTCGTGGGCGGATGATCCAGTGCCCGGAGCCTGACTTCTACAGCATCCCAGATATGCTCGATGGGATTCATGTCAGGGCTCCGGGCTGGCCAGCTCAGTCGTTGAACCTCTCCTGCATGCTCCTCGAACCATTCGCGGACAACTTTGGAGCGATGTGGTGGAGCATTGTCATCTTGAAAGACTGCTACGTCGTCAGGGTGTTGAAATGTCAAAAACGGGTGCAGATGGTCTCCGATGAGTTGACGATACTGTGGACCATTCAACGTTTGGTCCAGGATAACCAGAGGGCCCATTCCAAACCAGGAAAATGCACCCCAGACCATCACTGACGCCCCACCATCCTGCACCACCACATGTGGGCATGCGGGATCCATCGTTTCGTGAGGTCTGTGCCACACACGGTGCCTCCCATCAGCGTGGTACAGTTGATATCGTGACTCATCTGACCATATGACGTTACGCCACTGTTGCAGAGTCCAGCCAAGATGGTTGGTGGCAAATGCACGCCGGAGAGTCCGATGACGCTGGGTAAGTATTGGCACCCGTGTAGGGCGACGGCTGCCAAACCCGAGGGCATGCAGATTCCGACGGATTGTCCACTGAGAGACGTTTCTAGTGCGACCAGTATTGAACTGGTCTGTGATTTGCTGCGCTGTTGCGCTCCTGTCTCTCTGAATCATTCGTCCTGGGTGTCGCCGGTCACGAACATTCAGGGCAGCTGGACGCCCGGTATGGTGTCTGTTGTGGACTGTGATGCCTTCATCCAGCCATTCCCGATACACCCTGGAGACAGTTGAGCGGGGAAAGCCAAATTCCTGCACCACTGCCGAAATGGAACATCCCATGCGTCGGGCACCTACTATCATACCCCGTTCAAAAGACGTCAACTCGCGACGACGTGCCATTTCTGATTAATCACTTATCCAAGCTCTTCCCACAACGTCTAATGGTCCATTCCCAGAATCCGTTATCCCTGTGAATTCGTGAGTTATGCTCATCAATCAATGTGCTTGCTATCCCATGAGTTTTGCTAACTCAAGTGTACAATAGGGACCAATCAGGTTTTCTTTACAAGTGGATAAAAAATATAAAACAAGCCAATCAGGTAACATTACAGCCAAGAATACAGAATAAATTTTGAAACAAATTAAGCCAATCAATTGCGAAAAGGAAAAGCGTGTAAATTTACTAAGGAAATCAAGAAAGAAGGTAAATAACCTTTCCTTGACATCTTGATTGGCAGAGACATTGGTGATGGCAAATTAACATTTGGGGTCTATAGAAAACCTCCATTCGTACCAGCATACATCAATAGACACTCAAACCACTGCTTCGCCCACAAGAATATCAGCCTTTCCAAAGATGATTATCAAGGCTTTCAACCTCCCCCTCACCTCACAACAGAGAGAGGAGGAGTTATCAAGATTAGAAGTTATGCTGCCAGCAATGGATACAGCGAAGACATGATTGGAAACCTCATCAGAAAACATACCAGACAAAAGGCAATACTTTAAGCAACCACTCTGGAACCAGTGGCGATAAAGCAAAGTATTGGGTGATTCCGTATAACAGAAGACTCAGTAAAGGACTTGACAAAATCACCAGAAGGCTTGGACACAGGATCTCCTATAGAAGCTCGCATACTCTCAGGAGACTCCTGGGGTCTGCCAAGGATAAAATACCACCTGACCAAAGCTCTGGTGTGAACAAATGAAATTGCTGGACGTGTGACTCCTTTTACATCGGGCAGTCACGGAGGATGGTTGCTGCCAAGATCAAAGAGCATTTCAGACACATCCACAACTACAATCCTGACGTTTCTTCCTTCGCACAGCATATTATACAGACTGGGCATGATGACTTTGAAGTTCTCCACCGTACCTGCGACTGGAGGAAGCTCAATTTCCTTGAAACTTTGGAGATATACAAGGAGCAGGGAAGCAAACTTCTTAATGGTGACAAGGGTCCTATGGACCTTAATGACTGGGGTAACTTGCTTAGATACGTGCACTAATGACTTGTAGCTTCTCTCGGCACTTAGTTTCTCTGATTGGACGTTTGGCTTGTGGCACCTGGATTTGACTCCTTATTTGGGATTTTTACCAGATTGTTCCTTCTATCTGACTTATGTGGAGGTAACCTTTGACACCTCCCTACTCTTGTTATTGGCTACTTCGTTCCCCTTTTTTATTTTGTGTGTTCTTGTGTCCTGTTCGCAATTGATTGGCTTAATTTGTTTCAAAATTTATTTTGTATTCTTGGCTGTAATTTTACCGGATTGGCTTGCTTTATATTTTTTATCCACTTGTACAGGGAACCTGATTGGTTCCTATTGTATATAAATAGCCATAAGGCACACTGTAACATTCAGTCTTGTTGAAAAATGGACGCGTAGCATCCGAAATACGTATCCAGGCTTAATAAATATTTTGTTGTGGAAAAGCGGTTTTGGCTCCTTTGTGCTACCATTGAAAATACAGGATGTCTGAAAAGTCTCACAGCATTTCTGGATGAAACCTTTCCTGAACACTGGAATCGGTTTCAGAGGACCTGTTGAATGGACTCTATGGTCACCAGATTTGAATCCAATGGACTTTTCATTCTGGGGGTATCTGAAGTCACGAGTGTGTACTGTGAAGATTTATAATCTGGCCTACCGTACTAGATTGAGGACGAATGCCATGCTATAAACAATCGTTATGGTCCCAGGGTGTTAAACAACCTGAAATTCCATAGAGGACCTATTGAACAAATACAGTTGAACCTCGTTAATAAGAATCATTGCTCGTTATAGAATTTTTTTTTAAAATCTAATTCCAGATAATACATACCATAAATGAGATCTTTATTGTTACAAATAATTTCAACTGCTTCATAGAATAATTGAACGGGGAGATTCGTGTTTTGGTGAATAATAATAATTATATACTGGAGATGAACCTCCAACCATCAGGTAATGATTTTTTGATTGAAAAATGGAAGAAAAAATTCTGTGACCTGGATTCGAACCAGGAACCTCAACTGTCATGGTCGACGATTCATTCTCGATGTGTGAGCCAGGTGCCCCATCTCCCATTGGGCTTTCAACCTTGACAACTTGGTTGTCTTTAAGACACGTTGTGACTGCATGGCTGTCTGCGATAGCCCAATTGGTCAAAGTTCCTGGTTCAAATCAAGGTCGCAGAATTTTTCCTTCCATACTTCAATCGAAAAATCATTTTCTGATTGTTTATCTATGTGGACAAGCAGACCAGAGTTCTTCCATAAGTGCGAATTCTGATTGATTCTTTCCGTGTAAACAAACAAGGAGACACTGATTTGACATCTGGGAATTCTGATTGGTTTTCAAAGTATACACTGAGTGAGCATATTATTATGACCACCTGACATGTTTATGCAAATGCGGGCACGGACGTCGCCACAATGTTGCTAGCGGGCCGGACCAATATAAAAAGGGAAGCTGAGTGTCGTCGACAACAGTAGACGGGTTCCATTCTTCAATTACGGGTAAACGACGCGATATAACAGCCTTCGAACGCGGGATGATTGTAGGTGCTCGGAGCTATGAAGTGAGTATCAGCGAAATAGCAGCATTTGTGGAGTGCTCAAGAGCAGCTGTCGTTAAAGTATTTAAAGACTGAACGGTTAGCCGGAAGACGGGGTCTGAACATTCGCGTTGTGGCCGCCCGGGATGGTTGATGATCGGACAGAACGGAGACTGTCATGGCTGGTAAAGGATAATAGAAGGGCAACTGTGCATCAAATCACTGCTGACCTTAATCAGGGTCTTCCAAAACGATCTCTGAATGCACTGTCTGCCGCACACTGCATCGCATGGGTTACGGAAACCGAAGACCTGTCTGCAGTCAACAAGCGGAAATGACTTTAATTTTCTCAGGAGGACAAGGACTGGACTATCGAGCAGTGGAAACAAATCATGGGGTCTGACGAGTCACCATTCCAGTTACATCATGCAGAAGGTCACGTGAGAATCTGGCGGAAACAGCACGAAAGCATGGACCCCGCATGCACGAGTACAACCCTTCAGGCCAGTGCGGGCCATGTTATGGTCTGGGGAATGTTTTCCTGGCATGTGTTGGATCCGTTAATATGTGTTGAACAACGTCTGGATGGCACAGCATACCTCTGTATCTTCGCCGATCAAGTCCACCCTGTCATGTTGATGGCATATCCCAATGCAGATGGCTACTTCCAGCAGGACAATGCACCATGCCATAGAGCTCATATTGTGCAGGAGTTGTTCCAGGAACTTGAGGGGGACTTTACCTTACTTCGGTGGCCCCAACAATCCCCAGATCTCACTCCATTGAGCATTTGTGGGACGAAGTCGAACGAACCATCAGACGGCTAGATCCACCACCGTCAATCTAGCACAACTAGACAGTGCTATCCATAAGTTATGGTGTCTGATTCCTCCCGCCACCTTCCAACATCTCGTGGAATCAATGCCACGAAGAATCACCGCAGTAATAAAGACAAAAGGTGGCCCAATGAGATACTGACAGGGTGGTCATAATAATATGCTCACTCAGTGTATAAACATGGGCATTTCCATGCTCTGATCAGAATACGCAAATCCTTCAAAGTCAAAGGGAGGAGCTTGGCAGTTTGACGTTCCTGAAATACGTCAAGTTGATGCAGATCTTCTCATGGAAGAAATCTTATGCATGGAGGTTGGCTAATCTGAAGAAGCAGAGAGTGATGACAAACAGACAAAGATCTGCACCATCTACCAAGCTTATGTTGTCTATTTCAGATGAAATGAAGTCTTATCCTGTATGGCACTGATGGTTCCACCAGATCTTTTTTAATTTAATAGTTCTATGAACAAATAAGTACGAGGCCTGTGAGAAAAGTATCCGACCTTATTTTTTTTTTTGCGAAAACCTGATGGATTTGGATCGCACGCGCTTGCATGAGCTGACCTTGAACCTTTGTGCGTATGCATGAATTTTTTCCCGCCTCTCAATAGCGTCAGTTGCTGGCAATCGGCATTAGAGGGAGGTAGTGTGTTGTGCTCTCGGCAGTTTTTGATTTGAAGGACAATGACGGAACGACTGGAGCAGCGTTACTGCATCAAATTTTGCCAGAAACTGGGCGACAGCCAGGTGGAAACCATCCGGAAGATTCAGACGGGTTTCGGTGACAATGCTATGGGCATCACACAGATTAAGGACTGGTACAACCGGTTGGCCATCAGCATGCCAAAGTGAATGCTGTGGTGATGCGGGACCATCGTGTGACTATCCGAGAAGTTGCAGAAGAGGTGGGCATCGGTACGTTTTCGGCACATTCCATTCTGACTGAAGATTTGGCCATGAAGAGAGTGGCGGTGAAATTCGTGCCGAAGCTGCTGATGGCGGAGCAAAAGCAACTTCGTGTTGACGAGTCCTGGATGTACGGGTACGACCATAGCATCGTTACCGAAGGCCTCCAAGTCAAAAACCGACGAGAGCACAACACACTATCTCTCTCTAATGCTGATTGCCAGCAACTGACGCTATTGAGAGGCGGGGAAAAATTCACGCATACGCACAAAGGTT
>JAHWFO010052448.1:1007062-1023223 GCA_023313115.1 Rhysida immarginata | reverse complement strand
TTTCCAGAAAAAGAGAATATGTATATATATATTTAAATTATTGCCTCTGCTAATATTTGGCAGATTGAAGCATTGTACTTAAAATTTTTATATCAACAAATGTGTAAATTTATTTTTTATAGATAAATATCCATACATATATTTTAAGATTTTTTTTTCTTTTTTTTTTTTTTAACCTGAAGCTCTAAGTTACTAGGGCGGACTGCGACTCGCGAATCGCTTTCTTGACCAATAATTTAGAGCGAACCGTTATTGATTGTTAAGAAAATGACTAACTAAATTCTTTAAATTGATATTAATTTTTATTGTTGAAACAATTTCATTTTAAACTGCGTAATTTGGCAAGTTCTTCACGCCTAACCTTCCACGATGCATGGTTGTTGATATTAATCAACCGCGTTCGATCAATAAACCGTTTATGGTCTTCACTCGTGAAAATGCCACGTACGACAAGCCAAGTCCAAATTCTGAATCACCAATGTCTATGACTGCTTTATCAACAGTGATTCCTTGTGCTTTGTGTCTGGTGATTGCATAGGCTAACTTAAGCGGAAATTGCTTACGCGTACAAGATACTCCTCCTTTTTTGAAGCCAACGGCGATCGGTAAAATGGGAACTGCTTCATTGGTTAATGTTGGTCCAGTATAGGTTGTGAATTTGACGAGAATGCACATCGGCAGTTCATTCAAGTGGTTGCGAGTTTCAGTTGGCGAGTAGACAATGTCGACAACCACACCAAAAAGTTATTGTGATTACGCTGTGAACTTCGAAATTTGGCCTTAAAAATCGAATGTGCAGAGCAAAATTTGCAAAGGGCTTCGCCGTATTTTGTATGTAAAAAATTCTATTTGCACGCGCAATGTTTGTTTACGTTTTTCTCAATGCATTCCTATGGGAACAATTGAAGGGTGATTATTCCTCGATGGTAGGTCGGATTTGAAAAATTTTTTTTTCTTGACCACACCATGGTCATGCGCATGCACGTGCAAATTTTCATTGTTGTGACTATTACGTGTCAAAAGTTTTATGCGGTCATCGAATTACACTTGTCGACTGTTAACAGAGCTTCGCTTACGCTTCGCTCTAAAAAAACAGGTGATAAAAGTTCTAAGAACTTGATAAAATGGTCTCAAAAATCGATGGTGCAGAAAAAAATTTGCGAAGGGCTTCGCCATATTTTCTATGTTGAAAAATCTATTAGCGCGTGCAATTGTTTGTTTACATTTTTTTCAATGCATTTCAATGGGAACAGCTAAATGGTGATTATTCCTCGATGGCTGAACCGATTTTTAAAATTTTTATTTAGTGACCATCAGGATGGTCATGTCCAGCTGTGTGCAAAATTTCATTTGTCTATGTTCTCTGGTTCAAAAGTTTTATGCGCACAAAGAATTTTGATTTTCGCCTGATAACAGAGCTTCGCTAACGCTTCGCTCTAATAAGACAGGGCTGCGCAATGTTTTTATGGATGCGAGCTACCTTAATCCATGTGAATGAAATCACTAGAAGCTAGTGACCAACGTGATTGGCCTGAATTTGAACACTAATGTGTATCGCTCGGACAAGGTCACATGCCAAGAGATATAGACTGACCGTATAATACATTTAACCTTGCTTTTCTTGTTTCAACACTTTCAATAATCAGAGACGATTAGGCCGACGTGATGGGCCTATTGCTATCCTCATATGGTGGCAAAAATTGTATCCTTGATCATGATTGAAATTTTGCAGTGTGAATGCGTGGAGTTCTCGATAAGGCTTGAATGTGTATAGAACAAACATGAGCAAGGTTATAGCTCTCAAACAAAATACAGGATATAAAAATAAAAAAACTAACTTACCTTAACTGTGGATCAACAACATCAATGGTAGCACAAAGGAGCCAACACCGCTTTTCCACAACAAAATATTTATTAAGCCTGGATATGTATTTCGGACGCTACGCGTCCATTTTTCAACAAGACTGAATGTTACAGTGTGCCTTAGAGCTATTTATACAGGGTGATTATAATTAAAGTTACGATTTCAAAAATCGATAATTTGAAAATTACTCGTCAGAATGACCTGATATTTTAGCTGAACAATCGTGAGGCAATGGAATTTTGTTTGGCGAAGGAAAAAAAATAGTTCCAAAATCTGCCGATGGATGGCGCTGGCAGGGTAATGTTCGGGGAAACCAAAAATGGATTCTTGAAACACAGGAATGTTATTATTGGAATTTAGCAATCATTTTTGACAGACCATTTGTGGTTATTGAACCCGATTTTATTGATTTTAATGTCCGAAACTTCCTAATAGCTGTTAGTGCACACACATCGTTCTTATAAAAAAGCTTCAAGAGCAGAGCGCGATCCTTCATAGTCAGAGTCATGATGAAGCATTCAAGCAAAGAGCTGGTGCTCTGCATTTTTATGGCAGCTATGTCTGTGGTGTGCATGTCACGTGTTAGTAATTTGCATATCTCCAGACAATGTGAACCCTGCCAGCGCCATCTATCGGCAGATTTTGGAACTATTTTTTTTTCCTTTGCCAAACAAAATTCCATTGCCTCACGATTGTTCTGCTAAAATATCAGTTCATACTGAGGAGTTGTTTTCAAATTATCGATTTTTAAAATCGTAACTTTAATTATAATCACCCTGTATAATGGGGACCAATCAGGTTCCCTTTACAAGTGAATAAAAAATATAAAGCAAGTCAATCAGGTAAAATTACAGCCAAGAATACAGAATAAATTTTGAAACAAATTAAGCCAATCAATTGCAAACAGGAAAATCGTGTAAATTTACTAAAAAAATCGAGAAAGAAGGTAAATTACCCTTCCTTGACATCTTGATTGGCAGAGGCGATGGCAAATTAACTTTTGAGATCTATAGAAAACCTACATTCGTACCAGCATACATCAATAGACACTCAAACCACTGCTTTGGCCACAAGGTATCAGCCTTTCAACAGATGATTATCATAGCTTTCAACCTCCCCCTCACCTCACAACAGAGAGAGGAGGAGTTATCAAGGATTAGAAGTTATTCTGCCAGCAATGGATACAGCGAAGACATGATTGGAAACCTCATCAGAAAACATACCAGAAAAAAGGCAATACTTCAAGCAACCACCCTGAAACCAGTGAGTGATAAAGCAAAGTATTGGGCGATTCCGTATAACAGAAGACTCAGTAAAGGACTTGACAAAATCGCCAGAAGGTTTGGACACATGATCTCCTATAGAAGCTCGCATATTCTCAGGAGACTCCTGGATCTGCCAAGGATAAAATAACCACCTGACCAAAGCTCTGGCGTGAACAAATTAAATTGCTGGACGTGTGACTCCTTTTACATCGGGCAGTCACGGAGGATGGTTGCTGCCAGGATCAAAGAGCATTTCAGACATATCCGCAACTACAATCCTGACGTTTCTTCCTTCGCACAGCATATTATACAGACTGGGCATGACGCTGAATCTGACGACTTTGAAGTTCTCCATCGTACCTGCGACTGGAGGAAGCTCAATTTCCTTGAAACTTTGGAGATATACAAGGAGCAGGGAAGCAAACTTCTTAATGGTGACAAGGGTCCTATGGACCTTAATGACCGGGATAACTTGCCTAGATACGTGCACTAATGACTTGTAGCTTCTCTCGGCACTTAGTTTCTCTGATTGGAAGTTTGGCTTGTGGCTCCTGGATTTGACTCCTTATTTGGGACTTTAACCAGATTGTTCCTCCTCTCTGATTTATGTGGAGGTAACCTTTGACACCTGCCTACTCTGTTATTGGCTACTTCATTCCCCTTTTTTATTTTCTTTTGTATGTTCTTGTGTCCTGTTCGCAATTGATTGGCTTAATTTGTTTCAAAATTTATTTTGTATTCTTGGCTGTAATTTTACCTGATTGGCTTACTTTATATTTTTTATCCACTTGTAAAGGGAACCTGATTGGTCCCTATTGTATATAAATAGCCATAAGGCACACTGTAACATTCAGTCTTGTTGAAAAATGAACGCGTAGCATCTGAAATACGTATCCAGGCTTAATAAATATTTTGTTGTGGAAAAACGGTTTTGGCTTCTTTGTGCTACCATTGAAAATACAGGATGTCTGAAAAGTCTCACACCATTTCTGGATGAAACCTTTCCTGAACACTGGAATCGGTTTCAGAGGACCTGTTGAATGGACTCTATGGTCACCAGATTTGAATCCAATGGACTTTTCATTCTGGGGGTATCTGAAGTCACGAGTGTGTAGTGTGAAGATTTATAATCTGGCTTACCGTACCTAAGTACCAGGATTGAGGACGAATGCCATGCTATAGACAATCGTTATGGTCCCAGGGTGTTAAACAACCTGAAATTCCATAGAGGACCTATTGAACAAATACAGTTGAACCTCGTTAATAAGAATCATTGCTTAATACGTTTTTGCTCCGGTCCTGACCTCATCACTTCAATTTCTTTAAAGAATTATTTTTTAAAATCTAATTCCAGATAATACATACCATAAATGAGATCTTTATTGTTACAAATAATTTCAACTGCTTCATAGAATAATTGAACAGGGAGATTCGTGTTTTTCCATACTTGCGAATTCTGATTGGTGAATAATAATAATTATATATTGGAGATGAACCTCCAACCATCAGGTAATGATTTTTCGATTGAAAAATGGAAGAAAAAATTCTGAGACCTGGATTCGAACAGGAACCTCGACTGTCATGGTCGACGATTCATTCTCGATGTGTGAGCCAGGTGCCCCATCTCCCATTGGGCTTTCAACCTTGACAACTTGGTTGTCTTTAAGACACCTTGTGACAGCATGGCTGTCTGGGTGTCTGCGATAGCCCAATTGGTCGACCTTGAGGTTCCTGGTTCAAATCAAGGTCGCAGAATTTTTTCTTCCATACTTCAATCGAAAAATCATTTTCTGATTGTTTATCTAAATGGACAAGCAGACCAGAGTTCTTCCATACCTGTGAATTCTGATTGATTCTTTCCGTGTAAACAAACAAGGAGACACTGATTTGACATCTGGGAATTCTGATTGGTTTTCAAAGTATACACTGAGTGAGCATATTATTATGACCACCTGACATGTTTATGCAAATGCGGGCACGGACGTCGCCACAATGTTGCTACCGGGCTGGACCAATATAAAAAGGGAAGCTGAGTGTCGTCGACAACAGTAGACGTGTTCCATTCTTCAACTACGGGTAAACGACACGATATAACAGCCTTCGAACGCGGGATGATTGTAGGTGCTCGGAGCTATGAAGTGAGTATCAACGAAACAGCAGTATTCGTGAAGTGCTCAAGAGCAGCTGTCGTTAAAGTAATTAAAGACTGAACGGTTAGCCAGAAGACGGGGTCTGAACATTCGCATTGTGGCCGCCCGGGATGGTTGATGATCGGACAGAACTGAGACTGTCACGGCTGGTAAAGGATAATATAAGGGCAACTGTGCATCAAATCACTGCTGACCTTAATCAGGAATCTTCCAAAACGGTCTCTGAATGCACTGCCACACACTGCATCGCATGGGATACGGAAGCCGAAGACCTGTCCGCACACCATTGCTGTCTGCAGCCAACAAGCGGAAACGACTTCAATTTGCTCAGGAGGACAAGGACTGGACTATCGAGCAGTGGAAACAAATCATGTGATATGACGAGTCACCATTCCAGTTACATCACGCAGACGGCCACTTGAGAATCTGGCGGAAACAGCACGAAAGCATAGACCCCGCATGCACGAGTACAATCCTTCAGGCCAGTGCGGGCCGTGTTATGGTCTGGGGAATGTTTTCCTGGCATGCGTTGGATCCGTTAATGTGTGTTGAACAACGTCTGGATGGCACAGCATACCTCCGTATCTTCGCTGATCAAGTCCACCCTGTCATGTTGATGGCGTATCCCAATGGAGATGGCTACTTCCAGCAGGACAATGCGCCATGCCACAGAGCTCTTATTGTGCAGGAGTTGTTCCAGGAACATGAGGGGGACTTTACCTTACTTCGGTGGCCCCCACAATCCCCAGATATCACTCCAATTGAGCATTTGTGGGACGAAGTCGAACGAACCATCAGACGGCTGGATCCACCACCGTCCAATCTAGCACAACTAGACAGTGCTATCCATAAGTTATGGTGTCTGATTCCTCCCACCACCTTCCAACATCTCGTGGAATCAATGCAGTAATAAAGGCAAAAGGTGGCCCAATGAGATACTGACAGGGTGGTCATAATAATATGCTCACTCGGTGTATAAACTTGGGCATTTCTATGCTCTGATCAGAATACGCAAATCCTTCAAAGTCAAAGGGAGCAGCTTGGCAGTTTGACGTTCCTGGAATACGTCAAGTTGATGCAGATCTTCTCATTGAAGAAATCTTATGCATGGAGGTTGGCTAATCTGAAGAAGCAGAGAGTGATGACGAACAGACAAAGATCTGCACCATCTACCAAGCTTATGTTGTCTATTTCAGATAAAATGAAGTCTTATCCTATATGGCACTGATGGTTCCACCAGATCTTTTTTAATTTAATAGTTCTATGAACAAATAAGTACAAGGCCTGTGAGAAAAGTATCCGACCTTATTTTTTTTTTTGCGAAAACCTGATGGATTTGGATCGCACGTGCTTGCATGAGCAGACCTTGAACCTTTGTGCGTATGCATGAATTTTTTCCCGCCTCTCAATAGCGTCAGTTGCTGGCAATCAGCATTAGAAGGAGGTAGTGTGTTGTGCTCTCATCGGTTTTTGATTTGAAGGAAAATGACGGAACGACTGGAGCAGCGTTACTGCATCAAATTTTGCCAGAAACTGGGCGACAGCCAGGTGGAAACCATCCGGAAGATTCAGACGGCTTTCGGTGACGATACTATGGGCATCACACAGATTAAGGACTGGTACAACCGGTTGGCCATCAGCATGCCGAAATGACCAGGTCATTGCCAAAGTGAACGCTGTGGTGATGCGGGACCGTCATGTGACTATCCGAGAAGTTGCGGAAGAGGTGGGCATCAGTACGTTTTCGGCACATTCCATTCTGACTGAAGATTTGGCCACGAAGAGAGTGGCGGCGAAATTCGTGCCGAAGCTGCTGACGGCGGAGCAAAAGCAACTTCGTGTTGACGTCTCACAGGACATGCTGGCCTCCGCAAACAGTGACCCCGACTTCATGAACACCATAATCACTGGTGACGAGTCCTGGGTGTACGGGTACGACCATAGCATCGTCATCGAAAGCCTCCAAATCAAAAACCGACGAGAGCACAACACACTACCTCCCTCTAATGCAGATTCCCAGCAACGGACGCTATTGAGAGGCGGGGAAAAATTCACGCATACGCACAAAGGTTCAAGGTCGGCTCATGCAAGTGCGCGCGATCCAAATCCATCAGGTTTTCGCAAAAAAAAAAATAAGGTCGGATAATTTTCTCACAGGCCTCGTATATTCCTTCATGTAAACAAACTCTAATAATCAAATGATGATAATTTTTAACAATCTGGTCTGAAGCTCGATTCATAACACTGTGCCAACGGGGTTTCTTTTCATTATCTGATAATACGAACAAAGTGTTTGGTCCCATGAGATTGTTAATAACAGGGTTCGACTGTATAGTGATTTCGCCTATGGTGCAAGACTCTTAGGACACCCTGTAGTTTCCCGCATCATAGATTCCAACACTCTCTGGAATTCCAACCTTTTCCGAACACGATTAAAATTTTGATCATTTGCATATGTAAAAAAGAAAACTTTGCAATAAATACAACAACAAAAAAAAAATTTCAAAACTAGGCAGTTTATCTAAATTAATAAATATTTTGATATTTTTTTATTAATCTCTAAAAGAATTTAACAGGAAAAAAAAACAACTTAATGAGTTGAGCAATTTTATTATAAACTTTGGCATGACAAAATATTTAAAAATCTGTAAGAAAATATTTTTTATGAAGTACCATCATCTAAAAATTGGAATGGGAACAGAAACAGGTTTGAAGAAAAGGAATGTTTCAATAATAAAGCACAAATTGGTTTTTATATTTCCATTTTACATTAGTTAACGTGTCTTTTTGCATTCACAACAAGATACATCACAAATAACAAAATCGAGAAACAAGCAGGAAGAGTAAACATCGTTGTTCTTTGGTTCCAAAGGAGAAGGAAATTGTCCGTTAAGTTTGTAGTAAAACAAATACATTTAAGAATATTTGTAACGTCGTTGCATACTTACTTCTATCTTCGGAAGCTAGATAAATATTTTGAACGAGTGCTTAATCCTTGTAGTTTATAATAAAAAATGAAGTTTGGTTTTCTATAAGTGAAAGACATTGTCCGAGTACGATCTTTAAACATCAAAATACTTTCTTAGTAACAATTTTAACAATTCTAGAGGCACAACAAACGAATTAGAATTTTCATTAACATTTTTTTTTAATGTTTTACATCTTAAATCAGCAAGAACAGCTATATCCCGTTATTACGAAATCCCGCTTAAAATATTTTGCAAACATACCCCACGAATTATACTTTTTTTTTTTTTTTTTTTACATCCACAGGAGATGGGTGTGGGAATACAAGGAGGGCGGCAGGGTTTCCAAAATGTTTTACATAAAATTCAAGTGTGTGGGGGTATATTCACAAAAAAAAAAAACCGGGAATGCTCTAAAATTGAATGTTTAATAACCGATTAATATGAAAGTAAATTTATTTTGACATTCTTATGCTGCAAATGCAGATTGGTTCATAGTTTAAATGAACAAAGCATGCGGGATGCAGGAACTGAATTCTGATAGGTTTTCAGTGTATATGTAAACTGCATTTCCCAGGCATTGATCAATATTATAGTTCGCTGTATGAATCGTTGTATTTTCATTTAATTGCATTACAGAGAGGAAATGCAACCATCTTAAATTGGATCAAGTTAACGATTTTTCCTGCTGTAGAGAAATCACCACCGAGGTTTAAAAAAAATAAAAAATAAAAAAAAAAAAAAAAAAAAAAAAAAAAAGATGATTTGGCCAACCCACACGGGCGAAGAACATATTGCTCAAGAATTTGGAGATATAATCACGGCCAGCCGAGTCTATTTACATTTACAAGATGATCAAGGGATTCTCCATTCTGAGATTGATGAAAATTTTAAGACTTATGCGAAAATTGGATAATGCGAACAGATTTTTGGGTCCCCTGAATTTCATAATAACAGGGTTCGACTGTACTTTGACAATGTAAGTATTAGTACATCGTAAGTTTAAAGGGGCGAGGAAGTAATTAAGAAACACTTGTTTGATTTGTAATTTACTCTTCTGAATTATAAAGAGTTTTTTTTTTTTTATCACGGGAATAAATAGTCTAAGAGATGAAATTTGATCACTGTACAAATTAGATTTTACATATTTTAATGCTGTTGTGTACATCACATGTCCTTCCACAACTTCATGAATCCTTATCAAAAATATTTGCTGCAAAAACGAAGCTGGCTTAGCTCTAATCAATCTTTCATTAAACAACTTATTTCGACTTTCGCTACAATATTTTAAATAAAAAAATCAAAAGATTATTAAAAATGATATTTCATGACAATCGAAGGAGACTGCGAGAAAAAGTGGAAATTATCGGATATAAAAATATTTTGCAAGACGATTTCTGTATGGCAATTCTCCAACAAATAAGGTTTCTATGACCTAAACTCTATTAACCTTCGGTTGGGCACAGCCGATCTAAAAGACCCAACTCTAACATTTTACCTCAATAGATAGCAGAACCACTAGCAACTTTGGGTAGTAGTCTTTTATCTAGTGTTGTTCTTAAAATTGTTTTCGAAGCTCTTTTGTGACAAAAGCGATCTGTCGGGCACATTGCGCCTGATTTTGAGGCCAAAATTGTCTCATGGGCTCATTGCGTCTGACGGAAGGTTAAAGAAATTTAAATCTGCTGAGGAAAACTTTGGAAGATATGGTATTTATAAAATATAGGGATCATTCAAACAATACTTTTGCAAAAATGACAAAATGTTAACCCCACCCCCACAAATGAATGTACATCATGTATTTGAATATCCACACCTTAGAGGAGAAAATCTTTTCACATAAAAATGGGGCCATATATAAGCATATGCATAAGCAGAGGAGAGTTCTTTTGATATAAAATTCATGCTCTGAT
Organism: Rhysida immarginata; assembly: GCA_023313115.1. Taxonomy (NCBI): domain Eukaryota; kingdom Metazoa; phylum Arthropoda; class Chilopoda; order Scolopendromorpha; family Scolopendridae; genus Rhysida; species Rhysida immarginata. The sequence goes on along the minus strand of JAHWFO010052448.1, from coordinate 1,013,065 downwards.
AACCCCATCTTATTTTAAGGCAGTTTCACATTCAGCAAATTCGTGGTGTGAAGCAACGACCCACATTCCAGATTTATAGGTGTCGTGCGTGTTGAAATCCCAAGCCATTTTACATTAAATGGAAACTAAGTAGGCTCTAGACAAACTCTTTCTTTCATCCAATTGCTGTTGCTTTCTTGACATTGTCTATACATCGTTATATTAGGATAAACAATAGAAACAAACTGCACAAACAACACATTATCAAAGAATTCAATATGTCAGACTCGACTGGCGGAAGCGGATTAGAAATGGTCGCTAAGGATTCTGGAACTGGATAAAGGCTCATTTGTAGCTGATTGGCTGCACATTCTTGGCAACTTCTGAAAATTCCAACTCTTGGAACTTCAAAAGCCTCTAAGCTGCTTGCCACGAATTCACTGAATGTGAAACAGCCTTTACCATTCGCTTTTGTCACAGTTTCGAAACTTCCCCTCCATTCAAAAGCATAATTTATGTATGAATGATCCCATACCACATTTTGGAGAATATGCCCAAAGAGAGGATTTGCTAGTCTGATTTTTTTTTTTTTCCAAAATTTCGAATTACTACACTTTTGAATTTTTTTTTGCGACAAATATGAACTTTGTGGTTGTGGGGGTTTTAATTTCTTTTTTTTTTTTTAAATACATAAAATACAAATTTTCAGGGTTATACAAGGGTGCGGGGTATATTCGCAAAAATATGAAATTTTAAATTTAAGCTACATTCAAAACCTGCACGATTTTAAGAAGACTGCAATAGCACGAAAAGCATGAACTTCATTACATTTCTGCCAAAACTGTTAGCCTCTCCAGTTAACGACTGCTGACATCAAGATAGCTTTAAACATTTAAAGGCCTAATAAATAATCAATCTTAAACTGACTTTATTGGGAAACAAAAATGTATTGCAAAAAAATATTTTTTGAAGTTCTCTTATAAGTATGAAAACAATGAAGATACTACTAATTCATGTCTATTAGCTATGTCTGAAGTAAGCTTTTGTTCATGTAAAGCAACATGACCTTTGTGATGCCTTCTTCGATAAGTCAACGGTTTGACCAAAATTTGGTTTCTCCATTTTTTGTTCCATTTTCTGCCAATTTTCTACAGCCAAGTAGAAGGCGGCAGTCACGTTAATAGCCTCTTTTGCACTTGTCTCGATGTACGAAAAATTCCCATTGGCTTTACACCACTGATCCACTTCTTCTTTGCTTACTTCCCTTTTTTCTGGTTCCACGTCTATTTTGTTTCCGACGATGATAAACGGAAAGCTCACCTCTTCGCGAACGTCGGCATAAAACAAAAACTCTCGTTTCCATGTGATGAGATTGTCAAAACTCTGTCGATTGTCGACACTGAATGTCAAGAGGCAAATATCAGATCCTCTATAAAAGGGTGTTCTCAGGCTCTTAAAGCGTTCTTGACCAGCTGTGTCCCATATCTGAATGGTGTAAGTTTCGCCTTGAATATTTATATCCTTATTCAAAAACTCGACACCGATGGTGTGAAATGAACAACTGTCGAATTTATCACTGATGAATCTGTTCATGAGACAACTTTTACCAACACCGCCATCACCAAGTAAGACAACTTTTAAAATAGTTGTTTTGGTTTGTTGACTTTTACCAGTATTGCCTCTTCTGTTTGCCATGGCCTTATAAATCGTAGAAATTTAAAAGAATTCTGTGGGGGAAAAAAAAAAACCAAACAAATGAAACCAAATTTGTTAGTATTCAATCCATTTTTCTTCATAATCGGTGAATAAAATGTCCCAGAAGGTCTAATATCTCGAAAAATACAAGTCTTGTCAAAAAAGAAAAGGTACGTGCTAAATATTTTTTTGAAAGCTATTACTGGTGCGAAAAATTAGCCCCCAGCTTCCCTCGTAGGGGGGTAGGGTAGGGGGCAACTTTGAAATTTCAAAGGGGAACTCCAATTTTTTTTGCAGATTTGGATTCTACGGAACAAATTACGTTAATTTTACCCAAAAAATTTTTAAAAATCTTTTGTAGATGGCGCTGTAAGTGCAAAAAACTCAAACTAGTGCGAATATCTCGAGAAGTCCATTTCAAATCAAAAAAGCATCCGATAATTTTTTGAAAGCTACGGTATTTAATGGAGCTAAACTTAGCCCTCGCCACCTTTTCAGGGGTGGGCGGGGGCAACTTTGAAATTTTAAATGGGAACCCCTATTGTTTATTGTATCAGGTCGTTGCATATCAAATGTCGGATTTCGAGGTGGGTTCCACGCTTCAGCATGGTTTCCACATTTAGTAGCAAGTACCCATAACAAAGTGGTACATTCCCAGAGATAAACCTATCAGCGACCAGCTGTCTGAAATTTGCTGTCTGCGATGATATTTAATAGCGTTTGGACCCAAGCGAAGATAGCCATGACTTCATACGAATTATGTGTGATAATGCATTACAAGTTCAGGTTAAATCACACTGCATCCAACGCCTCTCGAAACATCAATAAGGTATTCCGTGTAGGCACCATAAATGAAGTACTGTCCAATGTTGCTTCCGAAAATTCCAGGCGGGAATGACGGACCTGGCAAATGAGCCACACGGCAGACTGCCCAACGTGTTGAATGACTCTGATCTGAAGCGATCTGTGGAAGAGGACCCGTCAAAAATTGTTCGGAACCTTGCAGGGGATCATGCTGTATCAGCGTCGACTGGCAAGGTGAAAACGCAGGACAAATGGGTCACACATGAACTTATGGAAAACCAAAAAGAGCTTCGGTTGCAGGTGTGTACTGAATTGCTTTTGCGCCATGAAGAAGCGAGGATTCTTGGTCGCAACGTCACCTGCGGCGAGAAGTGGCTCCTATATGGCAATAGGAAATGGTCAGCACAGTGGCTGGATGCTGATGAACCCCCGCGACAGTTCCCTAAACCCCCGTTGCACCCCAGGAAACTCATGGTTACAATTTGGTGGAACATCCGTGGTGTAGTGCATTACAGCTTCCTGCAGCAAGGGGAGAGGATCACTGCTGCGACCTACTGTCGTGAACTCCATTGTATGCACACAAAATTGTGTCAGCAGCAACCTGCACTTATCTATCGCAAAGGCGTCCTGCTGCATGACAATGCGCGTCCGCACGTTGCACGAACGACCGTGCAGGCAGTACAGGCTCTGGGCTACGAGGTGCTTCCACACCTCTCTTCCCTACCGATTACCATCTTTTCCAGAGCCTGAACAATTTTGTCCGGAGGAAAACATTCCTAACCCAAGCAGGCGTCGAAAGCACATTCCGGGAGTTTATTGAGTCCTGTGACCATGGATTCTATCGGAGAGGGCTCGAGAAGCTGCCAAATCGTTGGCAACAATGTTTGGATTGCAATGCGGGTTATTTTGAATAGCATGTGTGAAGGTGTCCTTTCTAGAGGGACATTAAAGATGACCTCTGCAATCTGACATTTGATATGCAACGACCTGATAGATTCAGATTCTTCAAATTTCCTATTTTTTTTTTACAGTAGATGGCACTGTAATCACAAGAAAAAAAAAAGTAAGTCTAATGTCTCCAGAAAAACACTTTAGAACTAAGGGGGGAAAATGTCTGTCCATTATTCGAGTACTGCACTCAAAGAAATGAGTCTCCGGAAATCAAAAAAAAAACAAAAAAACGTACTTTTAGCGTAACCAGGAATAACGACGTGGACATGTTACTAGTTTTCTATTCCCTTTGGGGTGATATTTCAAGTGAGTCCCCTCGCCTCCCATCATCAGGGTGCTTTTTTTTTTGTGAGTCCCCTCCCCTCTCACGAACAATCACCCAAGCACTTTATGCCATAAGATGTTCAAATTGGTGACCTTCCTGCACTTGGCAGTGTGCTAACCGGTTGTAACATTGTTGAGAAACATTTTCCGATATCTCAAGTGTTATTGATTTGGAAGCATTGCATATTCTCTTTCAGTTCATCAATACGTTGGGTTGGGTCTCGTATACCTGACTTTCAAATATCCCGAATAACAGGGGTTCCCATTTAAAATTCCTATTTAAAATTTAAAAAAATATCCCGAATAACAGGGTGGGAAGGGCTCGTTTTAGCGCTATTAAATATTGGATATTTCTTTTGATTTGAAGGAGACTTCTCGAAATATTCACAATTTTGTGTAACGTTTTTGCAATTACAGCGCATCTACAAAAGATTTAAAAATTTTTTGGGATAAAATCAATGTAATTTTTTCTGTAGAATCTGAATCTGCAAAAATATTTGAAATTTCAAAGTTGCTCCCCCACCCCATTCCCTACGAGGGTGCAGGGGGCTAATTTTGCCATTAAAAAAATATTTGACATGTATTTTTTATTTTTTGGACAAAACATGCATTTTTCAAGATATTCGACCATTCCGGGACTTTTTACTCACCTGGTAAGAGGGGTAGCGTCAAATGAAAACAGCTTGCCACATACGAATCTCATGATGTGCAAAGTTGGTAATGATGACGGTTCTGACATGTTGGGAATTGCCTAAGTTTCACTTGCACTAGTTATTCGTTTATTGTGCCAGAAGGAAGATTAGTGATATAACCAGAAAATGGAGCTATGACGATATTTTTTCACTTCATATTTCCGCATATTAATAATTACATAGAGAAAAATAATAAAGAAATTTCCACAGCCTGGACTCGAACCAAAGACCTTCAGCTTACCATTTCGATGCCATGACTATTACGCCGCTGTGAATATAGAAGCTAGCGCTATCAAACATGAGCATTATGAGCATCTAATAGTTACAGTATAGGGATGGTAACTCAAAGGTCCCCGGCTCGAGTCCAGGCCGTGGAGTTTTCTTTACTATTTTTTCTTAATTTATTAAAGGTTAGCGATACTTGTGCATGTTCATCCAACATCAGAAATGGAGGCAAGTAAAGAAGAAGAGACCAGTAAGAAAATACCGATGTAGCTCACTTTTGACTCCGAATTTGCTTTTCACAGTAGGGAGTTGGAAGACATAAAATTTATCATCACATATTGGCTGTATATCGTGAATACATCAGGTTCAAGAGTATATACAGCCAATAGATGAAAGTACCTGAGTACCTGAGAGATTCCAATAGGAATATGTGTCACTGGAAGACGATACTCGCCCAGTATCACTGCAGTACACACTGGAAAATTCTTCAACATCCTCCCTATAGCCCAGATCTCTTCCCATGAACTTCCACATTTTTGGACAGCTAAGAGAGACCCTGGTTTGCAGCAGATAAGAGGCGTGTGCAACTGGGTAAAGATGCAATTCTATCGGCCACCCACAAGCTTCTTCAGGCATGGGATTGACAATTTTATCTCCCAGCAGGATAAATGCATTAACAGTTTTAGAGAATGCTTTTGAGATAATCAATTTTTCATGAGATATTTTGGCAGCAGACCAGTTTTCATTTGACTGCCCCTTATACTGGGACATTACAGAACAGCAGTACTCTATCACCATACCATGGATCCACAAATATACGAACCTTGTTAACTTATTATTTATAAGAAATTAATAAATGAAAACTGGAGTTAATGATCCAAGCTTAAGGTTAAAATATTAAAAGAAAAATTTGGAAGAAAACATTCTGCGACCTGGATTCAAAGCAGGGATCACGAGTATTACACTCATGCTTCTATCAACTGGGCTATCATAGATAAGAGACAGCAAGGCTCCCCTTGGTAGAGGCAACAAGCATGATACTTCCAGTCCCTAATCGCAGAATATTTCCTTTTATTTTTTTTTTTTTTTTTTATACACTGAGTTAGCAAAACTCATGGGATAGTTACTTAATATCTGGTCCAGCCACCTCTGGCCCTGTGGAGTGCAGCAATACGGCGTGGTAGTGAGTCTGCAAGTCCGTGGTGCACTTCTGGAGGCAGTTGACACCACATAGTCTGCAGAGCCGAAAATAGTTGCTGCCCGTTCGTGGGCGGATGATCCAGTGCCCGGAGCCTGACTTCAACAGCATCCCAGATATGCTCGATGGGATTCA
>JAHWFO010052448.1:850336-1006662 GCA_023313115.1 Rhysida immarginata | reverse complement strand
GCCACACACGGTGCCTCCCATCAGCGTGGTACAGTTGATATCGTGACTCATCTGACCATATGACGTTACGCCACTGTTGCAGAGTCCAGCCAAGATGGTTGGTGGCAAATGCACGCCGGAGTGTCCGATGACGCTGGGTAAGCATTGGCACCCGTGTAGGGCGACGGCTGCCAAACCCGAGGGCATGCAGATTCCGACGGATTGTCCACCGAGAGACGTTTCTAGTGCGGCCAGTATTGAACTGGTCTGTGATTTGCTGCACTGTTGTGCTCCTGTCTCTCTGAATCATTCGTCCCAGGTGTCGCCAGTCAAGACCATTCAGGGCAGCTGGACGCCCAGTATGGTGCCTGTTGTGGACTGTGATGCCTTCATCCAGCCATTCCCGATACACCCTGGAGACGGTTGAGCGGGGAAAGCCAAATTCCTGCACCACTGCCGAAATGGAACATCCCATGCGTCAGGCACCTACTATCATACCCCGTTCAAAAGAAGTCAACTTGCGACGACATGCCATTTCTGATCAATCACTTATCCAAGCTCTTCCCACAACGTCTAATGGTCCATTCCCAGAATCCGTTACCCTGTGAATTTGTGAGCCATGCCCATCAATCAATGTGCTTGCTATCCCATGAGTTTTGCTAACTCAGTGTACATACAATAGATAAAAAGGAAATAGATACACTTTTCAAAGTTTTTACTATCCTTCAATATAGTCATGTATAATCATTGCCAGCGATATGGAAGTCATAGGATATATTGCCAGCAGCCTGTTGTGTTCATAACTTCTACTGCCTAAAGGATCTCCGAAACAGTTCTGAAGCATAAATTATAAAGCAGTTACTTCATCCTCCCATGTAGATAGCATTTCGTTCCAAACTCTTGATATTGTCAAACAAGCTTCTTCTGCCACCTCGAATTTCATCCAATTTTGCACGGAGGTTTTCAACTCTTCTTTAGTTTCCTCAAATCACTGACATGCAAGCCAGTTCTTGAGGTGTAAGAAGAGATGATAGTCATATGTGTGAGATCAATCCATGCAGCGGCATCATTGATTATCCCGAACTGAAAAAAATTCAAGCAAACCTGGTCTCGAAAGAAAATCGTGGCAACTGTGTTCTGGGACCAAAAGGGGTGCGCTTTTGGTTGATTTCATAGATTTTGGAACAATCATCACATCACAAACTGATTTGAGAAATTGAAAACCTCAGTGCAAAGCTAGCTGAAATCCAGGCAACGGGTTTGAAAAAGCTTGTTTCACAATATTAAAAGTGTTTGAAACAGAATGGCGACTATGTAGTAAAATAATCAAAGGATATATGTTAATGGAAACTCAACAGAGTCACGGCCGCACGTTCACAACACCTACAAGTTTGAGCCATGGTTTAGCAGCGTGCACGAGGAAGTCGTCATCTTCAAACTTCGTTCCACGAAGGGATTCCTTCAATTACCAAAGAGATGGTAGTCGCGAGTGGTTCAAAAGGCTGCTAAACAGTGGTTCAACCGTGCTGCTAGAGAGTTTAACCGTGCAGATATACATATCCTTCTTCCAAGGTGGCGTAAGGCAGTTGAAAGGGACAGAGATTATGTGGAAAAATGACATGTTGTTCCTAAAGAATGTAGAATGGCCTCCATAAATTGTACGGGTGTGGAATAAAAAATAAATTAAGAAAAAAATATTAAGCATTACTTTTGGACCCCCATATAAAATACTTATTTGCTTGTTGCATCTAAAAACATTATCACGATTCAATGTTTTGGACTGCAGATTCGGAACTAACAAGGGAATCCCTCAAACATGTATGTCCAGATTTCCACCAAATTGAAATATGTTACTCATCTGAAGCTACTACAGATGCTTGCAAAATAAGAGTGCGAAACTGTGTTTCTTTCAAAATAAACCGCGGAAACGAAAAAATTTCAGCATACATAGCCATACAAGGACTCCATTGTTAAAGCGGTTAGGCTATGTGGGGTTCCCTTGTAAGTCACTTTTTTTGGACCCAAACCCCCTTGATAAACAAGGATAGATGTACCAGCATACGCACCATTGCCGCTGCTGTAGGATGGTCTCGGTCCAGTGCACAGAGAATTTCGAATAGAAACTTCGAACATCTCCTGTAATATTCTGAAATGGAATCATCTACTACGCCATTTGTAATATCTACGTGCAATAAATGTTTCCATACGGTAATCGATTCATGGGATCCATTGGTCTAGTGTCATTGGAAAACATTCAAATAAAAGGGTCTAAAAAACAATACGGATACTATTCGTTTATTGCCGACGTGTTTCAGTATTACACATTCTCAAGGCTGGCTAAATAGTAACAAGTGAGAATTTCATTAACAATCTAATATATAGCAAACAGGTTGAGGTGTTGGGCTTACAATGATTAATGTGGTATTAATTGGAAACGGCATCTTTTGGCAGACCTACTACTGTAGCGAGCTCATTTCCATTGTGCGGGATCGGGAATTTCAATGATGAAGCGATGATGGCGTCCCTGTCGAATGATGTCTGGTTGTTTAGCATGTTCTCTTGCTTTTGTCATCGTTGCAGTCTGATTTCCATTTCTTCATGAATGGCAATCTTTCCAATCTGCTCCCTTTCCAATCCACATTATCTTCATGCAGTCTTCTATCCCCAGCATCCTATGTTTTTTCGTAATTAAATGCTCGGCATAGGCGGACTTCCTATCTTTATTGACCCAGGATCTTCTAGGTTCTTTATAGTGCTGAATAATCGACATGTGGATGCTAAATAAAATGCATCACAATCTGGGCAGTTTAATCTGTATATGCTGCATAATTTGTAAATGTCTTCTTCTGTGGTCTTTTTCCTTGGATTTAGAATCAACTTGCTATTGTTTTTGGTTCTGAAGGCTATGCCAAAGCCTTGGTCCTGAAAGATGTTAGTTATCTTCCAGAGTGTCGATGTATATGAACGTTGTATAATTATTTCTTGATATAACTTCCGTGGATTACCGAGGTTCATCAGTTCTTTTGACTTTCTTAAAGATGGAATCTGTGATATCTCTTGGGAATTCATTGATCATGGCTACTTCTATGTCGTGGCTATGAACATAATACGCTACAAGTCTAACCCCCATGGCGGCCCTCAGACATAGCTGCCATCGGGCAATCACTTATTCCATCACACAGGAAGAAAGAAATAACCACGAACATGCTAAACAACCAGTCGACAGGGATGCCATCATCGACTTTGTGATTGAAATTCCCGATCCCGCACAACGGAAATGATTGTAAGTAGGTTCGTCAAAAGTTGCAGTTTCTAATTAATACAACATTAGTCATTGTAAGTCCACCAGTCAGTGGCTAAGTACCTGATTGGTGGGCACCTCAACCCGTTTGCTATACAGGGCGTAAATTATCTCCTTCAAAAAAAGACTACACTACGACGTAGACGAAATTCAGGCGATTAAAATAATATAAGACACTTGAAATCGCAAATCGCAAGCCTGGGAGGGGCGAAGGAGAACAGCTGCAACGTCATTACAGAAAAACTGCGCCGTTGACTGTTGCACGTGTAAAATTTCTTGAGCCTTGTGCATTTCAAACCTGTGCTACGACGTTTTAACAATTGTCACCATAAACTTGAAACAACCCTCTATATTTATCTTGTTTCTTAAACACTGACAAGCTTTTCCCAACTTACCTCAGTCATCAATCGTTTCAAGGTACACTATTCTTATGGATCAGTTTGACAACAACGAGTTAGCCGACATGTACATGTGTTTTGGTGAAGCTTGTGGTAATGCACTGGCAGCAAGACGACTGTACCTCGAGCCGGGCCACGCAGCACGAACACAGTCCCCAAATTTGGCTCGTGCTACGCAGCACCACGCCATTCAGCTTAGTTTGAGGTTCAATTTACAGCGTTGCTTGTGATTTGCGACCCCAAGTGTCTTATGTCACTCACTTTAATTACCTAAATTTTGTCCACATCATAGTGTAGTTTTTTTGAAGGAGATAATTTACTTACTTACTTACTTTTCAAACCCGCTTATCCGTTAGGGTCGCGGGGGCAGCAGCCCTATAGAGGATCTCCAGCGATCACGATCTTACGCCATCAGGCGCATGTCCTCCCTGGTAATATCGAAGCGACTCGAACCCAGATTCTCCATGTAGTCTAGCCACCTGGTTCTAGGCAGACCCCTTGGTCTCTTGCCTACCGGCTTGGAAAATAACAACTGCCTAGGAAGACTAGTTTGCGGCATCCGTATCACGTGGCCATACCAGCGCAACTGAAATCTCTCAATGCGGAGAAGTAGCGGCTCAACACCTAAAGATTCCCTTATTGTGCTGCTGTACACTATCTAGTAGAGTAACACCTGCCACACTTCTCAGAAATCTCATTTCGGCCGCTCGTACCCGCGATCGCACTCTTTCAGTCATTACCCAAGCCTCATGACCATAGGTGAGAATGGGGATAAAGATAGATTTGAAGACGGAGAGCTTGGCTTTGTTACCCAGCTCGCATTTCGTTACCACGGATCGCCACAGTTCACGTCTGGCACAGCTTGCTGCACCGATCCGAGCATCCAATTCTTTCTCCTGCCATCCATCACTCGTGAATGCAATCCCGAGATACTTGATTTCTCCACCTGTCTCAATGAGGCTCCCCTAACATGGACAGTACTGAGCAGGCTGTCTTGAAAGGACCAGAACCTCGGTTTTAGCCACACTGATCTTCATCCCAGCTTCTTCACATTTGGCTACTGCAAACCGGTCTAGTGCATGCTGAAGGTTCGTGTGAGAACACCCAAGGAGGACAAGGTCGTCAGCAAAGAGCAGCCTCTCCACCTGGCAGTCGCCCACACAAACACGTTCATCGCCTCGGCTGCCCCTGTCCATCCAGTCCATAAAGATAATGAACAAGAGGGGCGACAGTACGCACCCTTGGCGGAGTCCAACACCCACGGTGAACGGTCTTGACTGAATGTCATTTATCCGTACAGAGACATGATAGCAACCAGTAATTGTCCATCCACTCCATACTCTTGCAACACTTGCCAGAGCTTCTCCCGAGGAACTCTGTCATATGCTTTTTCGAGGTCCACAAAGCAAGCGTAGACCTCTTTTGCATACTCCCAGGATTTCTCAAAGATTTGCCTTAGAGCAAAGATGTGATCCGTCGTGCTTCGGCCAGGTCGGAAACCACACTTCTTCCCCAACAGTTTGGAGTCGACTATTTCCCGACTTCTCTTCTCCAGACACTTAGCGTACACTTTCCCAGGAATGCTGAGCAAAGAGATGCCTCGATAGTTGTTGCAATCTCTCTGATCTCCCTTTTGTTGGTCTGTTGGTCTGTATGATTCTCGCTTAGGGAGATAATTTACACCCTGTATATTAAATTGTTAATGAAACTCTCACTTGTTACTATTTAGCCAGCCTTGAGAATGGTGTAATACTGAAACGCGTCTGCAATAAACGAATAGTATCCTTATTGGTTTTTAGACCCTCTTTTATTTGAACATATCGTAATCACTAGGCGCATTCGGCAACTCAGATCTGACTGGATCTGAGGTGCGAAACGTTCGGCAACTGATTCTGACTGACTGACTGCTCAGAAGAAGTGTTCAGCAGAGGACTTATGACATCATAATCTAGTCAGAATGGTGACGTATAGGTCAGTCGAAAAATTCTTGACTGAGTAAGTCAGAAAATTAGTCCATGACGTAGCCTCTCTTCTGTCCACCGTGGCAGGGGTCAAGGATAATAAAAGATTAAGGAAAATAACGGGTTTTTTCCTCTTAATCTGTGGTAGGGGTTCTCAAAAGGGTGTGCCGCGGCCGTGCTATGCATTGTAAAACTACATGGATGTGCCGCGAGAAAAAAAATAAGAAAAAGTGTGCCGAGACAAATAAATGTTTTTTTACAAATAAAAGTGATACAGTCGTTTCGCTACGAAAACTTTTCCTTCCTACTACAGGAAAGCGATTGTATTTTTATTCCGATAAGTATTAAAAATATTTCATTTTCTTTGCTCTCGAAAATGGCAACAGCAATTTTCAATGGGTTCGGGATAGTGAGGATTTTATTACTACAGTAATTGCCCTGTTTATTTTCAAATTAGCTGCGAAAAAATTAAGAAAATATAAACATAATTAAGGTGTGCTACGAACAAATAAAAAATTGAGAACCCCTGCACAAAGAAGTCAAGCGATCGATTTGATACGAAAACTTTACCCTCCTACTACAGGACAATGATTGTATTTTTATTCCAATAAGATTAAAATATTTTGTTTTCTTCGCTGTCGAAAATGGCAACAGCTGCTAATAGCAGCCTTATTGTCGTTAACGCTGTTTCAATGGGCTCGGGACAGTGAGGATTTTATTACTAATTGTCATGTTTATTTTCAAATTAGCCACGTTAGGTTGCTCCATTTTCCAAGCAGGTGGGTAAGAGACCAAGGGGTCGGCTTAGAACCAGGTGGTTCGAGTCGCTTGGATATTACCAGGGAGGACATGCGCCTGATGGCGGAAGATCGTGATCGCTGGAGATCCTCCATAGGGCTGCTGCCCCCGCGACCCTAACGGATAAGCGGGTTTGAAAAGTAAGTAAGTAAGGTTGCTCCATGAACTATCTAATGATCTATTCTGCAGGTCAATGTCGCTTCAGCCTTCAAGACAGTCAGATTTTGCGTTCGGCATTTCCTCTCAGATCAGCTCAGATGCAAGTCAGAAAATCTTCATAGGTCACATGACCTAGTCAGATCTGATTCGGTTAGATCTGAGTTGCTGAATGCGCCTAATGTCTTGCATTCTTTCATTTCATGTACCTCTGCTACCACGTTCCCATGACGTTTCTATTCATGGGTTCCTATGCAATTCTCAATCCTTTTCATGTTCTTTACCTCCCCTTAAAGTTTGTACCTGTATTTACGAGCCACCCTGTAAGTTCATAGGGCATTTTTTTGCTCAATCAGATCTCCCCTACAAAATGCCTCTGTATTATTATGATTATTATTATTCTGCTAGTGGATAATTAATTGCGTTGTCAATGAGTTTATGTTACTTTTCATTCTCTAATGAATCTGCTCTGATTGGATTACACTTTCGGGGTACTTTACTCTGGTAGATAAGAGAAATTTTAAAGAATGCAAAAAAAAATAAATAAATAAATAAATAAAAATTAACTTTAAATAAACTTAAAGTAAACACTCGAAGATGCTTACCTCCGGGTGAGTCGAGTTTCAACTGCTAAAGGAACTGATAAGCATAACGCGAATTCGATCCACTTATCAACAGTCACCAATTCCAAGAGTTGGAGGCGGAGATATGTGATTCATGCTCACAGGCAGATAAGCCCCGCGTACATAAACCCTTATGGGATATAGATTACACAAGGAATATTGCCCAAGGGGCATGCTATGTTAAAAATTCCTCTTTTCAAAGTTTATAGATCTCAGAGTATGTAAAATGCATCGAAGTACTCAAGTGAACTCGTATAACATCGCACGACTAGTCACGAGTGCGTGCGTAACGTTGCGTTTTGGCTTTCCACAGCAACAAATACTGAAAAGAGCAAAAAAAAAAAATTAAAAAAAAATATGAATGAGCTGCTATTCATATCAAACTTAGAGGCAATGGCTTCTAATTAGTTAAAGAAGAAAATAAAAATGAAAACCTTTGAAGCGTAAATCCAAACATCCAGCCCGGCCAAGAAATGCGCTACTAAAACGCCATCTGGTGTGAGGATATTCAACGAGAAGGACCTTTAATCCCTCTAATGGCAGGAACCACTTGCAAGGCTTCCTCGTCCTCCTCTTCTGTTTTTAAGTTTAAATGACAAACGATTATCATCGCTTCGTTTGAGTCTTCGTCATGAATAGCAGCAGGTGCTCCGAGAGAGCGCAGTCAAGGAGGTTTCGTTCGGCAGTGCATTGGCTTTCGTTTTGGTGAGGACGATCGGCCGAGTGATTGACGCTGATGATGATGTTGATGATGATGTTGCCGATGAGTGTTTGTAAACAGAAATATGTCAGTGTTACGTTTTAAAGTAAATAGCACCATTGATCTTAATCGTAAATAAAGACCTGCTCGTTTTTAATTCTAAAATTAATTGTTAATCTTAATTTAATGCTATCTGATTACCTCGCTTTAAAAAGCAATTGTTGTTATCGTTAGGCTAATCATTTTGTTTGTTGAAGCATATCAGCTGTGTTTTTTTTTCTTCTCTTTCTTTCTCTTTTGTTTGTAAAGAGAGGCACCTTCTGAGTAGCCACGCGCGCACGAACCATGATCTTCCTTTTGATGGTGGCCGTGCTCTTCACCCTCCTAGGCGCCTTGCTCACTCTCGCCATCGAGTGGCACTATATCAACTCGTGGTTTCTCAAGCAGCCACGTAAAACACCGCAGACGTTCCACGAGTCGGGTCTACCAAGATACAAACTTCCAAAGGTGATGATTCTCTACACCTCATTTTCAATATTAATTATTATACATAGCCAGATGAATGCAAATAGCACATGCATGTTGTTGTTGTTGTTGTTGACTGGTGGGCTCTATTGCACTTAAATATTTAAGAAAAGATAATATTATTTTCTCTTAAAGTGGAAGAAGTGTGCAACTTTGTTTAGATTGCATTCCGATTTCGCTTCTCGATAGGCAGTGTCAGATGTACAAATACCTAAAAGATAGAAAACTGGCATTGTTGATCCCCCTCTTAATAATAATAATATCAATCAAGGCATATAATGAAGAAGTCTTAATACAATCTTACATTAATTAATCATATAATTTGATTAACAATATAAAGATCTTCACCTAGTTGTAAAAAGAAAAAATATTAACGAGATAAGTCTTTGTTATGGTTTTAAGAGTAAATTTAACACTTTCACCACAGCATTTGAGTGGCACATTATTTTGATGGTAATAAAAAGATTTCATCAAGGGTTTGTCCGAGCTTGATTGTCCCCAAAACTGAAGCCAAATTCCCCCGCTGAATTGCGATGCTGATCTGCTGGCTGAGAAATGAAGTAGCTTGAGTTTCTCCTGTAGCGATAGTGATTTTATGCTCCACTTCCTTTAAGAACTTGAGACCTTCTTGTATACAGACGCCACTTGTCTCCACCGCCAACGGGATGAATTGATATTGGCCTAAAAGGGGTGCATATTTTTTCCTTCTTCTCTTCCTTTCTGGCAGCAAGTCCTACATTGTTTGCAGTCTTTTCTAGTAGTGAAGGAGTGAACAGTGAAGTCCCATAAAAGACATTTTTCTCTCGACCACGGGACAAGGGTGAGTCCGTCGGGTCGCTTCCCATCCGATCTTGAGCAACCGGGTGGCTCCTGTATGCAGGGGACTTCAGCCGATCGCAAAGCTCGTGTGATAACATGGTCGAGTGACGTGGGCTGCGACCAGCTGAGCATTGGCAAGAAAAGCCATGAAGGCCAAGGGAATCAACATCTGCGCCGCAAACACATGTGTGTGGGTGAACAATAGCACACCCCAGGCGTAAAGCGCATGCTGTTGGAATGCCTCATTTGCCAAATGTAGCCTGAGTTGAGGTGACGGCAATGCTTGCAACCGAGCTCCAATTTTTTCTGCAACGCATGCAAGCATGCGCGCTTTATGAGCATCTGAAGAGGCTCTTTCCATAAGAGCGGCGACTTTGGACTTGACGAGGGGCTTGTCCCATCTGTTTTGAGAATTTTTGTTGACGGGGAAAGGGGACGCCCGTGTCTGCGCAGTCCAACTTCGCTTCACTTCTTGGGATGCCGTTTCACTCTCCAGAATACGACTGGGAAGTAGGTCTTGCATGAGTGGTGCACAAGGAATAACAATATCAATCAACTATTTTGCAAATATTAAGGAATTTTTTTTTTTGTTCCTTTGATGCCTATTAACAATATAAATAAACTTGTTTCATATCTTGTATTCGACATGATCTACTTGTTAACAGTGGCGATTAGAACTTTTCTCACCACAGTCAATCCAGGGGTGTGTCAGTGTTGCCACATTATCCAAAATTGTCATTATCCAAGACGTGATTTCCCATAAGATATTCAAGTTATCGTAAAATCTTGAATAAAGGCTGGGTATTTAAATAAACACCGGTCTCGATTAAAGGCCGGGCAGTGTTTTACAAATATATTAAACGCCAGGTCTCAAATAAAAGCTTGGTCTCATTGGTTATCAAAGATGATGAAGAACTTTATAATAAAGATCCGAAGCAGAAGATAATATTATCTAATGCTTTTCCTAAATTTTATGATACAAAACATCATATGATATACTTTTCTGATTTAAATTTTAGTTGACAAATAGACACCCGGACCTCTATTCAAGATTTTACGGTAACCCTGTTAACTCAAATCACCAGGGGACCAGATTAAAAGTTTGACTTATCAGGGTTCGACTTAAAAAGGAATTTCAAACTCACAAGGGACATTTAATCACGGATTTGGTGGAAATTTTAGGAAGTCAATCTACAACATTAATATACTTTCTGTATAAAACGATTTGACTCAATGGCCTTTTGTTTCGGAGAAAAAAGATAAAATATTTTTCGTTTATTATTGTAGTGCCAGATAAGCCAAGACCAGTAAAACCGCAGAACCTGATGTTAACCACTGCCACCACTGTTAAGTTATTTATCCCACTTAGCTTATCTGTGGAACAAGAACAAGTGTATGCCACAAACACTGACGGAATTAAGAGATCGGATTGAACATTCCATCGATGATATTCCATTAGCTACAATCCAGTTGGTATGTCACACTGTTCGACGTCGGTGTTGGGAGTGTACTGTGGCAGAAGGTGGACATTTTGAACATGTACAGGCTTAAGGAAATTTAAGGGAAAAATGCAACAAACCTTATATTTCTATCTCATTTCGTTGCTGAGTTATAACGTTTCAAAGAGTGTATACATCAATTTGGGAGACTGTATATCTGAAGTTTGTACATACTGCATATAAATTTTATGATATATTAAATTTGACAACTTTATACTAAAAAAAAAAAAAAAAAAATATTTTTAATTACTTACAAAAATAAGCAAGTTGACTGCTTTTGCCTGCTTATCAAATGTTTATGTATAAAATTACTAATTTTAAAATAATTTTGAAAAATTTCATCTTGAACATCATTTTCGCACTTAATACATGTTTGTACGATTTCTAGGGCTTCATTAACTTTCTTTGATGGTAGAAGTACAGAAATATCTTGTTCATTGTTTTCATAGTCATTACTGTCTTCATCTTCGTTACTTTCTTTTTCCTGACAAACCTCCTCGATAATATCGTCAGCAGTTAATGATGTCATCATTGTTCATGTTTACGAAATCTTCGAAAAGCAGTGTTTGAGTTTCTTGCAAAAATTGGACCAATCAGACACAATCTATGGTCACCATACTACAAGATGCGTTTCATGGATTGAAAATATGCTCTTATGAGCAATCACATTGCACCAACTGTATATTTCCTTGAATTAAGAAATTTGATTGCATTTTTCTTAAAATTTTATAACGAATTATAAAAGTTTACTAAAGCACTAAAAAAAAAAAACCTCTTGGTTTAAACCAAAAAAATGGTTGAAATTCACTGTTTGATTGTCATTTGTAATTCATCCTTTTGTAAAGATATCCAGCTTTCGCAGCAAAAATAAGTAACTGGTTTTTGTATAGTGCTGTTTTTTTTTTCCTGTTATTGATTTGTTTATAATTACTGTAATTTTCAGGAGTAACGCCGCGGCGTTTCTGTTATTAAAAGTTAAAAATTCGGCGTGTGCGGCGTATCAGCCACCACGGCGCTACTACCGGAGATTTTACAAAAAAAAAAAAAAAAAAAAAAAAAAAAAAAAGATAGATAGATTCTACACATGATTAAAAATTCACTCCGATAACAATCGAGCGTGATTGTTCATCGACAGCGGGTGATTCACTCGATAATAAAGCACTCTTATCATCGACGAATTTATAGTATCGATGGTTTTTATTGACGCTGTCATTGAATGGCTTTGGAAACATCGATGTTTTCCGCAAATCGCGCAGTGTAATCAGTCATCAACAGGAAATAAATTATTTCCAATAATCCACGCTTTTAGTGTGGCTTTTTGCCCAGAGAGGCCATTTGGCTAATGATCAACTGGTCTAATTTTCGCGTTTGTCAATAGAGGGCAACCAATCAGAATAATCAACGCCCGCTAGAGGTCAACCAATCAGAATAATCGACGCCCGCTAGTATGACACCTGTTGCGATATATAAGGGGTCGCTTTTGGTTTCATGGCAATCAGTATTTGGTTTCAATTTCGACAAGCATAATCTCCCAGTATTTCTCTCTCCAACGACTTTTGACTTTCGACCGTTTATCTTTATTTCATTCCGATTCGGAAATATTGGATTTTGAAGGATTCGACTAATAAAATATATCTTATAAATATTGAATTTTGATTTGTTTATTGAATTTCTTATAAAACGCGATTATACAAAACGGACCGTGTGTGATGGGGGGGGGGGGGGGCGGCGTATTGGCCGCCGCGGCGCTACTCCCGGAGATTTAACATTTTTGTTAAATTTTGGCGTGTGCGGCGTATCAGCCGCCGCGGCGTTACTCCCGAAAATTACGGTATTTACATTTAGATAACTTTTGTGTGACATGTCCTCTTCTTTTTCTTCATTTTAATTCTTAAATATCCCAATTTTAAAAGCTAAAAGTAAAGATTAAACACTGTTCAAATCAATTAGTGTTGTGTACTATATTTTTTTTAAACAAAAATCCCTACTCTAGATAAAGGGATACTTTGCTTAAATGGATATTTTCTTCCAGTCCCGAGGATATCCTTATAGCGAGGTTCGACTGTATTGATTAATTTCTTTATCCATTTTATAAATAACTGAACCTATGACTAGTGGCGTAGTGAGGGAAAATGTCGCCCGGGTCATGGTATTCATTTTTTTGTCCCATCTCCTCATGTTTGTATTCGTCCCCTCCCTCCACAAGGGTATCAAGGCTGGCTCCAGGGGCATCATGTCCCGTCCCCCCCCCCTTTACTATGTCACTGCCTATGACTTTGTCTTGTGTTCCTTTAGTTTATAAACAAATAGTGACTGAAATTTTGATAGTAATTCTAGAATAATGTATATTGTAGTTTTTAATTTGTAATTTTATTTCTATTTTTACAGGAATTGAGGGACTTAGTGGAGAAGAATAATTCCAATCAGCAACAGCATTCGTGTTTGGCATTAAATTTGTTTTTTCAGTTTATATTCAAAGAGTTAAAGGATACGAAAAAAGTGAGACGGTATTAAAAATTTTATATTCCCACATTTATTAGTTTATAGAAAGAATTATATTTAACTGTCCGAGGGAACTGGAATTTTGAATGTTATACTGTATTATTGATGAAAATAGGAAAGAAAATTCCACAGAAAATTCCTACTGGCGTAATATTCATTGAAGAATAATAATTTAATGATCTTAAGAGGTTGGCATGAAAAAAATCCTCTTAAGATCATTCAATTATTATTCTTCAACGAATATTACGCCAATAGGAAAGAGAGTCCCAGCCTGCAAACTGGGTACTGCTTCAACCAGCCCTAAAGACACGTAGATAGCGTTAATGCTTCCATGTCCATAGTGGCACAATTGGTTGGCGCGTCTGCATGGTGAAGAGAAGGTTCCTGGTTCGAACCCAGACTGTGGAATTTTCGTTCCTCAGAAAGAATCTCAGAAATTTTTGGTCTACCCTCGTATATCTGCATTATTACATTATTCATTTTGGAATGTACTGCTTAAAAACAAAAATAAAACGTATTCTAATTCTCAGTTTATTTCGTTTCTCCCCCTTTTTAAGATGGATTATGAAAAGACTTAGTATGGAATTCGAGGAATTGTTACAGAAAACAACAACAGGAAAGTTAATTGACCAAATAACGGTAAGTTAAATAAAAATCCGATTTAAAGATTAGTTGCTTGTGAAGCATTTCTTAAATATTTTATGTTAGTTATTTAATTAGAAAGTCTGCATTGTGTAAATGCATGTACGTTCCTATCATGTACACTCAAACACTTCTGCTTAAGTATTCATAGGCTTCATTCATTCATTTAGTAGTCATTACATGTATTACGTTTAAGATCTTAAATACTTATATGCTACAGGCTATTCGAGATAACAATTCACCCTGTCAAAATAAAACTGTGTTACCCACATTTTGAACTATTGCATGACAGACTGTGCTGATTGCTGTTGCATCTCAGTGTGACTTTTTTGTCCTTGGTGGAGTGAAATCAACATTGCTGACATCCATTGTTTCTTAAGACGATGCTGTCTTAAGATTGTATATACCGTATTTTTGTGAATACACCCTGGGGGTTATACACTTTTTATATAGTGTCGAAGCCCGTCGTGAACAGCCTGTTTTTCGTAACGTGACTGGTCGCTCTTATCGCGACTGGAGTCCAACGCCGGTCGGCTGCCTCGGTGAGTAGAATCCGAATGGTGGACGAAAATAGAAAACTCATGTGTTTGAGAGTGCCCAATACATAATAAATGTATTTTGGAGAAAGGAGATGGCAAAATGTGAAGAAAATTTATGTATGTATATGATTTTAAATTGTACTAACTTAAATGATGAGGAAACTTGCTGCGACACCATTTTGAAGCAGAATGCTCACGGCCATGCTGTCCATGAATATAGCCTACAAGGATTAAGGGATGTACCTTAATCCTTGTAGGCTATTCCATGAACGAACAAATGGAAGCAAACGGCCGCTGACCGATCGCCGACTGTATCACGTGACCTGTTGGCAACTGGTCGGACTTTTTAGACATGCCCTTATTTAGCTCACTTTGGTGTCTGTCTGTTTGGGTCAAATCTTGTAATCAATATTAAAGCAACTCCCCAACAAGCTAGGGAGCTGAAATTTGAAACACATACTCAGGATTGATGACAATGCATGTTAAAGGGAAAATATTTCAAATCGATTCACTGGTTCATGTTCTAATGGTACAGCTCACTTTTCTGTGTGTATTTCTGGGTAAGATCTTGTAATCATGTTAAACCAACTTCCTGAAAAGCTAGAGAACTGAAACTTGATATACACACAGAGGACCAATGACAATACATGTTAAAGGAAGAATTTTTCAAATCGGTTAACTGGAACGTATTCTAGGGTGCAAATTCGTTTCACTCGTCCCTCCACAAGTTGGCAACTAGAGATATTATAATAAACATAAAAGCGTGGTTTGAAAAAATCCTCCCCCCCCCCCTTCTTTAAGGTCAAATGACACCAAAACTATCGCTATCGCTATATTTAGTATCAGTAAATTATTCAAAACTATATGAAATCAACTTCCAATTTGGTATCATTTGCCCTTTAATTCTTGTTTTACATCTACGGGAGTGGAATACAGGGAAAAAAAGGGTGCAGGTTTTACAATTTTTTTTTTTGTTT
This sequence comes from Rhysida immarginata, assembly GCA_023313115.1. Classification (NCBI taxonomy): domain Eukaryota; kingdom Metazoa; phylum Arthropoda; class Chilopoda; order Scolopendromorpha; family Scolopendridae; genus Rhysida; species Rhysida immarginata. The sequence continues at coordinate 991,243 of JAHWFO010052448.1, read as the reverse complement.
TTACATGAATAACTTGCTGAACCACACACACTCTAATATTTCTTAATATTTCTCCAATATTTATTAATCGTCTGCTTAAAATAATATTATCCTGAAATTTTGAGTTCGATATATTGGATATCCTGCGGGGTATACAAGACTGCGGGTTTCCAAAAAATTACATAACATTGGAATTTTGTAGGGTATACAAGGGTGCGGTTTATACGAGGCGCATCCAGAAAGTAAGTTTCCCTATTTTTAAAAAAAAAAGAACTCCCACTTACAGGAACATATTTATTGGCAACAAGTACAGCAATGTTTCAGCTATTTTTCAACATAGCCACCACCAGAATTGAGACACTTGTCGTATCGTGGGATCAACTTTTGTATCCCCCTGTCGTAGAACTCTGCCGCCTGTGAATGGAACCAGCGTGTGACAGACGTCTTCAGCTCTTCGTCGTTGCCAAAACGCTCACCGGAGGACAGGAATTTCTTGAGGTGCAAGAAAACGTGAAAATCGCTGGGAACAAGATCAGGGCTGCTGCACATGCTCAACAAGATCATCATTGATGAGGGATGGTCGCCCACTGCGCTCTTCATCATGGACGCTTTGACGACCTTCGGAAAACTGCCTACACCAGCGACGCACCATCTGCTTATTCATGATGTTCGGCACATAGACCTGACAGAGCTGACGATGAATTTCAATTGGCGCAATGCTTTGTGCATTCAAGAACTTTATCACCAAACGAACCTCGCAGGCGGCGGGAGAAGAAATAAGAGGTTCCATTTCGGACCATTGCTACCACGCTATTGGCATGAGGTGGGACCTGTCCGGCTGGCATATGATTGATACGTCATAGATCTGTTACGCATGCGCAATTGACACGGCTAATTACGTTTACTTTAAAGGGGAAAACATCGGGAAACTTACTTTCTGGATGCGCCTCGTACAATGGTGCAGGGTATATTCACGGAAATACGGTATAGTCCATGGCTGAATCTGATGGAGAATCAACATGTAGGAATAGGTTAGGTTCTTCAAAAAACCATGCTTTTAATTGTAGAGGAAAAGGGGAACAAAGTGAAGAGCATGAGATACAGAAATTGGTGGTCACCAAATTTTTTTTGGGGGGGGAGGGGGGCGTCACTGAGGTTAATTTTATTTGCATTTATTTTTAAAGATTTTCTACCAAAGATTTTTTAGCATCCTGATGCACCTATAAAATAAAATTTTTGTGTATCTTTTATGTATTTCAGATAAGACATTTGGCTTTAGGTACGCAGTTTCCTGTTATCAAAGATATTTCTGCCTCAAGTATTCAACTTGATGAAGCTCAGGAATATATTGAGGTAAAATTTTTTATGTAGAAAATTTAGAGATTTAATTTACTAAGACACAAGACTCAATCACTTCTTTTCATCTTTGATGAATTGTAAATTTTTAGAATATACAGAGTGTTTCAAAATTATGTACAATAAATTTAGTGACATATTCTTCAGATCAAAAGAAGACGAAAATGTTCTATAGCACTTTGTCTGGAAATGATTTGTTTGCGAGTAATCCAATATCATACAGTAGGGAAGCACGGTAGTTAGCGGACGATATTTTAGCAGTTCCAGCGTTTCGACCCAACACTAGGTTGAGTGGTTTGTTCCATTTAAACCTACTTTAGGGTTGTTCCATTAGTTGTGTACGCTTGTTTCCATTACTGTAGTTTCACTACTGTACATCCACTAGGAATATCAATTTCAGAACGTTTGCCTGCTTTGACATACGCATTACGATTTACGTAAAAAAAAGTCATGTACACGTATTCCAATGCAGAATACACTGACATGCACCTAATGTATGGTCTTGCGGACGGAAATGCTGTGGAAGCAAGAAGACTCTACCAAGAACGCTTTCCGAATAGACGTTTGCCAAATAACCGAACATTTATATCTGTCGACAGACATTTGAGGGAGCGTGGTTCCTTTGGCCGTCAAACAGGACAAGGGCGGCCTGTAGCACATTCTCCGGATGAGGAGGATGTGATAATTGACATCATACATGATGAACCACAGACAAGCACCCGTCGTATTTCTTCCATGGTACACATTCGCACTCATCTGTTTGGCGCATTCTTCACCGTCAGCTTTTGCATCCATACCACCTGCAACTGGTTCAGGCACTGAACCCAACGGACTATCCACACCGACAACGATTTTGCTAATGGATACAACGTCGTGATGCTGCAGACCCTAGTTGTCTCAGCCAGATACTTTTCACGGACGAAGCAACCTTCACCCGGACAGGAATCGTAAATTCTCACAACCAGCACCATTGGGCAGATGCTAAACCGCACGTTACCAGAGCTCGAGCGCATCAAGAGCGTTTCTCCGTGAACATTTGGTGTGGAATTGTCGGAAATAACTTAATTGGCCCTTATGTGTTGCTGCCACAATTGGCTGGGCGAACGTATCTTTTATTTCTGCAGAATGCATTGCCAGAATTACTGGAAGATGTTCCTCTTTTGATAAGGTCTAAGATGTTCATGCATGATGGCGCTCCAGCACATTTCAGCCATGTTGTGCGAGCACACCTTAATGCTGCATACACGAATCGGTGGATAGGTCGAGGTGGACCGGTAGCCTGGCCTGCAAGATCACCCGACCTTAATCCCTTGGACTCTTTTCTGTGGGGTCATGTGAAAACGATCGTCTACAGCACAGAAGTTCCTAACATTATGGATCTGCGACAACGAATTGAAAATGCATGCCAAACCGTTCGTAATGCTGGCGACGAACTCTTTCATGACATCAGACGGTCGCTCATGCAACGAGCCGAAGCGTGCGTGCGAGCTGGTGGTGGGCACTTTGAATGATTCTTGTAATTTGGAGCCACGGGTTTAGTTGGCTGTATCGCATAAATAAATCGTTTCCAGACAAAGTGTTATAGAACATTTTCGTCTATTTTGACCTGAAGAATATGTCACTAAATTTATTGTACATAATTTTGAAACACCCTGTATAAATATTTGGTAACATTTTTATCTTATATTATTTCTTTACAGGAATTAGATATCGTAATGAATTTGGAATATTCTGGAGGCTTCCAGCTCTCTGTAGATGCAGACTTGGTTTTGGGACGTTCTGCTCATTTGGCTGTTCAAGTAACTCGACTGACAGGAATAGCCCGCCTACAGTTAACCCGTAGCCCTTTCACCCATTGGTCCATTGCTTTTTCTCAAGAACCTGCCATGGAATTTAAAATTGAATCACAATTTCAAGGAAGGCCTTTACCTCAGTTAACATCAATTATTATTGGACAGGTGAAGTAGAAAAAAAAACGTTGAAAAATAAATAAAAATTAATATACAAGGCGATCAGTAAAAAAAGATCCGAGACTTGTCAAGAGATGATGCAACATTCCAGAAAGCTGATTTTTTTTTTAATGAAATTTCACATTAGAATAGTAATTTTGACTGTGTATGAACAGATGATATCACATCATTGGCACACGTGCAATCACAGCTGACACTGGTGAGACAAATCGAAAAGTGGTCTCGGATTGATTTAAGAAGTGTCATTTGAGTTTTGTTTGCAAAATACATTCCTCCAGTGGAAATCCACAACCAGCTTATTGAAGTCTAAGGCGACGATATGATAAGCAGGCAAAATGTGTCTAAGTCGTGTGGGGCCATCCATAAATTACGTCACACGTTAAGGGGGAGGGAGGGGGTCAAACAATGTGTGACTAGGGGGGGGGATGAGTCATACGCTTTGTGACATCACATGTATAAATGTATTAAAACTCTAAACTTCAGCTTTAACGAAAAACTTTAAAATATTACCAACTTTATCAATATAATAATACGAGGGTGAATCAGAAGGTAAGTTACACTCTGAAACAGTAAAAACAAATGCAAGTTAAGATCCCATACACACATTCTGAGGAAACATGCACTATTTATTTCACTTTTCTATTGAATCAGCCAACAATTGTAAACACTTGTCTGAACGTCAAATTAACTTTTCCATGTTGCTGCGGTAAAAATCCGCTCCAGCGTTTCTCAACCATGTCAGCACACTCCCATAAGAAACGCTAAGCGTTCTGGGATTTCTTTAATTCTTATTCGTCAATTGTCCAGAATCATCTCCTTCAACGCGGGCAATGTGCTCGGTAGTGTTGGATGACGATGGTCTTCCTGCGCGGTATTCGTCCGTCAAATCTGAGTGCCCATTTTCAAACTGCTGGCACCACTTCACAATTGCAGGACGAGAAATCACATTATTCCCATACACTGCAAATTTCCTTATGGATTTCAGTGCAATTTAAGCCTTTCGCCCACAAAAAACGGACTGTTCCACGAATCTCCAACTTGGATTATACAACCAGTTGCTGTGCCACAACAACAATACTCTTGCATACACAGTAAATGCGTGAACACATTGCAATTATAGACATATAGGCAACATCCTTGAAAACTGCGGATGATATCGGAGTTCTTCGACCACAGATGGTCCTGAGTGTATCTTACTTTTTGATTTCATCCCTGTATTATAAGGTTTGAATTTGTTTGTGCTTTACCCTTAGGTCAGCACGTTGGCCGCCTTCGGGATGTGCCAGGAAAGTTCTTTGTTTGATAAACAATGATGATGATGCTATGTTTGGATAAAGAAGATGTTGACGCATCGAATGTTACTAACATTATCCAAATTGAGAACGAAGAAGCTGCTGTGCCAGTCATAAATAATATAAAGGAATGCGTTCAAAGTCCATGGACACAAAATGATTAAATTTTGATCGTTCATTTGATTGGTTATGTTTTGTAAACTATCTAAAATGTTTGATTTATTGTTGATTTTATGATAAAAAGATTTTAAATAGAATAATATAAATAATCTTGGAAGTGCTGTTTTAATTTAATAATTTCTAAATTTAAAATTGCAAAATATGTGACGTCACACTAGGGGAGGGGGTTCACACAAATGTGACCATCTGTGATAAGAACGATGGAGGGGTCCAAAAATCATGAAATTCGTGTGACGTAATTTATGGATGGTCCCTGTCGGTTGTTCCATTCTGACAGAGATAATGTGTCAGTTCACCACAGTGGAAACAGTGGACATCCAAAGTCATCATCTTGTGTTGAAGCAATGATTCAAGATGACCAAAGGGTAACTTTGCGAGCTATTGCATCCACGTTGAAATCGAATTATGGAGTTATGCAACATTTTATGACAAATGCTTTGGAATACAGAAAAATTTGGCTGAAACACCCTTTGACTGAAAATCTATTTTTTTTCCTCACAAAGAAGTGACACAGCTGCGAAAGCCTAGTTAGGGACCATCCATAAACCACTTGAGGGGTAGGGGGGTAAAGTAGCAGACATGTGGTCTTTTGGGAAGGATGCTGCAGTGAGGGGGGGGGGGAGCCAAAGACCATGTTGTGGTTTGGGGAGGGTGGGGGGGCAGTTAAAGACTTTCCACATTGTAGCCACAGAGGGTAAGAGGGGGGGTAAAAAATTGCTATTTTTTGGCCACGTGGTTTATGGATGATCCCTTAGATAACGAGACTGATTTTTATTTCACTGGAATAAACAAATTGGTGATTTTTTTATGCACTAGAAATGGTTTTTTTACTGATTGACCCTCATAATTATGTTGTTTTTTTTTTCAAACATTCAAGTGCTCTTACAAGAATAATCTCACTTTCTTAATTTCAAGAATTTCTTAATTTAATTATGAAATTAATTCCCCCGAGGAGAGTATAAAAAGTAGCGGAAGCCCCGAGTTCATCTACATCAATTTTTTTCTTATCAAAAAATTGATTTTCTTGAACATAATGTACAGAAAATGGAAAATGACTGCGTCTTCTTTTGTTTCTCATCATTTCTGATCAAATGATTTATCACATGCCATATGTTGCCATTTGAAAACATTAATAGTTGTATAGACCACAAAACCGCTACCACACCTAATGATGAAAAGTCTGTCCAGTCTTGTTTTCAAATGTTGCCTATTTTCTTTACGCGCAAAAATACTGAATCCTCCACACAAAGCAACTACAGGGTGTCTGTAAGGAAATGACAATTCCCATCGAAAGTCAGTCTGCACATGGACTTGTGCGTGTGCATGGACGGAAGGCACTTTCATCATCTCCTCACCACTTAATATAGTTCATTCCTAATGTAAATAAAGGGCTATACTTTCCCGTTTATTGGATTATTGCTTTTGATTTTCCCTGCAGAGAGACTACAGACACCTTGTTTAAACCAGCATGTTCGGATTGTGACAAAATTTATTTCAGAATGACGAAACGACGATTTATCAAGACTGGTTCACCGGGTCTGTAGATGAAGCTGTTGCTTCGAAATGTGTAATCTGTAACAATAAACCAATCGTATTGCTTCAACATTGTCTCCATTATTGTTACTTTAGCTAACAATACAAGACCCTGACACCATGTTTATATTCAATAAATAGAGAACTGTTTGCACACCAGACTTTGAGAAGATCGTGTGGCAGAAGCACCACTGTCGACTTGCTGATGAAATGCAATATAAATAAATTGTTGTTTGCTCTGAAAACGAAAGCAGCTTACAAAAACTTTCTTCATGCATATTATTTAATTTGATGGGGCTAAACCCCGAATTACTCGTTCAAGATATTGTGGTGCCTGAAATATGCATTTCGAACCATTGGCTCCTCGTCTCAAATACTCAGTTTACAATCCTCGAAATACTCTGTTTATATCTGTAGAATTTTGAGACACCTTGTCCATACTATCCCGTGTTTAAATTTTGAATTAAATAGAATTATCTACAGTAGTGATTTCTCACTTGTATAGGATCATATCTGATAATGTATGCCATTTGCAAATTCTTTAATATTTCTTGATTGAAAATATTTCTATTAATACGAAACCGTTTACTTTGTTTAGATTTGCCGAGCTATCAAGAAAAAGCATACTTTACCTAATTATAAAGTTCGTTTTAAACCTTTCTTTGAAAAGCAAGACATTCCCTCCAACATCAGTGAAATCAAAAACACTACATTTGCAGGGGGACAGCTAGAAGTGACTATTATTGAATGCAGTCGTCTCATTAGAAATAGTTCCACCTTAGATTTCTACTGCACACTTGCACTAGGTGAGAAAACTGTATCTAAGTACAGAATATTATAATGCATAAAGATAACAGATAATTATTTTGTTAATTTTAATTTACAGCTTAGCATTTTTGTTCATGTTTAATGCTGTTACAGGTATTGACCTGCCTTTAGAAGGTAGGAACTAGAAAGGAAGTTCTTTATTTGTGTTTTGATAAACAACAATCTCTTTATTATAAGTTTTAGAGCCCTCGATAATTAGAATTTATATGTATGGCAGCAGCTTATATGTTTTTATAAGGAATGGCCTACTGCCACCATTTGCCTGCTAGTTCATTTTAAAAACACTCATTCTTTTTAGGACACTCTGTATTTGATTGGATACGTTAGGTCATGAGTGGTCGTTATTGTAGGTCTTGATGGCTGTGATTAGACAGTTGTACATGCTATAGAATTTTGTCATCCAGTGGGACGCTTTGCCACTGACCAATTTGTTCTCCTGGACTTCATTGCAGGCCAAATAGAGTGTTAATAATTAAAGTTCCTGTACTCTGAGCAGTTTTTCTCAAAAATGGCCTATCCGAATTTGGTCAGATTTTCAGGATATCTTAATGAGAGTATGGGAGAGTGAACTGTGCAAAAAAATAGTCCACTATTTTGTCTCAAGGTGGTGCTATGTCAATCAAAATACTCAAAAATATGACATACATTGGATAGACGTCATTTCTAGAGACGTTCGATATGCTTGCAAAGTGTGATTCAGTTTCAAAATTCGCTTTGCAATGTGTTTAAATAGCGATAAAACTAACTTGTGTAAAATTTTGAGTATTTTGATTGAAACAGCGCCATCTACCGACGGAAATTTATTGCACATATCACTCTCCCATATTCTCGTTAAGATATCCTAAAAATCCAACCAAATTAGAAATACCCTATACTTGTGGTTTTGATATAAATACATTCTACGTTTCAAAACTGCATGCCGCTCTTAAATGTGCCAATCGGATTTTGCCACATTGTTAAAGTTTCTTTAGTAAAGTTTTTGTCTGATAAATAGCTGTCACATTCAGAAAACTAAGGAAATTTTTCATTCAACAAGTAATCCAGGACTTAATTCCCTATTAGAATTCATAGAGATCTTCAGGGCATTGTCTTACAAAGAAATGAAAAAACTGATAATCAAGTCTTTTCAATGTTTTCCAATTACTTTACCCATTACGGTATTTACTATGGTTTTATAATTTATTTATTTTATGTTGTTTTCTTACTGTATATCAAATATAGTCTGTTAATTTATTTATCGTATTTGTTTCCATGCTTTAATTTTCTGTATTATTGTTTTGCTTTTTCTTTTTTCTTTTGTAACATTACCACGATTCTAATGGCAAAATTCGATTGGCACAAATAACCGTTTAATCACGACAATCAACGCCAACGATAATAATTATGTTTATTTTTTGTCTTACTTTAGTTTTGTTTTGCGTCTACTATTTGTAATCTTATTTTCGAGAAGTTTTTATGGAAATTTTATAATTTTGATACACATACGAGGTGCATTCAAAAAGTATCGGAACGTTTGGTCAGCAAATTTATATTTATTCGTATACAAGACATTTACTCTAATTCTCTTCAAAGTAATCCCCTTGGTAATGCACTCACTTCTCCCAGCAGTCCCGCCATTGTTGAAAGCACTTCTGGGATGCATCTGTTGGAATGATGTTCCTTCTGGGCTGTTACATTTCACGTAATAGCCTCTCTGATTCAAATCGAGTCCCTTTCAGGGGAATAGCCAAAAATCACACAGAATCCGTGTAGGGTGAGTAGGGAGTCTGAGAAAGAACAGGAATGATGTGTTTGACCAAAAAAAAAAGTCTGAATCAGATGCGAAGAATGGGCTCTTGGCATAACGAATAGAATAGTAAGTGTGATTACTTGCGTAGTTTCCTGGCGCATCCGCAAGATGTCGCTGCGTGCGTTTTCGACCAGCGAGTCGCAGGTTTTTAGTATTCGCTTACAAGGAAAAGGATGAAACGTTAACAGTAGTTTTAAAATTAATTTTCAAATGCGAGTTTTTTTTTTTTATTCTTACTATTTATTACTGTTTCTTAAAGGCTCGAGAAAAAATTCGGAAAGTTTTTTTTTTTTTTTGCATCCAGGGTAATATATCATTCAAAATTTTTGATTTATTCTAATATTTTAATAAGAAAAACGTCTCAATAAATTGAACAATTCAAAAATTGGCCCACTCGTCCCCTCAGGAGAACCAGCGGAACAAGAAGTCATTTCTAGCTTAGTTTCGATTCTACTTAACACTAGAGTTTGCTTGCATTTTTACTATCAGAATGCCTTTAACTTGTTCTCCCTTTGGATGTGTAAATAAGAAATCCGATAGAAACTTCACTTTTCATATACTTATACAATCGGAATCGATTAAGAAGAAGCGGATTACCTTTAGCCAGAGAAGACTTTGTATCCAAATACGAACAGCATCGTGTGATCAGTTCATTTCGAAGCGTCTTGTTTTTTCTATATTCCTGCAGTTTTAAATTCATTGAAAATTAAAACGAAATTCATTGAAACTCGAATCTGTTCCAACTCTAAAAGGGCATAATTTTGGTGATCTTCAAGAACAACAACCGCGATAGTCAGACATTTTCTAAGCGCCGAAGGAATGAAGTAGGCTTATCTACTGTCATAAGGTACATGCACGAGTAAATATAATGAGTAAATTTTTAAAGTACGAGTAAAAATACTGTTTTAAACGTAACAATCAATATGCAATTTGCATTATAACAAGCTCATCACGTATAAATAGTGAAACAATAAAATATACGACAGAAACTGATCACGAAACGTGAAATTCCCATTTGCAGCCAGCAAAAAAACACCACGAAGTTGGTCAAAATCGACAGCAGCGCTGTTATTTCGCGCATCCGCCACTCGCCTGATTTTTAGCATTGCTTAATACGAGAGTCATCACACTTATTTATTCTATTCGTTATGCTCTTGGTATCATCCCCAAAAGCCCTATGGATCGTGCAGATGGTTTCTGCTTGGGTAGGCCGTGTTCGTAAATTGACCACTCACTGAGCGCTCAGAGGACGCTCGCTCTAAATGCCTTTGTAAATTCCTCGCCTCCTATATCCCGACGTTAGTAAAATCTTGCTCTTTGAGAGTGCTCCCCGAGCTTAGTGAGCGTAGTTTATTTTCAGCGCTCCCCGAACATGGCCATATTGTCATAGTTTGATGCAGTTTTGCTGCTCAATTTGTTCTGTCATTTTCACAACAATTCACAATCTGACAGATGCTCACTGCACATTTTCATTCATACTCCTATTACCAGAGACTAACACCAAATTGTGTGTGGGGGAAAAAATTCGCAAGGTCTCATGAATGTCGCCTTCACATACTGTAAATACTGTATTAAGCGCCCGGGTGCTTTTTTGCAAAAATTCAGCAGACCCCCAGGCGCTTAATGCAGGCGGGCCAGTATTACAGGTCCAGCGCTTATAAAATTCTGCACAACTTGTGATGGATACTATTATGCAAAATTCTCGCCCTTCTCCTTCATCTTTTCTAAAGTGTCCTGCTGTGTTTTCCATTCCCGTTAGGATGAATGCTAAACTGTTTGGCTGTAGCCTCTGTAGAATGGTTTTCAGCCTACTTCACTGTTGCGAGATTAAAATTGATGCTATAACTGTGAAGTTTTCATTTTTCTTCAGCTATGTTGCTTGTCTGAATCCAAAATTTAAAGCAAGAAATTAGAAGACAATCAAGCTGGTATCTAATTTCTGGTTTAGCAGTAGCATTTGGGAGGGCAAACATTCCCATGAGAAAGCAGCAAGAGAAGAAAAATCCACGAAATGAGTGCCCAGGCGGTTATTGAAGGTCTGGCGCTTATTTGCAAAAATTCAGTGGAACCCCAGGCACTTAATGCATGTGGGCCGGTATTTCAGGTCTGGCGCTAAATACAGGCTAAGGTCAAAAGCTCTCACCGGTGAGAAGAGTTAGCGTTTGGTTGGTCAGAAATCTCGGTGAGAAAACTGTGACGTCATATTAACGCGGTCAGAATGCTGGTATGCCTAACCAGTTAGTCTAACCGTCCTCACCGAGAAAAAGACCGTTAGCCCAGTGAGAAATTACGTCATCATTCTCTCACCGGTGAGGGTTTTTGACCACAGCCACAGTATTTACGGTACCCATCAAAAGAGGGCTCCCGCCTCTTATTCGTTTCAGAAGGAAAAATTAAGAGTTCAGTGCTTTCTGACCACATCTCGTATCTTTGCAAAATGGGAAAATGATCCTATATTAATTAAATCAACTTTTGTGCTTCCCTTCACATCTAGAAGTACCATATACAGTGGAACCTCGGTTCACGAACTTAATCCGTTCCAGGAGTGTGTTCGTGAACCAAGGCAACATTCGCCATTCAAATAATGTTAATACAATTAATTCGTTCCAACGATCAAAAACAGATTTTTTCCGTTAATTTTAATATGGATGCAGTACAGTAATTTAAGAATGCTGTCACTAAGTGTCTTAAAGATGACCAAGTTGTCAACATAAAAAGCCCAAGGGAAGGTGGACAGCCTGTTTACAGATCTGGAATTTCTCCTAGCCAAACCATCAGAAAGTTGATGAACACGCAATAAGAAATAAATAATATGAACTGGAGGAGCAAACTCACAAATGATATTATTTGAAAAAAATGGATGAAAAAATTCTGCGACCTGGATTCGAACCTCGTGTGTCATGCTCGACGCCTCTACCAATTGGTACGCATGCGATAGCCCAATTGATAGAGGCGTCGAGAAGATATAAAACCTAAATTGCGAACGATATTCACACGAATATACTATCTATCTGCGCATGCGTACAATGGCAAGTTAGTGATGTGCCAGTTCGTGAACCGAAATAGGTGTGTAAACCGAAGCAAAAACTGTTGTTCGTAAACAGAATTGTTCGTGAACCGGGGTGTTTGTGAACCGAGATTCCACTGTATCTAATTAATTGAACATTATGTTTTTTAAAAAATAAGCGTTTTTTTTTTTTTTGTTTTTTTTCTCTAATGATAATTTATTTTATTGCTTAGATTCAGTTGCATGGATGGATTTGGTTTTACAGCAATCAGTTACATGGATGGGTTTTGATTTTGAAATTAACAAATTGCCTACCCAAGTTATCGGGATTATCTTTAAGCAGGTTATAAAGAAAACCCAACCCCTTAATACTTCATTTGTATGTCTTTCTAAATTAATCATAATTTATAGAATTTTGTTTTTCCTTTGCTCTCTTCAAGGAATTTATTCCTGATAAAAACAGGCAGTGTGTTATTATTGAGAACATTGTTTCTGATTCACCTGCAAGTACTGTAGATTTACGTAAGAAAGACGTATTAGTAGCAATCAATGGAGTCCGAATTAACTCTTTTAACCAGACTGCAAAATTGCTTCAACAGCCAAGCAGCAAGGTTTTGATTCGTATCGAACGTGCAGGTCATCTACGAAGCTCTCAGTCACACGAAATGTTAACCAATCTTGATGAACAAATATTAAGTCTTAAGGTAGGTTAAAACATAAGTAACTTTATATTGAACGTAGGCGGGGGGTATTTTGAGAATTTAAGATGGTATAAGAGAAAGCATGTGTTTTTATTGTAATTTTTCAGTATAATTTTGTTTGAAATTATCTTTCTTCTTTCTCTGAATGTTATAATGTTCCTTGCTTATGTTTTACATATTTTTGCATGGCCCTAATTAAAAGAATTGATTCTTAGATTTCATGTGAAAGAGACGGAGGTAGAGATTAGTCGAACCCCGGTCAATACGAATTCCCGCTTATACGAGTTTTTTTTTTCTCTGCTTCCGTCACTATGAATACTACACTGAAAACTGCGAAAATCATGGGAGCGTCATATGCAAATTTTCAGGTGTTGCTTGCATCGTTTAAAAGGTGTATTAATGAGGCAGCACAGTTCAGTTACGTCAGTTCGACTATTAACAGTCAACTGGAATGTCTTGTAACGTGATTATGGCTACATGACAAGAATTATCAGAGTTTGAATGTGGAATGATAGTTTGATAGCTTTAGCTAGACACTTCAGAGTTTCTGAAGTGGTGTAGGCACTCGACATTCCCTCAATCCACAGTGTCAAGGGGTGTACAGAGATTACCTCATTTCAGGCATTACCTCCCACCATGGACAGCGTAGTGGTCGACCACATCTGCTAAATGGTCGTGACCAGAAAATCTGAGTAGAATGGACTTTTGTAATAGGCACATGTCACTACGTCTATTAACAGCCGCGTCTAGCTACTTCTGCACCGAAATTTGGCACTGATGAGATATGGCAGCAGAAGACTGACAAGAGTCTCGGAGACTCACAGCATCCGTGGAGGCTGCACCTCACTGGAATCGTGAACATAGTCATTGGGCCTTAGATGATTGGAAATACATAGCTTGGTCCGATTCAAGTTGGATAAGTTGATGGTAGGGTTCGTGTGAGCACAGACCCAATGAGTCCATGGACTCAAGTTGTCAGGAAGGCACTGTGCATCATCAAAAATAAGGAAGGTGTTAGGGCATATGTGGTTAAGCTTGTTTTCTATTTAGTGACTTTTTAGCATCTTTTAGGTATTTCCGACTCTTTGGTGCCTTTTATGACACTCGCACTCGTTTTCCAATTAGCGACTTTCACGCGCATGCATCTGTCAGGTGATTTTCAAGATCTAGTCAATCTACTTTGCTATGTACTCTGGGGAGTGGTCTTTGCTGATTCAGATGGAGAATCACTGCTGCTGTAGATGGTGTTCGCCGACTTTCGTGACTTTTCCCTCGTGAATTTCTTAATAAACAGTTTTTAAAAATTTGGTGATCCTTATCCATTGCCGTGAGAGAGCGACAATTGTTTGAAGATCAGCTTCTTCAGGCACCATGTTTTCCAAAGTGACTCGACCAATCAGATCAGACCACAGCTGGAATAATGCCCGAAAAGCGCTAAATGGAAAACGACCTGAAACCCATCATGCTTCTCAGATGACTTTAACAAAACATCGAAAAGTCACTGCAAATTGCAATTCGTTGAATGGAAAAAGGCTTTAGAGAGAGTGGGGTTCAGCATGTTATTCATGTAAACATAATTTTTTTTAAAACCCATACCCTTGCATTCTCCGCACCTCCCTTGTAGGATGTAAAAAAAAGTTTATAACCTGCAGTATATATTCGGGAGAATACAGTATGTTTGTTCATGTAAATAAAAATCAATAACTTTGTATACATGTTTGGTTTGGTTTGGTATTAACGTCCTTTTCAACTGCTATGGTCATTTCAGGACGGCGTTATAGGGGCCGCAAATTTTGCCTCGCAAGGGTTCTTTAACGTGCAGCCGGCAAACGACTACACGGGACCAACGGCTTTACTTCCCTTCCGAAGGAAGTGCGTGATCTCAGGATTTCCCCCTGAAAAATCCTCGTCGTCCTCGGCCGGGATCGAACCCGCGAACTCGGGCATCAGAGGCGATCACGCAACTGCTGAGCCACCGAGGCTGATTTGTATACATGTACTTCTGAAATAAACGAACGATGATAATTTTTAGAACCTAGTCTCAGGCTTGATTCATAACATTGCAGCATTGGGGGGGAGGGGGTCCTTTCATTACTGGTTAATACGTTTGAAATTTTGGGTCCCACGAAATTTGTAATAACGGGGTTCAACTGCATTTAGAAACTGTATAAAGATTTAATGAATTTTATTTTTTAGGATGTTGATCCAAGTTTAGCTGGTGAAGATGATGATGAATTTATCAATATTAGATTTAAAAACGAGGACAGTGATAATTCCTCACCGAATTCACGAACCCCGACTCACGGATCTCCTGTGAAGAAAATGCTTCCAAAAGCCTTATTTAACAAACAAAAAAATCTCGATCCTAGTAAAAGCCTTCTTGAAGGTGATTGCATTACTTTAAAATTCATTACTTAAATGCTTAATTATATGTTCCTGATTCAAACGTTCTTAAACCGTAGCTACTTTAGATCGTAGAAGAAAATCAGATGGTTTTGAAATCCTTAAAGCTTCTCTGGATAAAAATTCCAGTGCTGCACAGTCCGAATCTGTTTATGAAACCCAACTAAAAACAAATGTTGATGTCAGAAAAACATCAATTGTTAATGGACCAGTAAGTTATTAATATTAAAAAAAGTTCAAGAATTTTTCGATTTTTTTTTTTTTTATTCTTAATTTTTTTTATAATTAATAAATATTTGTGTTTTATTTCCGTTCATTCAGAATCCAATTTGGGAAGAGAAAATTAAGTTTGATGTGAATGAATCACATAAATATTTAAATATTATTGTTTGGTGTAAGAGATTGGAGAGAAATGAGAAAAGTCAAAAAAACGAAAAGGACAGAGCCAATAAAATAGATCGAGACGTGCAGTTAGGACAGGTATTGACTGCTTTTATTTATTGCTTGGCATTAATATTTCTCGGCTATATTAAAATAGGCAAACCTCGATATCTCGAATCTTGCAGGAACAGAAAAAAAATTCAAGATACAGAGGTTTCGAGATGTGGAGGGTTACTTTTAAATCAAGATTTTTAGGTTATTAAAAGTACAGTGAGAACAATAGGAGATAAAATAGAACGTGTTTAAAAAGTTATGCCACTTACAAGTGGAGCCATTGGTGTCAGAAATGCACAAACTAAGTATGCTCAATTATCTTGTACACAACCAAGACTTGCCAACTAGATGGAAAAAATTTTTCCGGAATTTTTTTCATAACGCACGAGAATCGTCTAACGAAAGTGACATTAAATTTTTTCATCTTTGTATGAAAATTTTCTCCTTACAAAAATATCTTAAGTCTAATGTTTTTAAATGCCTTGCATTATCCTAGCACAGAAAGTCAAAATTCAGCCTAGCGATGTTTTCCGAGAAAATGTTTTGAGATGCGGGTAAACTACCGTAATTTTCGGGAGTAACGCCGCGGCGGCTGATGATATGCCGCTCATGCCAAAATTTAACAAAATTGTTAAATCTCCGGTAGTAGCGCCGCGGCGGCCGATACGCCGCACGCCGCACCCTCCCCCTCCCATCACACACGGTCCGTTTTGTATAACCGCGTTTTATAAGAAATTCAATAAAGAAACCAAAATTCAATATTTATAAGATATATTTTATTAGTCGAATCCTTCAAAATCCGAAGTTTCCGAATCGGAATGAAATAAAGATAAAAATTCTTCCTGCAGAGGTGGGTCATTTTCTTTTTCGTCTTCCTCTACTACCACAGATGCGGGAAGCCAAATTGAAACCAAATACTGATTGCCATGAAACCAAAAGCGACCCCTTATATATCGCAACAGGTGTCATACAAGCGGGCGTCGATTATTTTGATTGGTTGACCTCTAGCGGGCGTCGATTATTTTGATTGGTTGCCCTCTAGCGGGCGTCGATTATTCTGATTGGTTGTCCTCTATTGACGAACGCGAAAATTAGACCAGTTGATCATTAGCCAAGTGGCCTCTCTGGGCAAAAAGCCACACTAAAAGCGTGGATTATTTGAAATAATTTATTTCCTGTTGATGACTGATCACACTGCGCGATTTTCGGAAAACATCGATGTTTCCAAAATCGTCCGATGAAAACATCGATGAAAAACGCCGATACTATAACTTTGACGATAATAAGAGTGCTTTATTATCGAGTGAATCGCCCGCTGTCAATGAACGATCACGCTCGATCGTTATCGGAGTGAATTTTTAATCATGTGTAGAATCTATCTATCTTTTTTTTTTTTTTTTTTTTTGTAAAATCTCCGGCAGTAGGGCCGCGGTGGCTGATACGCCGCACACGCCGAATTTTTAACTTTTAATAACAGAAACGCCGCGGCGTTACTCCCGAAAATTACGGTACATTAAATCAATAGAGAAACTGTAGGGAAATAAAAATTTTTCGAGATAGCAAGGTTCGACTGTACATTTTTCTGTATGGATGGAGATCTTGAATTAATTAAATAAATTTTTGATTAAGCGATTAAAAAATTTATATTTTATCTCAGAGGAATCCAAAACAAATCCGTTTTTCCACAATACTTTAATTGTTGTTATTGTGAAGCCCTTGTAGTTAGACTACTTAGCTTACTTTAATTTAACATGAAAACGCATATTTCAGCCATCATTTGGCCATCTTTCAGCATGAGTAAAAAAAATTAAGTACAAACTAAACATACTTAATTTTTATGCAATTGTTAAAAGTAATGGTAATAACACAGAAGCCAATGAGAACAAAGGTTATTTTAAACATTTGGTTATTTGTAGCCAATTGGAAAGGTCGGTGAGTCCACGATCCTGATTCTTAAGCTGATTGGGTGATCTTCTGTTAGCCCTTTCACTGTGTAATTAAATTTCATTTTCATTCCTGAGAAGATAGAATTTCAGCAGCTTAACAATAAATTTTTAAACCCTTAGGGTCAGCCGTATGTCCTGATTTGAGAATATATGGTGCGAATCCAGAGTTATTCAGGTTTAGATTTTTTTTATGCAGGGTGCTCGGAAAACATCCGGCAAAATTTTAAAGATTGACAGGAGACGAAAATAAGATTTTCTGTCATAGAATGTGTGACCGGAAATGACACGTTTAAGCACAGCAGTCAATGGCATCTGGAAGTAAAGGCTTCATTTCCCAGCATGCATCGTTCAACAAACGCAGAGCTTGCAAATATCCATATGACTTATGGGGAAGAGAACGGAAATGGACTAGCTACTCAGAGGCTGTACAGGGAATGATTCCCGATGAAACAAACGTTTGAGCGTGTGCACCACCTACTTTGCAAACGTGGATCTGTCAGTGCTGGCAGATGTGATGTGGGTTAGGTTAAGTTAGGTTGGTTATGAGTATTTGTAAGCTCTGCATTTGTAAAGCGAAGCATGCTGTTGTAAATCTCAGCGGGGAAATGACGACTTTATTCCCAGATGCTTATTTTGGTTCCCTCTACCATCCTGTAAAATTTTGCCAGATATTTTCCAAGAACCCTGTATATTGTAGTTGTTCTTTATTTCTCATAGACATAAGCCTGACCCGAAAAAATTCAATGTGATAAGTAAGGTCTGGGATAACAGACTTTAAATTTCCTGGAATCAGTCGAGATTAACAGAAGACCACCCAATCACCTTATGAATCAGGACCAGGGACCCATTGATCTTTCTAATTGGCTAGAAATAATTGAACTTTAAAATAACCTTTGTTTTCATTTGTTTCTATGTTATTACCGTTACTTCTACTGATTGTGTAAAATTACCGTAAATCCTCTACTATAATGCGAATTTTATTGGCCTAAAAAAGCACCTAAATTTGCTGGGTCGTATTATACAAGAGGATAAATATCAGCCCTCCAACGACGACTGCTGCCGGAGGAGGTTTTGTCCTGATGAAATTATAATTACATTGCATATACAGTGTCCAGTTCATTATACAATGAATTAATTCATTTTTCATTTGAATTTCTCCTCGCCAACATTTAATACAAAAATAACTCCTCCCAAAGATTGCTACTTCCAAATACAGACCATCAATATTGATGGCCTCTGATTCCAAACTGCTTCGAACTACTGTCTTAATGAAATTCACAACAAAATTACTGTGTGTTATAGATTAATTATACAGCATATACAGTGTCCAGTTCATTATACAATAAATTATTTCACTTTTTATTTGAATTTCTTGTCACCAACATCGAAAATAACTTCTCCCGAAGATCGCTACTTTCAAAAAGGCCTACTTCCAAACTGCTTCAAATCAAAGTCTACAAGTTATGAAAAATGTTAAAACTGAATAAAGTTTACTTGATTTTACATTAAGAAATGTTCTGTTCTGTGGGTTTTTATTTTTTTTTTTGTTTTTTTATTATAATTATTATTTTTTTTGTCAATGTGTGAGTGAGAAATGTAGGCCTATAAAAATCCAAACTGCCTCGACGAAGTTCCCTTCTGTGCTGATAGTATTCACACGAATTTATCATGTATTATACATTAATTACATTGCATTGACACTTCCAGTTCATTATACAATAAATTAATTCACTTTTTATTCGAATTTCTCGTCGCCAACAGCTACCGTAATATGAAACTAACTTCTTCCAAAGATCGTTATACTGTACTTGCAAACTGCCTCGAACCAAAGCCTACAAGAAAGCTTATGCAGTGAAAATATTAAACTGAATAAAGATTACTTGTTTTTTTTTTATTAAGAAAATTGATATAAAGTCGATGTGTGAGTGGGAAAGCTTTCCCTATCAATGTAACGCTATAAACTTCCAATGGTTTTAATGGGGCAAATGTCACAAAAATGAATTGAATTTTGGTGAATTTAAACTTTATACAATTTTGAACAACGACAAGAAAGTTCACTTAAATGCATTTTTACATTTCTACATTTTTAAGATCCAGATTATTTAAAAATAAAGATTTTTTTTCGGTATATTTTTGCACATTTTATTTCTCGTGAGGAGTCAAAAATGGGGATCGCATTATACAAGAGGATAGCATTTTTGCTGGTTTTTTGGGCCGAAAAAGTGGAGTCGCATTATACAAGGGGTCGCGTTATAGTAGAAGATTTACGGTAAGCCTGTTCGTAATTTTTTTAGTCATGCTGAGTGATGGGCACATGATGGGTGAAATATGTATATTCATGTTAAATTAAAGTGTTGTAGAAAAGAGGATTTGTTTTGGATTCTTGTGATGCTATTGATATCCACAGTTTATAAGGTAATTAGGTATTTTATCTTTGTTATATTTGTAGCTTAGTATACCTCTTCTCGATATAGTTCTGGAATGTGCCACAAATTCACAAGGTTTTCATCAACAAATTTATCATCTAAAACCTCCTGAATTTAAACCAACTGCCAGGTAGATAAATTGTTTACTCAATATCAAATTCGTATGTGTTGCAAAATAATAAATATCCCATAATTACTGGGTAATTCAAAATGGTACAAAAAGAAAACAGGCTAACGGCTGCTTTAATCAATTTATTTTACAAAAAACAAAATAGCATGAAAATTCAGCTCTCCAGGTTTCTATGAACATTCATAGATGTTCAATATGGGTACCCAAGGTGATCTAGAACAAGGTGGGGGTCAGTTTGCCGGAAGTAGTAAAAATTGCCTTACTGCGCAAGCGTATTTTGACGTCACTAGATGACATCGAAACCTATACCCGCTAAATCGAAACCTCAACAGAAACTAAAACATGGCGGCAATGAAAGCAGTCGTGCGATAGCCACACTTGACGACTCGTTCATTTCCTTCACAATTCTCATTCTTTATACTATATATTTTAATTAAATAATAATGCCATTATATGAAGGGACTTACGTAATTTATAATTATTGTAAAATGTACTTACGTATTATCTTTTTAATGTGAACACAGGGTTGATGTTAACTATTAGCACATCGCGCGATAACTGATCATGCGACCAAGGTAAGTGAAATTTACTGAGACTAAATAGAAAAAGGGTTATATATCAGTTCGTTAGAAGGGGAGTGGGTGTCTTTAAAATGTAAAATCATTTAACTTGGTCTCATGTTCACTCATCGCGCAATGTGCGGATAGTTAAGCGAACACGATAACGTATTTCTCATTATCATTAGGCCTAGTTATCATTCCTCGTTAAGATTTCGAAATCGATTCGTCGGAACCGTTGGCAGTTAAGAGACAGATGATAATTTCGATATTATTTCTTAATAACTTTATTTATGCAGGCATTAGGAAATTTTAATTTATAAAATAGTAAGTTTACAAATAAACGTTTCTTCAGAAATCAACGTAAGAGTTTTG
This sequence comes from Rhysida immarginata, assembly GCA_023313115.1. Classification (NCBI taxonomy): domain Eukaryota; kingdom Metazoa; phylum Arthropoda; class Chilopoda; order Scolopendromorpha; family Scolopendridae; genus Rhysida; species Rhysida immarginata. The sequence continues at coordinate 970,336 of JAHWFO010052448.1, read as the reverse complement.
TTTTTTTACGTGAAAACGTTTTCTTTTGTGACCAGAATAATGGCTACCGCACACGCCGGAAGTAAAGCCATAAGTCATCCCGCGACGTCACAAAACGCATGCGCGTTAAGCACTTCTGACAAACTGGACCTACCTGTTATTCTAGATTACCTTGATGGGTACCCATTGTTATGCAGTAGATATCTAGAAGATAGACCAATTCTTGCCTCACCCATATGAGCACAGCCTGATCAGTTGATTTGGAATGTTTTTGACTGCTGTAAGCTCTGTGAAAGTGAGAATATGAACATGTCCTTCACCTACCTCTAGATGAAAAAGATGCAAGGAGATAGGTGACAACATCAATGAGAACAACACTCAACCCAGGACTTTGGCATTTAAAATGAAACATGACTTCTTCAGTAAACATAAGTCTGTCTGCGAAACCATCCTCCAGCCATGCTTGCAAATGGAACTCTCTCCATTTTGGTCGGTTAGTAGTTTTTAGCGTCTGTACATACCAGGTGAAATTTATAAGGCTTGAACAGAAGATGCTTGCATTAACAGTGCCACACTGTTGCTGGCACAATATGCTGAATTGCTGGGGCTTCGTGAGTAAGGTACAAGAATGATTTTAATCATTTCATTGTCAATAGATGGGCATCGTGGGCTTGAATAAGCATCCCATCTCCTCAAACCGTTTCACCCATCTTGTAATGTTGTGACAGTGAAGTGCTTCTTTCATAAATTGTTCTGGAAATGTCTCTGAATAACGGTTAATGAACAAGTTTATATGCATTTTAGTACACGATAAGATTTTTCTTTCGCTGATGACACCATTTTGAATAGCAGTGACTCGAGTGAGCATTTTGGAACTTTTCAGTGAATGAAACTTGGAGAGTTAAACTTACATGTTATTTCATTTCTTGTGAAATAAATTGATTGTAGTATCGTTGATATGTTTTCTGTGTGTGCCACTCATTTTGAATCGCCTTGGTTTTCTCTCAACAAACGATTACCAAAATTATGCACATGTTCTAGAGTTCTCCCCAGAAATTTTTTTCACTTTGATTGAAGGAAAAATTAGTAGGGCATATAAACCTCACTGTGCAGTGATTTAAACTTTACACTTAATTTGGTGAACAGCAAATTAAATGGCCTGGGGAGAACATTGAAGTAGCAAATATACAAGCAAAGACACTAAATTTAATTGAGTTCATTTTTACAATTTTTTTCTTTCAGTCGATTTCATAAATTATCTTCACATCCTGGATTTGATGAGTCATTGTGTTATGGAGACATAACATTAGCTTTTCTGCATAAAACTGATTCATCTCCAAAGGTTAACAAGAAAATTTTGATTCCCTCTTCAGTTCCTAATGATTCTGACGATGAAGTGGAGGCTGCTGTTAATGAGACTATCAAAGAAGAAAAAAGGCCGTAAATATTTTTTCGGTTTAATATTAAAAATTCACTTGTACAATTTTAACATCCCCAAGGTTAAGTAAGCCAATTAAAAAATATTTTTTATATTAGCGTTTTTCATTAAAACTGTCTACTTTTACCTTTTTAATATACATTTAGTCAAATAAATACTGGAATATGTTCAATAAAATACAAAATATTGCTTTAATCCATCAAATATATTTTGTCACCTTTAAAATAAGCCGCATTAGTTATGAAACACTGATGTCAACAAATACGAGGGGCGGTCATAAAGTCATTACAATCAGCCGGAAGACTGAGAGATAGGGTGGCCTTGCTTGGTGGTAGTGTCAGTCCTTCTCCAATTATGCACGTCCCAGGCACCTTCCAGGGTTACACATTTTTTCCAATGACAGACAATTTGCTGGAAGCCATTTTTACAGAAGTCCTCTTTATGGCTGTTGAGGAACTGCTCCACCTCGTTATCTTGGAAATGCCATCCACAAAGCGGATTCTTCAAGCGAGAGAAGAGGAAGAAGTCGTTTAGGGCTAGGTTGGGTGAATAGGGCAGATGGGGCTGTATTTTGAACCCCAGCTCTGCCGCAATGCGCATGGTCTCATGTGCGGAATGTGCTGGCACGCTGTCAGGTAGAAGTCTGACCTCTTTGGCCTTGACGGTTTTCTGTAACTTCCACTGGTCACAGATAGACGGCTTTCTGTAACTTCTGCGATTTTCTAGTCTTTTCTTCGCAATTTGTGGCTGGTCACAGATAGAGGGGCATCTGCTCCGAGGTCCGTCTTCCATGCTCGTCTGGCCACACTGAAACGTTGACTGTCTTGTACAACGGGGCACTGTCACTATAAATGGCCACTAACTCATCATAGATATGTTTGGCATCGTTCCCCTTCACGATTCACATCTCCCAATTTCCAAAGGGCTGTGCCATGTTGCTTCCGACGGACTGCACCAAACGCCACTTTGTATCCTCCAGCACTCGAGGAATGTCGGTATTCAGTGGCACCACGGATTTTCATAAGTGATCGTTCTTTCATGTTGATTGTAATGATTTTATGACCGTCTCTCGTAATCTAGTCGTTGAAACACATCTCATAGGCACTTTTTGGTAGGCCTTCAGCACTCTTTGTTTTATGGACTTGAAATCTTTCCAGAAAGTGGTAATTTGAATTTGGGGAATAGGAAAAAGTCACACGGGACTATATCTGGTGAATAGGATGCTTGGTCATTGACATTTGTTATAGTTCGAAAAATTCATATACAAGGGTCGATGTGTGAGATTATCATAGTACGAACTCCAAAAATTGTTCTTCTACAAATCTCGCCTTTTCCAATGCTTCAGCACAAGGAATTTTGTTAGGAATACAAAATTTGAGGCAAATTCTTTGTTCGATATTTTTATCCATTTTAAAATCTTTGATTGAATATTTTTCATATCTTTTACGTGCTTTTTTTAAATGGAAAAAATCCTGGTATTTATTTGACTCTGAGTAGAATATTATATCGTTTGTTAAGATGCAGATTAATTATCTTATTAAATCTTGTCCTTAAAGTACTTTTGATTTTGAGTTCTCCCGTTACCTTTTCTACTGGTTTGCTTTTCTGGAAGAAATAAAATTTGTTATGTAAATTTCACTTAAAAGAGTCATTTCCTTTCCTGTGTAATTTTTTTCCAGTTGTAGTAATTTGGAAACTAGGGCCCACGAATTTGTTGGTACCCAATTCAAAGCAGCAACATCATGTCATTTCTGTGGGAAAAAGGTATTCTTTTAGCTATTAAATGTCTTTTAGAATATTTTTGTGTTTTCATTATTTTTCCAATAATCTATGAATTTATTTCTGTGTCCGCAAATATCTTGGATTTTTGAAATTCTGACTTTGGATTCTTAAAGAACACTAAAAAAGTAGAAGAGGAATGTCTTAAAGACCGATTCCCTATCTGTTTATCTTTCATCAATAAAACTGATTAGGGAACAATATGAACCTGTACCTGCCAGTTTGACATCAAACTGAATTACAAGATGCGATCAAAAAGTACCGGGACTGGCTCATTTAAAGAGAAAGTACATGGATCGTACGAGTCAGAGATGCGACAATCCGTATATGCGAAATGGTTCGCACAGCTTTCTTCTGCGCAAGTTAGTTGTGAGGGTGTTGCCAGATGGTGCTGTAGGTCTTGATGATATCTGACGTAATCAAAACTTCTCCAGAGTACTGGAAGCAGACGACAACGGCGACAAGGCAGAGATTTTAAATATTTCGATGTTTAAACTATGACATGTCCCTTACATACGGAAAATTATTTAAATAAAAATAAAAAATTAAAGAAATTAAGAAAGAAATCCAAAAGAGTTCATTTCTATTTAATTAATAAAAGAAGTATTGTTAATCGGCCATGGTTAGCTACGACACTTGCAAATGCTCTCTTGCCATTTCAGCATTTGTTACGTGAGGGCGCCACAGGTATTTTTGCCATATGAAGTTTGATATGGGAATTTTGCTTGTTGTCGCATCTCGTTAGATTAAGGATCTCTGGTACGAGTCCTTGAAATCCTGAACTTTTTTCATTTTCAAGGTCCTTAAAAGTATTGAAAACGGAATAGAGTCATTGAAAAGTCCTTGAATTCTTTAAGAAAGAAAAGTGGTAATTTTTCCACATGATTTTTCATGGACTTTTATCTCAACAGACAGAAATACCAAGAATTGAGCCATCACATCTTTTCCATACCAGTTTGTGGGAGAATCCCCTTCCCCTCCCCTTTCTTGGGAAAAAAAATTATGTATACAGTTCATTTAATGAGTCCTTGAATTTTTCTTCATAAATGCTTATGAACCATGGAAGTACGTTATTTATACAGTGTCCCCTTCAAAATAGTCCCCTTGTGAAGCCTTACAATGAGTCCAGCGTTCCTCCCACTTCAGGATTGTGTCCTGGAAGTCTTTTTGTTGAAACTAGTCGGGGGTACCTTTTGCGATTTGCACTGGATCTGCTCAATTGTATCAAAATGGCGATCTTTCAACTGGATCTTCATTCTCGGAAAGAGGGCAAAGTCTGCAGGAGTCAAATCTGGTGAGTATTGTGGGTGTGGAAGTGTTGTTTTTCACAAGAAACTCATGTGCGAGAAGAGCTCCATAAAAGGGTGCATTGTCATGGTGGAGTATCCAGTTGTTGTTTTTTTTTTTTTTTTTACGCCATAGATCTGGTTGCTTTCGCTGAACATCCTCCCCCAGATTGCTTGTTGCTCAAATTTGCTATTCTCAAATTTAATGTTCCTGATAAAATCACAGATGACATCATATATATGGTCACAATAGCAGTGTTTTCTCAGTCCCCAATGCACATGAAACAGATTCCTTTGAAAAGGTGATTTATGAATATTAGGGCTATAATTTACTGTATTTGTGGACTTGTGCTGCCATTTGTTATCGAGATGTACAACCTGTCCTGGAACTTTCTGATGCAAAAACGATAAAATTGAGCACACTTAACCATTACTTAAACTTGGTTAAGCCATACAAAGTCTTTTTTTGTTTACGAGGTTTATTTTGAATATCGCGATTTTTTATTTTGCAAGCATTGATAGTAGGTGAGTAAGATATTTTAATTTGATGTGAAACCGTGAGGTATAAGTTTGTATGGTTCCCTAGTGAGTTCAAAATCTAGAGATTATGAAATTTTATCTTATTTCCTGGAAAAGAGATAGAATCACCTCGGCACTAAAACTTAAAGACAAACAGATAGGGTTAGGCTTTGGGACATTCCTATTGAATTTTTTACTGCAAATTTTGGCCACCGCGGCACTGTTGTTATCTGATATTGTATGCTCGTGTATAATGGCGCCATGCATTTGGTTTATCATGTAAATAAAAAGGTCGATTCTACTTTTTGATGATCTTTAAGAGCCTGAAGTCAGAATTTCAAAAAGCCAAGCTCTTTTGGGGACACACAAACAGACTTGTAAGGTTCGATAATTAACTTTTTAAGGTTGTTGTTTTTGTAATTGCTAGTTTTAAATTTTATTTTCATTGAAGTAATTCAAATTATCTGTTTGTCTCAGATTTGGTTAAAAGTTGCATTCCAGTGTAAAAATTGTGAAATGATCAGCCATAAGAAATGTGTTTCTAAATGCCACTTGCTGACCATTTGCACCCGGTACGTAATTCAAAATGATTACCATTTATACAAAGAACTTGAGAGAAGCTGGATTGAGTAGATTCTCTTTTAATCATTTAAAAATGCTTATTTCTTCTTTAACTTTTTATAGTGATGGGGCTAAATTAATCCCGCAAAATTCTCCAGTTGTCACATTTAACGTGAAGAAACCAGAAATTATTACAACAGGTAAGAAATTAGGCCAATAAAAAGTTTCTCAAATTATGAGAAATTGAAGGCTACTGTCACAAAAACTTCCTAAAATCGAAAGATTAGGGCATATTTAAAATTTTTTTAATTCGAACCCTAAATGTGCGAAAAAGCGAGAATTCATAACGCAATTTCCAATAATGGGACATCCATTTAGGTGATATCATCGGAGGGATAGTCTTTGCTGCACAGCATAAATTAATACATCGCACGCACGATTAATAATCATCAATACATAGATAAATTAATTGATTTAAGATATTGCTATAAAAAAAGTTTGAGTGTTGCGGGACACCCGACCGAAGTGAAACTTCAAGTGCATGACAATAGTCAGTGAAAACAAAAACGGATGAAGGAACAGAAGTGCATGATAATACCCCCTCCCCCTTCATCTGTTCTTAGTGAAAAATCTTGAATGATGTAATTAGTGAAAAGGATTAGTTACTAACAATAATTAAAAACACAATAATTTAAATGTATTTTATACAAATACAAGTTTATGATCTAGCAACAGCACAATGTCTTATTTTTAAATGTTAAAATTGTTACAAAAGCTTTAGATAAATATAAATAATGTTCTACGAGGGTGGGCTGAAAAGTAATGCCTCCAAGGCCATAACACTTTTATTTTTTAACGAATTTAAAATTATTTTTTTTCAAATGATGGCTTATTTTGTTCTCTTTCAAAAACACTTTTATGTCTATGTCACTAGATGGTGTAGGTGTGCTGAAAATGAAACATAATGGCGACCTACATGGAAGTCAGGTTGAAACGGTGCGCAGTGATTGAGTTTTTGAAGGATCTGTTGGCCCGGTACGAGCGTGAGGGTGAGGCTTTTCTGCAGCGCATTCTCACGGGGGATGAATCATGGGCACATCATTTTGACCCAGAGAACAAACGACAATCGTTGGAATATCGCCATGCAACATCTCCACGTCCCAAAAAGTTCAGGGTTGTCGAGTCAGCAGGGAAAGTCATGTTGACCATCTTTTGGGACTTCCAGGGCGTTGTCCACCTTGACTTCTTGGAACCAGGAACCACGATCAACTCAAAACAGTACGTGCAAACGCTAGAGAAGCTTCGTGCCCGGTTGCTCCGAGTTAGGAAGGGTGTGGACTTTATTCGAGAAACACAAGAAGGGTTGCAGCGACTGAAGTTCATGGAGGTTCTACCGCATCCGCCGTACAGCCCTGAACTCGCTCCCAGAGATTTTCACTTGTTCCCAAAGCTTAAAGAATCACTTAAAGGACATCGATTCAGCTCTGATGACGAGCTGAAAGACGCGATTCGATCCTGGTGTCGAAAACAACCAAAGGACGTCTTCTCCGACGGGATGTCACGACTAGTGTCACGTTGGCAAAAGCGTGTGGACAGAGATGGGGACTATGTTGAAAAGTGAATAATGCATTGAAAAGAGAACAAAATAAGCCATCATTTGAAAAAAAAAATTTTTAAATTCGTTTAAAAATAAAAGTGTTATGGCCTTGGAGGCATTACTTTTCAGCCCACCCTCGTATAATGTACTTTATTATACAATAAACTAAAATGTGTACTTTTGACATTGAAACGAGGTCTCCAGCAATATAATTAATCAAAAAATTATTAATGGGTGGGGGGGGGGGGAAGAAGTTGAAAATGCGAGTTACTGCATTGCCAGAACGATGTTAACAAAAAATGACATTACACGCGAGCATGCGGAATGACTTCATTAAATCAACAATCACTGTGCTTCGAATTTTACGGATAGTCTTCGCTCCGCAACAGTCAAATGTTTTATTCAAATTATTTATCAATTTGAAAACTACTTCACTTTCAAATTTTAAACTCAATTTTATCGATGAAGGCAAAGAGACGGAGGGTCGGTCTTAGAGACATTCCTATTCTAATTTTCGATGGTCTATCTGAATCCGAAGTCAAATTCAAAAAATTCGAAAAAAATGGCAACACCAAATGACAGATTGCAAATCTACTGTTCATCACCGCTTTGCATTATTTTATTAAAATTGCTTTTGTTGCGGGGTACTATGTAGTATATTCACGGTATTTTTTTGTTTTTTGCCTTTTTGCAGATGTATATGGCGGATTTGATTCCAACTGCTGTCCTTTACGAGCTCGAAAATTTCGTACGCATCCTGTAGACTTTTTAGCTTTCGTTTTATGTTGTTTTTTTTTTGTTTGTTTGGAATTGCTTCTTCAGTTCGTTTACGAGCTCTATACACTCTCATGCGTTCTACACTTGTTTTTGGGGGCGAACTCTCCGTTTGATTCACATAACACAATCATAAAAATAATATAATAAGCCCTGCATTTGCACTATCTATGATGATGCAGTAACAATGTATTGCATTTCAATGGGGAGGCCTTCTCTCTTGGCGGTCACGCTCCATCTCGGATGTTAAACAATCAGTGTTTTCCATTTGTTGGAAGCAACGATGGTTGGATTGTTGGAACTATGTCACTTCCGTAACGCGAAAAACGTTTCATTCTAAGCATTTCACTCCCCAAGTCGTTGTCGCCGCATAAGAAGTTTCACTTCAAAAATGAAAGTAAAGGAAAATTTAAAAATACCGTATTTCTTTGAATAAACGTTGCCCTCATTTTATCACCGCCCTCAAGTAATTGCCTCGCCCAAAACTTTAAGTGAGAGAAATGCCGTGGTGATGATATGATGCTTATTTTTGTGTTTTAAAGTAATTTTACAGTGTATTCGCAGTTAACTGAGCCCCGTTTATTAGAGCTGATACGCACGATCAATCTAAAATCTTCGGGCTTGCTGACCTCATGCACCGCATGAATGTGCACCTTGTGCTGGCTAACAATCTACTGGGTATTAGACCTGTTGAAGTTATTAAAACTGTTAAAATTAAATCTGAAGAGGTGGAGCAGAAAACCAACATACAAAGGGAGAATTTTTCTTATGTATGACAGACTATAAATACATGTACATAATGAACTGATGTATTTTCTATATTAATGCAGCTATAGTTCAGGACAGGTTAACCTTGCAATGAAGGAACAAGTAGAGTTGTAAGATCATTGTTTCAATGCACAGGATCAATAAGGAAGAGGGGGTAGGTACATGTAATAAGAAAAACTTACTCTAAAGACAGAACAGTTACTTGGATATTATTCACGCAATCTTACATAAACATTTAAGACTAATTGCTTCTTTTGACTTGTTGAAGGTGTGTGACTTGAATAGCGATGGAGTGGAAACTTGTATGGCTACCATGATAAGATATACAGGATGTCTGTAAAGTCTCTTCACAGTGAATAGCAATAATCCAATAAACGGGAAAATATAGCACTTTATTTACATTAGGAATGAAATATATTAAGTGGTGAGGGTACGCATAAGTTTACAGGAGATGCTGAAACTGCCTTCTGTCCATTCATACGTTTTTGCATTTTACCATCTCAGACTGACTTTCGATGGGAATCTTAATTCTCCACTGCAAAGAGACTAAACGGACACCTTGTAGTTCTGAAAAGATACGTTATTAAATAAAATGTTTGAAAAGGCTTGAAAATGCTGTATTAATTATGAAGAGTAAATGATTTTAATTGCGCTTATTTACTATATAATTATATTTGAAATAGTGCAAGGAACTATATTTCAGCCACGCATGCACAGGCCTTTTCGCTGCCTATACTTATTCCTTCATTGCAAGGTTAACCTGTCCTGAACTATAGTTATCATCAAGTTTTGTAACCTATTAATATCAGATCTCCGCATTATCAGAGTTTTTCCATATACGAGCTAGTCTCAGTCCCAATTAACTCGTCTACTGTATTTTGAAAATAAATGTTTATTGTAGGGGTGGGGTTGGTTCGGACAAAAATCAAATTTTTTCTCCCTGTGAGTTAATCATGAACCAAATAGTGAATGGGTAGACGTATTTTACCTGTACATGTGATTTTTCAGTAGTCAGATACGATAATCTATATATTTTTATATTTTAAAAAACCTCTGCAATGTCCAAAGCAACCCCTACGTGTGAGGTTGCTTTGGACTGTCGCCTGGCTAACTTGCCTAACATTATCACATTATAAAAAAATCACAATCACTTGATTGGCAGCTTTGTTTCATTTAGAAGCAGGGCTAGCAGACGTGACATTTCTGCTGCAGCTTTCATTTTCTGTATCTTCTGGTGCTTGCTTCATATCTTCCCTGGGAGGAAGATCTTGCCCTCTTTTCCTTTTGTAAGTTCTAACCAAACGCGTCCGAACAACCTTCTTTGTTGTGTCCAAATCAACTCCACCACGCCAGAAATCAAATAAAACCTTGTTAAGGCCTAACGACGCACATGGCCGGAATGAAACTGTAACACATTTAAGTGTAGTACGGTCAATTAGGAATAAATATCTAACTGTCACATTTCTTGTATAATCTCTCAACAAATTCACGAACGAACCTACCTCAAAACTTTTTTTACGCTCCTGAAAACAAATTTTATTTCTTATTTACTTACCTTTATGCTGGTATGGCCACGCGATACGGATGTTGCAAACTAGTCTTCCTAGGCAGTTGTTATTTTCCAAGCCGGTGGGTAAGAGACCAAGGGGTCGGCCTAGAACCAGATGGCTAGACTACATGGAGAATCTGGGTTCGAGTCGCTTGGATATTACCAGGGAGGACATGCGCCTGATGGCGGAAGTTCGCGATTGCTGGAGATCCTCCATAGGGCTGCTGCCCCCGCGACCCTAACGGATAAGCGGGTTTGAAAAGTAAGTAAGTATTTACTTACCTTTGTCGTAATCTTACAAATTTTATAATCTGTATAGAATCACACACAAGGGATAATTTTTTAGGCAGCGTGCGAATGGTTTCGATTGAAAAAATCGATTTGTCCGAACCAACTCTCGTCCAAATTTATTTTTCTAATTTATGTAATAAACGATTTTTATGTTGTCGTGCCTCATACTTTTGAATTACTTAAATTCCTGGTAGATGTGGGAGATGAAAACCCACCAGAAATTGCTGACATGGCCCTCACTTCAGCAGAAAATCACATTCCTGGTTCTGAATGTTCCTCTTGTAGTCCTCCTGGCTCACCAAAGGTAATTTGATTGAAGCTGAACTTTAACTGCAATTAAAACAGTATTTACAGATTCATTCACATCAGAGCAGTTTTAATATCAATATTTTTTATTTGCTTTTTTTATGCTTTCAACACGGGATTATTTTGCTTTTTTTTTTTTTTTTGTTCTCTATAACCGTATACACTGGCCAAAACATAAGAACCTTTGGAATAAGACTAAGAAAATTCAGATAAGCAAATACAGTACAGAGTGGTCAAAAAGCGTATACTCCTCAAATTACTTGAGAACTGTTGTATCAGGACGTTGCATATCAAATGTCGGATTTCGAGATGCATTCCATGCTTCAGCATGGTTTCCACGTTTAGTAGCAAGTACCCATAACAAAGTGGTACATTCCCAGAGATAAACCTGTCAGCGACCAGCTGCCTGAAATTTGCATGTCTGCGATGATATTTAATAGCGTTTGAACCCAAGCAAAGATAGTCATGACTTCGTACAAATTACGTGTGATAATGCATTACGAGTTCAGGTTGAATCACACTGTATCCAACGCTTCTTGAAACATCAATAAGGTATTCGGTGTAGGCACCATAAACGAACGTACGCCCAACGTTGGTTCCGAAAATTTCGGGCGGGAGTGATGGACCTGGAAACGAGCCACGCGGCAGACTGGCCAACGAGTTGAATGACGCAGACCTGAAGCGATCTGTGGAAGAGGATCCGTCAAAAACTGTTCGTGACCTTGCAGGGGATCATGCTGTATCAGCGTTGACTCTCAGTAGATACCTTAGGATCATCGGCAAGGTGAAAAAGCAAGACAAATGGGTCCCACGTGAACTTACGGAAAACCAAAAAGAGCGTCGGTTGGAGGTGTGTACGGAATTGCTTTTGCACCATGAATAAGCGGGGATTCTTGATCGCATTGTCACCTGCGACGAGAAGTGGCTCCTATACGACAATAGGAAACGGTCAGCACAGTGGCTGGATGCTGATGAACCCCCGTGACAGTTCCCTAAACCCCCATTGCATCCCAGGAAGCTCATGGTTACAGTTTGGTGGAACATCTGTGGTGTAGTGCATTAATACAGCTTCTTGCAGCAGGGGGAGACGATCACTGCTGCGACCTACTGTCGTGAACTGCATCGTATGCACACAAAATGTGTTAGCAACAACCTGCACTTGTGCATCGCTAAGGCGTCCTTCTGCTGCATGACAACGCAAACGACCGTGCAGGCTACGAGGTACTTCCACAAAACCCCCACCCCCTCACCCCGTACGCTCCAGACCTCTCCCCTACTGACTACCATCTTTTCCTAACCCAAGCAGACATCGAAAATGCATTCCAGGAGTTTATTGAGTCCCGTGACCATGGATTCTATCAGAGAGGGCTCGAGAAACTCCCAAATCGTTGGCAACAATGCTTGGATTGCAATTGGGGTTATTTCGATAGCACGTGTGAAGGTGTCCTTTCTAGAGGGCCATTAAAGATGACCTCTGCAATCCGACATTTAATATCCAACGACCTGATAGATTTTAAAAATCCATTAATACCAACAAATAGGAAGTTGCTGGTGGACTATCTGTTGGTGACCAATTTCCAATGACAAAATTGTTCCACATTTAATTATGAATACGACGCAAAAACCATATAAATAGATCACTAAAAAACGAAATTGAAAATTTACTACATGAAATCATGTTTCATATCCGGAGATTTCACATCTTCTTGTTCAATTGGCATAAAAAAAAACAACCTGCATTCACACGTGCAATTCATTATACACCATGATGGCTAAGTAAACAGTTAAGGAAATGACGGCAGTCATCATGTCCTTTGGTGCTGCTAATGAATGCCAGTTAGTTACAAGGGGTATTTACAAATTATTTAGAATAATGACATTGACCGTGTCGCAGATGGTCCGGCACCCAAGTTACTGTCTGCACGCCACGAGAAGACATCTGAGTTGCTTAATGTGCTCGTATGGTGTCACTGTAGTTGCAGATCAGTCTATAGTTATGAAGGGAGGAAAAGCGCAAAAATGAGTTCTGGCAGTGTTTCCAAACAAATGAAAACATTTGCATGGAGAGGTAGATACCTGAGAGATATGAAAAAAAAAATAAGAGAAGAAAATCGTCCTATTAGTTACATCGATGAAACATGGATGGACTCAAAATGGCTGTTTGTCCCCCAACACTGAATAAATTCATCTGCAACTGCAGCGACACCATACGAGCACATTAAGCAATGCAGCGGTCTTCTCGTGGCGTGCCGACAGTAGGCTTCAGTCTTTTCATGTATTCTCCTTGAAGAGATATGCATTGTTGCCCCTCTCCGATAGCTTTGTATAGTTGCGCTATACCATTCTCTTGGGGCGTTAGACACCCAGTCTTTGACGGTTGTTTGCAGGGCATTATTGTCTGGAAATCTGACACCACTTAGGGGCTTAGGTTTATTTTTCTTCAGATGCCAAACGTCATGGAATCCAATGTGCACAGATTTTTGACAATAGATGATTTGGTGCAACATGTGGTGATTGAGACTGGTTTCCCACTGCAAGTCATCAAACGTGATGAACTTGTTTTCGGCATTCAGCTCGGAAACCCATACAATATTTGCGTCAGTGCTGCGCTTCCACTTTTCAGTGGTTTTGTTCTCACTTACATACCCTCACTCAGGTGAACACTGTCGTACCTATTGTTTGTGGGCCTATTGCCTTCCTTCCACAGGAACTACACAGTTGACCTCTGTCCATGATAATCACCCTCCATGATCTGCCTTTGACAGCAGAGAGGCTGCATATCAGATAGGTATGCTTGTCGCACTACAACTGACATCTACAGGCTGCCCGCATCATTAATCACTCTTCAAGGTTGACTTTTTCATACCACTGAGTTGCCGCTGACTTGCCATTTCCATACCAGACCAAATCTAAAGCATATTTCCACCAAAGTAGGCTTCATCAGGAGAGATATACAGTCATGTAAACCAGCTTTGCACAGAACACCTTTTTTTTTTTTTTTTACAGAGATACTTCTCCACAATCATACGTATCGAGAAAATCTGATCCACACGTTCCTACCACTCCTGAATCCACTCTGTAGTTCCAAAAGACTCTTTCAATCATTCTCCTCATTCTCATCAATTGGAATTTTTCTGAATACTTTCCCAGCAACATTTGTATCAAATATTTAAGATGAATAAATGGAGTCCAGATAACGATACGGATACAATTTTACTTTGCCGATGCATTTCAGTTTACACCATTGTCATGGCTTGGCTAGATTGTAACAAGTAAAATTATCGTTGACAGTTCTTTATTTAGCTTACAGGAGTAGTTTTCCACCAGTCAGGGCTGAATACAACAACCTACCGATCACAAAAGTGACAAAGGATACACAACATTCACATACCACAACCCATACATCAAAAAAATTACCGTAATTTTCGGGAGTAACGCCGCGGCTTTTCTGTTATTAAAAGTTAAAAATTCGGCGTGTGCGGCGTATCAGCCACCACGGCGCTACTGCCGGAGATTTTACAAAAAAAAAAAAAAAAAAAAAAAAAAAAATAGATTCTACACATGATTTTAGGCCTACACATGAGAAAGGGTGGATGAACGAGACCATGATGAACAAATGGATTGAGGAGGTTCTGAGAAAGCGATCAGTGACGTCATTTTTCGCACCGAAGAACGTCTTGATCATGGACTCCATGCGTGCCCATCTATCGGAGAACGTAAAGAGTGCTTGCAGGTCAGCAAGCAGCAAGCTTGGGATTATACCTGGTGGGTTAACGAAAAAGTTGCAACCACTCGATATTTCAGTTACCAGATGTTTCAAGCTAGGTGTACGTATTGCCTGGGAGAAATGGATGAGCCAGGGCATCCATGAGTACACAAAGGCTGGCCACATGAAACGAGCATCATGTAGCACAGTGTGCTCATGGATTATTAAAGCCTGGGCAGATGTTCGACCAGACTGCATCGTTGCAGAATTCAAGGCGGCTGGCCTGCCTTACGAAGAGAGTCCCACATCTGTGGTAGTAGAGGAAGATGAAAAAGAAAGTGACCCGCCTCTGCAGGACGAATTTTTATCTTTATTTCATTCTGATTCGGAAACTTCTGATTTTGAAGGCTTCGACTAATAAAATATATCTTAAAAATATTGAATTTTGGTTTCTTTATTGAATTTCTTATAATAAGCGGTTATACAAAACGGACCATGTGTGATGGGAGGGGGGGGTGCGGCGTATCGGCCGCCGCGGCGTTACTCCCGAAAATTACGGTACTAAATTATTCCAGGAACAAGGAATCGGAATCGCTTTCAGAACACAAAGCAATAGCAGAATTATGCTCAACCCAAAAAGGAAGAACGAAGGAGGAAATATCTACCAAACGGCCGGAGTATACAAACTGAAATGCCCAGATTGTAATGTATTTTACATCGGATGTACCAAACACTCCTTTGCAACAAGACATAGAGAGCATCGACAATCGTGGGTGACAAAATAATCGGCATACGCGGAACACCTAATCAACAGCAAACATAGAATGATGAAATCGAAAAATGTATGGAGATACTGTGGATAGGCAAGGACTCCGCACGAATATCGATACATGAAGAAATGGAGATAAGAAAATACAGAAGAAATGAACAAGAAAATTTGCTGAATAACCAAACTTAGTTTGAAAGAGACGCATTAATTGATTTTTTAATAGACATCCCCAAGAAAAACCGGAAATGAAAATCGCCTTGCCAACTCAATTATGACACCAACTGGAAATGAGCCTTCTAATAGGTCCGCCTAATGAGCAATTATGTAATCCACCAGCCAGGGATCAGGAACTCGTTTCTAGCCCTGACTGGCGGAAAACTACTCCTGTAAGCTATATAAAGAACTGTCAACGATAATTTTACTTGTTACAGTCTAGCCAAGCCTTGACAATTGTGTAAACTGAAACGCGTCGTTTCAGTATCGTTATCTGGACTTAATTTATTCATCTTGATTCTCGCAAAGATACTAGACCAATGGACTACTCAAATATCAAATATTTTGTTTGAGACTAAAAAGGGTTTTATTTTTTGGCCACTATGTACTTAGAAGGATGCATATTTTTTTTTATTAAACTTTCATCTACATGCCGTCTGTAAATAAAGCGTTACTGAAATCTTTTGTCAACTGAACCAATTTCTTTCACTAGAGCCATCGTCGCAACATTCCAAGTCTTCTAGCGAACTTAGCAACCACTGCTGCCCAAGCAAGAACAGGGTTAATGCGAGTTGGATCTGCTCATAGCCTCATTCCTCCCTGTCAACAATCCCCCATCCATTCCAAAAGCTTACCTCCTTCTCCCCAGTATTCCCCATTGTCTAGTCGCAAGGTTAGTTTTTCTCTTACAGGCAATCGTTTTTTACCAGCTGTCTTCTTCGCTCATCGTTCCCTATCACAAACCATTATCATTTAGTTTCCCTCCTGTGGCATTAATGATTAACGTGTCTTGTTAAGGATAGAACTTTCACTTAACTTTTGGTTTATTTAAAGATGAAAACAATAATCAGAATGTAGTTTGTTTTTTTGTGCATGATTTCTTCGAATTTAGCATGGAATTTGCATGCTTTTCTCTAAACGATACTTTTATTTCAAATTGCTATGTGAAGATGAAGGATAAATGAGATGAATGTTGACTTGCTTTGTTCTTTTTCTCCTGCTTTCATGATTGACTCCTCTTTTACAGCCAACATCACTGTTGTGTGCAGCTTGTTTAACAATTCTGATTGACAAAACGCCCCTGCCAAGCTTTCCTGATTTACAAATAACAGTTAACGGACTACAAAAGAAAAAAAAAAAAAATCAAAGAGAACGGCAGAGAAAAACTAGATTGGTTTTCTTTTCTTACAGTCATCACTTCAAGACAATCCATTTTTAATGAACGACGATTCCGAAGTGGAAGAAGATGTCGAAATGACAGTACAACGAATTCTTCAGCATCCAAACGACGAAGTCCTCGTTTCGGCTGCTAAGAAGATGGGAAAAGAATTATTTGCCGGACTTGAACTCCCAGAACGTAAAGCTAAATTGAATGCCATGGTAATCGTTAAAAATTATTATTTTTCTTTCCTTTAATGCTTATTTCTGTTGTTTAAGCATTTTCACCACCCAATTCCATTTTCGGACAAGTCTGTACTTTATGAGGGGTATTCATTAAGTAATAATTATTGCCAAGAAAAAATAAATTGTAATGGCAGAATGGTGCATTCACACAGGGCTACCACCAGGTCATGAAACGGATTCAAAATGTAATTTTTTTTTTCTGTTGGGGAGGGGGGGGGGGGGAGTTGGTGGTCGTTAAATCTTAATTACTTCAAAATGGCTCTTCGCAGCCAAACAATTTTTTTTCGAGTAAGGTTTGTCTCAATGAGAGGAGGTCGTTCAAGTCGTTTATTTTGTGTTTGGGTCGACGAAATGAATGCTTCTGCCGTTTCTTCATTTGTATAAAAAAAAAAAATTAATTTCTCTAAAAAGGCTTAGCCCATTTATATGAAAAGTACTTCAATGCATAGTTTAAGGATCCCTTTAATTTTTAAAAAAAAATTGTTGGCGGGGGGGGGGGGGGGGGGGGTTAAAAAACTTCAAAAGTGCTTTCAGAGCCAAACAATTCATTTACAAAAAAAAAAAAAAATATCTTTTCGAATCACGAGTTTTTAAGTCGATTTCAGAAAAAAAATTTTGAGTTTCGGAAACAAACATAGGCCTTCACTCTTAGTGAGTAGTGGGCCAATACACTAACACAATGGACAAGGGGAGATCCAGATATCTGTCCCATCGATTTTGATCAGCTTTAACTTATAGTAGTTGCATCATGATCTACACTATATGATCAAAAATATCCGGACACCCCTCACAGATCATCGATTGGCCCAATGTCACATGATAATGACTTGCACATCATTTAAATAGCTTCCCACACCTTCAGACACAACTCTGCTTGGACATTGGCAAGAATGGGTCGTTCGGCAGAGCTCAGTGAGTTCCAACGTGGAACCATCGTTGGATGTCACCTATGCGGCAAGTCCGTGCGTGACATTTCCAGCCTTCTTCAGATACCCAAGTCAACAGTAGGCGATGTCATTATGAAATGGAAGACCCGGGGATCAACAACAGTTCAACAACGAACCGGTAGACCCAAGAAACTAACGGACAGAGACGTCCAGTGCTTCGTCGTGTCACCCGCAGCAACCGGAAGTCCTCGGCGGAAAAAATTGCCACAGAGTTTCGAAACGCCTATGTAAATGATGCCAGTACCATGACAATTCGTCTGGAACTGCACACGATGGGATTCCATGGCCGTGCTGCTGCCCACAAGCCCCACATCAGCAGAGTCAACACCAAGCGACGTCTGGAGTGGTGCAAAGCCCACAGAAACTGGACAATGGACCAGTGGAAATGTGTAATGTGGACAGACGACTTCTTGCTACACACTCTGTCAATCCGATGGACGAGTTTGGGTTTGGCGCATACCTGGAGAACGCTTCTTACCTGAGTGCACAGAGCCCACAGTCAAGTTCGGAGGAGGAGGACTCATGGTGTGGGGCTCATTTTCATGGTACGAACCTGGCCAGCTTGTTCCTGTGCAAGGAATCATGAACTCCGACCGTTATCTGAATGTTTTGGACAACTGTGCACTTCCAACGCTGTGGCAATTTTTCGGAAACGGGCCATTTCTCTACCGACACGACAATGCTCCGTGCCACAAAGCGAGGCGTGTACAGCAGTGGTTTGCGGACTCGGGGGTCGAAGAAATGGGTTGGCCGGCACAAAGTCCCGACCTCAATCCTATAGAGAGTCTGTGGGATGAATTGGAAAGACGCTTGCGGGCCAGATCACATCGGCCAACTTCTGTACCTGAACTGATTCTCGCTCTTCGGGAGCAATGGAGGAACATTCCGGAAAGTACTTACCAACATTTGGTGGAAAGTCTTCCCCGAAGGGTGGAAGCTGTGATTCGGGCAAAGGGATGTGCAACGCCCTATTGATTTCCATGAAATCGTGGCTAGAGCGCAAACGTGCATGTGTCCGGATATTTGTGATCATATAGTGTATATTGCTGTTTAAATGTCTGAAGAAACGGGTCTAGTAATAGCAATATTGGTAGTGTTTTTATTGTGTTCTATGCGTTTCGAGAGTTATCTCATCTTCAGGAACTTTGTACGTAGTCATTATCACCCCCCCCCCCTCCAAAGTGATTTATCTATTACTAATAATCATTACTTAATGAACATCCCATATAAGTTACTACTGAGCTGACTTGTCTAATTTAAAAGTATATGAGTAGTCATGTAACGTTAACGTTTAAATATTTCCTTTTGAAGGTCAAAAAGGTTCAAAATGAAATCGATTCTGAAGCAATGAATCGAAATGAGTTAAGTAAAGAGGACAAGGAAACAAATGAACCAATGGCAAAAACCAAAATCATGCTACAAATTTCCAAATCTGATGAAAGGTCTCGAGCCTTAGCTGTCCTTTTCTTGCACTATTATGCAGGCATCCAAGACTGTCAACAGATAGAAGAAAGGATGAAGGTGACTTACTACTTTAAAAGACTATAATCCAGCAAAGTTATTTTCATTATCAATATGAGACTTTACAGGGTGTTTCAAATTTTTAGGGTCAAAATTTTACAGAAGATAGAGGTCTGTAAAGCGAGCATTTTGAGATACGAAACTAATGGTCAGAAACTGATGTTTCAGGCACCAGGAGATTTTGAACGAGTAATACGTGCAAGGAACTTTTTATAAGCAGATTTCATTTTCAGAGCAAAACAATTTTTTTCATTCATAAACAGATTACGTTTCATACCAAAAGTTTAAAGTGGCAATCCTGTCTGAAATCCTGGCGACGCTCTTTCAAACAAGGAGAATCCTGGAAAGCAATATCACCTCAGATTCTACTGGGGTTTAATGCATAAACGACTTGATGTGCCCTGATAAGAAACCAGTTGAGAATGCGTGATACTGCATTGCCAGAATGATGTCAATTAAAAACACGGTTACTGTATCTGCGAAGTCGGTCGTTTCGTTGTCAATTTTTTTTGATTTCAGATTCGAATAAAGTATCAAAAAGTAAATAAAAATTATAATAGTCACCCGTGTCCTTTCTACTCAGGAATCTGTGTGTCTATTATAACTTTTATTTACTTTTTGATGCTCTATCCAGATCTGAAGTCAACATCAAAAAATTTGAAAAAAATTGGCAATAGAATGACCGACTTCATGAATTCAGTAACGAGTTTTTTTTAACATTGTTGAAATTCCAAGGGAGTGAGATCTGGCAATCATGCTGACCAAGAGGTATAAAGCCGGTTTCACATAGAAAACCGATGGCAGAGCAGATGCGGATCCACTTAGGTTCATATAGTGGCAACTCCACACACAATCCATGCGGAAAGGTGGATTCTGCTGAGCATTTCACAATAAAAACTTTTCTGATTGGTTGTCCTCTGATTGGTTCCTCTAAGTAGTATCTTTTGCGAAATGGAGCTTCTCATGAAATGCTATCGTTGCTCATTGAGCGAAGAAACAGAAGAAGGCGTCAATTTATGATGATATTTTAGTATTACAGTATTTAAATTTTTATCTTCTCCCGCTTAAGATTCTCCCTGCGTGCTTTGCGATTCACCTGCTTCCCGATTGGCTAAAGCAAAGCGGTCCCGCAAGATTTTAAGACCCTCTTGAAATGAAAAATCCGCTTCCGCAGCTCTTGCGGAGCAGATATGCAATGTTGGGGTGTGAATGTGAAATGCCTCAATTTTGTGGATAAGATCCGCTTTTGCATGTGGATTGCACTTCCGCGTGTATGAATAAAAAAATTTGTTGTTTGCTCTGAAAACGAAAGCGGGTTACAAAAATGTTCCTCACATGTATTACTCGTTCAAGATCTCGTGATGCCTGAAATACGAATTTATGATCATTGGCTCTATATCTGAAAATGCTCACTTTACAGTCCTCTACCATATATAGAATTTTGATCCTAAAGGTTTGAAAAAAAGCCCTTCAATGCTTAATTCGTTTTCGGCATAAATTTTCTCTTCATTTCTTATTTTTTCAGTCTGAAATTTCTAGCACAGAAAAGGAGTCATCTGCATGTAGCACTTCACCCGAACACAAAGCAGTTCCCGACGAAAGTAACGAAGAAGACAGACTCTTATTATGAGTGTGTGAGACTATTTATAATATACTTATAAACAAAGACCTTATCTTATGGTTAGTGAATTGTACATTATTAAAAAAATTATTAATTTATTTCGATAGAAGAAAGGAAAATATGAAATCTTATAGATCTATATTTGTTGTGTGTTACATACCTGTGAATATTTTGACATGGAATTATATTTCTGTATTTATTATTGTAATGATTGTTAAGTTAATTGTTATTGTTATGAAAACTTGTATATTATTTAAGAAAAAAAAATCATTCCATCGATCATGAAATGAAATGCACACAGTATACTTATTTAACGATGATGTATATTAAGAGACAAAAACACATTTATCAATATGTTTTAATGACTCGATCTATTGATGTGATCAAACCCTGGCTCCTTTTTTCCTGTATATCATCACTTTAAAAAAAATGGGGGAGGGAAGAAACAAAGGCAGATGTTGTAAAAAAAAAAAAGCAACATGCAACTTTCACTTAAATTAACTCGGAAGCAAAATCCTAAACTTTGTTTCACAGCCAAGTTTGGTGGTAATAAGATTAAAGTCAATAACTTTAGCAGTGGCATATTGGGATCGGCTTGTTCCGACTTTTACAAGCCAGTTAAAATTTTTTCAAATTTAGCGAGCCAGTTTCTCCTTTTTTCCACATTTTTCCCTGGCAGATCAATGAACATAAGCAAGAAACGCATGCTTTTTTTCCCATTATAATTATAATGGCTACATCAAGCAAAGCTGGTTGTTAAAATTTGCGTGGGTGTATATTCGTAATTTAAAGATTAAGAAAAAAAAGCTGAAATTATCATCAGTTTTACAAACTTTCAAATGCAATCAAAATTATCATGCAAAAAAATAATTAGTGGGCAGTCTTGTCTTTTCTTTCTATGGCTTTTGTTTATTTTTTTTTACTTGCTGTTAATTTGTTTTAAATTTTTTTTTCTCTTATTGCATTCTTACATTCTTTCCATTGAAATTAGATCGTCAACTTTTTGTTTTTGTAATCGTCAAAATTATAAACATAAATACAGTGTCCCTCCCCAAGTCGGCAATTTTGCCCTGAAATCCAAGATGGCAGACAATAGTTACCAGTTGGAGATTTTTGCCAATAAGAAGCTAAATATGTGATGATTATTACGATTTTAATATTCTAAATTAGCCAATTGTGTAATTCTCTTATTGCTTATACAATGTTTGGGATATGAAAATCAATATAAGCTGACTCTCCTCGAGCTGGTCATTTTCCCCGAAATTCGAAATGGGGACTAATTACAGAGACACCCCTTCCCACTGCTAATTTTTTCCCGAAAAATTAAAATGCAGACTTGTGATTAAGATTCTCTTAACTTGAAAAGATAATATTGCATTTAATTTGATTTAAATTTTTCTTGAAATTATGTTCTTCAGCTGGTAATTTACTGAAAAATACATATTACGAACGGAACATGACAATTGAGTAGATGCAAATACCTTGAATTGAAGAGTGTTCAAGCGTTTTATCATTGGAAATGCCTAGCACCCAGCAGTTTTAAAAAGAGTTATGTCTCCATGAAGACCATCTTGTAGTCTTAAGACACTTGGGAGACAGCCTTGCTGTCCCGTGCCTGCAGTGCCCAGTTGGTAGAGACAGTGAGCTGGATATTTATGGTCCCTGGTTCAAATTTAGGTCCTGAAATTTTTCCTAATAATATCTGTTGTTTGTTACACTCCCTCTATTTTGCATTACTGTTTTTATCAATAACATACGCAAACAAACTTTCGTTCCCTTCTTGCTGTTGTTTGTTTCTGCAACGTGACACATATTTAATCCAGTGAGGACGTGCGGATTTTTGTTTTCTATTTTATAATGCCGATTCCTATCAAATCAATAAAATTATTTACTACTTTGTTATCAAGTTCATAATTCTGCTTTGTCCAATGAAAGAAGAACTAGGCATTCTACTCTGTACAATTAAATATTAATTTTCAAATTGTTAAAAATTATTTAACTGAAATTTTTTCTGTAACAAAAAAACTGAACAATGTCCAACTCTTGAAATTCGAAATTTAATTGGACATGCCTAGTTTTTTCTTGCATTGGATATGCCAGTTGCTTGCCTTTTCTAGCATAAATGGAATTTCAGCCTTTTATAAACTTTACAGTGGTTCTCATTTGGCCACATTGTGGAAGTCCACGTTTTAAACTCTTTCTAGCGCTAAGTTGTTATAATATGCAGATTCAATCTGATTTTATATTTAAAAAATTTTTTAGAATATTTTAAAAAGTTGCTTAATCTTGCATTCATTTTTGATAAAGATTGAAGGATATTTATATGGATGGAGTTATTGACCTGATGCCACAACTCCATGATCTCTTTAAGGACTAAGGCTATTCTGCAATACACAAATGGATTATTTTTGGCAAAATGAATTATTAAAATTTGGATCTGCTTATTTTGTATACTCTTTATCTTTAGATTGTGTAGTTCATATGCTGACATTTTTTTAAAAAAAATTTAAATATCTTATTGCCATTTTTCTGAAATGAATTTGTTTCCATTCCATTGCAAAACAGGAATTCATTATTTAGCATTTGCTTCTTGCTCATTTTCATAATGAAGATTTTTATCGTAGACTGGGATGCAATATGGGACTTTTAAATTTCTTTTATAATCAAACATTTTCAGCGTTCTCACCAAAAATTTTCGCAACAGCATTGTACAAATTTTACATTTAATCAGCAGGCAGGGGTATGCCCATTCAAAAGGGCCTGAGGAGAACCCTGCATTTTGACAATCTGAAATTTATTTTTATTATGTAAACAGCGTTATCAACACTTGCTTATTTCTCTCTCTCTTTTTTTTTTTTTTTTTGGCCTATGTAACCTAGCAATGAATTCATTTTGACCTCTATTTCCACGCTCTTTCTTGACGATTGGTTTACTCTCTCTTTTGGTGTCCAATTATTCGTTCAATTTTTAAGTTATCAGTAGGCTTTTCTTTTCTAACTATATTTTCATAAGGGCACTCCCCGCAGCTCCAAAACTGTTAAAAATCTAATATGTCATTCAGACTGCCAATTGGCAGTGCTGCTATGACATCAGAACTCAGGATACCATGTTTTTATTACAAAGTTAGTGACATTTGTCTAACGAAAATGATAGGAGAGCAGGGTCTATCAGAAAAATATTAGTTGCCCTGAGCCTCGCATTTTGTCTGAAAGGCCCTGTAGGAGAGTGACATGAACCTTTAGAGCTGCATAATGGCGAAAGCATGAATTTTCAAATATTTTTTGTTCCTTGTTTTGCCAGGAAGCCTAATTGCATTTGCACAGGCAATTCAGGAAGCATCCTGCATATTGTAAATCCCAGAGAGAATAAAAGGGCATGAAGAATAATTTTAAAATTTTGGACAATGATCTTGCTAAATTGAAATCACAGGATGAAGTAGGGCTTAGGTGGGAGAATGGGCGAGATCGAGTACCTTCTCTTTCTATTAAAAAAGAAGCGATTTTTGTGGAGTGTATTTTTTTTATTACCATATGAAATTTTGCTACTATTGCAAAAGATCGCTCAGCGGTAATGGTTGTATTCCTCTCATTGAGATTTCTCGATTTTTTTAACAAAAAAAATCAAAATTTCCAGGATGTACAGGTTCCAGAGTATATTCTTGAAAACACAGATTTTGCATTGCCTTCTTGGGATGTATTAATTATAATTTTATATCAGGAGAGTTTTGAACTTTTTATTAGCTTATATTTAAAACACAGAATTAGTGTCTCTTCTCTGATAAACATTTAAGATGCCCAAGTTAATTTATCGTATTCCTTCTTGTATCTTCCCTCCCCCCTCTAACATAGTTTAATTTTTAAACGCATTAAGCAACATGTGGACAAAAGTAAAATCTGTTAAAAAATTTTTCTTTAAGGGTGCCATAAATTTATTTAAACATCTATGTCATCACCAACAAAATTGCCTTAAAAAAGGTTTTTCACTCCTATTGTGATAAGATACATGTACAATTCATATGACCTGTCTCAACATTAGCAACAAAATCAATCATCAAGCCAAAGTTGATGTAATGGTTAAAAACGTATAATGAACCTAAGTATATTTCAAAGAAATTTTTGCTCTTAAAACATAGCCGATAAATGTGTTTTTCTAACAGTATTGGTTTATAGGACCCTGTTAAAATACTCGTGGTACATGAAATAAAGAGCAGCTATTGAAACGCAATAGACAGGGAATGCAGATTTAAGTACGAGTGTATAAATTTGTTGATTAAGAACCTGTTATGAAGTCTGTATCTGCTCTTACTATTTTTCCTTAAGGAAAACTAAGAAAAGAAAGATGTAAATATTTCAATTACAAATATTCTGGTATATGTTTTGATATTAGAATTATATTTAAAAATAATTCCAATAATATATAAATATATATACATAATCTGGTTGTCATTTATTTATTGTTTTTCCACACAATTTTGATACAATAGATGAATATATAGTTGTTTCATTTATAAAAGGAAAAAAAAATAGTTTAAAGTTTCAATAAATTTTTTTACAGTAAATTTTCTTTGGTATATTTATTTCTTTAGTCCAACATACGCAACCGTTTTACCAGTTTTCTTAATAATTTCTAGCAATTCATCTGATGCTAAACTGCTATCGACATACACCCTTTGTTTCTCCATGTCAATCTGTATGTCATTAACACCTTGACCTAATAACAGAAATTTGAAGAAATCACATTTCCATCTAGTCACAAAATTAAAATATTAACTGGTACTTGCATACGAGGACTATCAATTCCGCTACGATTCTATTTTTCTACATGTTTGCATGATTTTCGATACAAGGTCTGTTCAGTTAGTTCGTGTTTTTTTAAGAATTCATTTAGCTTACAGGTCAGTGGTCTTTATTTCTTTCAAAGTAATGCTTCTTGAGAAGGTTTCACCCTCCTCAGCTTGGTTAAGGAGCTTGATGTGAAGATGGATAAGAAGATCATAATAAATTTTTAATTGCACATATTTAAATGTTTAAAATTTACATCATATGTGGGTTAATGGCAGCAGTAGAACTAGCAATATCCTATCAGAATAGTTTTTTAATTGGTTAACTATTTACATATGACCGGTACCACAACTGTCGAACATGTAAATTCGATTTTATTTATTAAAAAAAAAAAAAAAAAAAAATTCAATCTGTGACGGAAAATTGATAATTGGCATGACTGACATAATAAAAAGTCGTCAAAAATGTGAAAGTGCTAAACGCTAATCTTACTTATTAAAAATGCCATTCAGATCCATCATCATCGCTGTTACTCTGAATAACATGACAATACCAACAGAGCCTGGTTTCATTCTTTTTCTTGGTAATTGGACTTTTTAATACTGTATATTCTCATTTCTTTTATGATCAAGCAGAGTGAAACTCCAACTCAAAATCTAAATTTTGCATTTCTACTAAGACTGGACCAATTTCAAAGTTTATCTACTGGGTGGTTATAATTAAGCTTCCCCTATAAATGGCATCCTACAGCGCAAACGGGTGAACGTAATGCAACGAAATTTTGTATATGGGCTATATAAGAGAAGCGCTCACAGAATTTCGAAAAATAAATGTTAGTTCCAAAAAGTCCACCAGAGGGTGCCTTTTCGGGAAAAACATGAAATTTAACACAAACGACCAAAACTGAATACAGAAACAATATTAACATTTATTGACTAGTTTCTGATCACCTTGTCATCGAACTATATTAAGTAAAGATAAGGGAGAAACAAAAACAGTTCTGTTTGCAGAAACAAGAACAGATTAGAACGGAATTGCACAAGAGGAGCAGTTGTTAATCGTGTCCAGGACGATGTAGGAAAAGGTGCTCCACGTGACCACCCTCATTCGCCTGCAAAATTTCAAGTGTGTTCAACAGCAGATCATAACTGATCAGTTGTGAGGCTTCGCACATGAAGCGTTATGGAGTTCTTTAAGTCATTCAACGTCGCAAGACCTCCACTATACACCAGGCTCTTTTAAATAGCCCCATAACCAGAAATCGCACGAAGCTAGATCCGGCGAATGTGGCGGCCATGGATTAGGAAAGGAGCGACTAATAACACGTTCCTCTGTGAAGTGTTGGAGCATTAGCGCCTTCACGGACCCATGGATATGTGGGGGTGCACCATCCTACATGAAAATGGTTGATGTAAGGACCCGCCTTTGCTGTAGTTGCAGCACAACAAACGTCTGCAGCATGTCTTGGTACCAATGGCCCGTTTTGGTCGTTTATTGTGTTAAATTTCATGTTTTTCCCGAAAAGGCGCTCTCTGGTGGATATTTTGGAACTAAAATTTTTTTTTCGAAATTCCGTGAGCGCATTTCTTGTATAGCCCATATACAAAATTTCGTTGCATTCAGTTCACCAGTTTGCGTTGTAGGATGCAGTTTATAGGGGAAGTTTAATTATAACCACCCCGTATTTTGTTTAAACTCCCAAGCTTATAACCTTTGTCTTTCGGCCTTGTTTATTGTCATCGAAAAGGAGATTTTAATGTGGAATTGACGGTGCACGAGGATAAACTGTAGTTCCTGTTCTGTATTCTTTCGTTTACGGTAGAGCCTGTCAGTACCTCCGTAATTACCAAATTCTGTTTTTAAATCTTTCATAGCTGATCGCATATCGTCATGCAGACCACGTTTCGTCCAATTATTAAATTAAGTCTGATCATAGACTCTCCGTTCAGAGAGCTGTTTAAAATTCTATTGAGTGATTCTGTTGTTCATTTTCATCACAATCATTAATTGTATCTGTAGAGATTTCACGCTGTAAGGTGAAATGGATGAGTTTATTTTATAGCGCTCAATAAGTAAGGAAATTTTTTAAAATGCTCTAATTCTCTTATATCCTAGCACTTCAACAATAGCCTGCAACGAGCGGTTGTGAAAAAAGCAGCACATAGATTGCGCACAAGGGTATAAAGTATACTATCTCTTTGACGTCCCGCTATTGAGCGCAGTAAAGTGAACTCTTCCATTTCACCTTACAGTGTGAGAACTCTACTTAAACGATACATTTTCTCCATTTGCCTAACAATGTCACTGTCAATTTAACAGCTTTCTAACCTTTCAATATACACTGAGTTAGCAAAACTCATGGGATAGTTACTTAATATCTGGTCGGGCCACCTCTGGCCCTGTGGAGTGCAGCAATACGGCGTGGTAGTGAGTCTGCAAGTCCCTGGTACACTTCTGGAGGCAGTTGACACCAGATAGTCTGCAGAGCCGAAGATAGTTGCTCTTGATCGTGGGTGGATGATCCGGTGCCCGGAGCCTGACTTCAACAGCATCCCAGATATGCTCGATGGGATTCATGTCAGGGCTCCGAGCTGGCCAGCTCAGTCGTTGGACCTCTCCTACATGCTCCTCAAACCATTCGCAGATGACATTGGAGCGATGTGGTGGAGCATTGTCATCTTGAAAGACTGCTACGTCGTCAGGGTGTTGAAATGTCAAAAACGGGTGCAGATGGTCTCCGATGAGTTGACGATACCGTGGACCATTCAACGTTTGGTCCAGGATAACCAGAGGGCCCATTCCAAACCAGGAAAATGCACCCCAGACCATCACTGAGGCCCCACCACCCTGCACCAACACCTGTTAGCATGCGGGATCCATCGTTTCGTGAGGTCTACTCCACACACGGTGCCTCCCATCAGCGTGGTACAGTTGATATCGTGACTCATCTGACCATATGACGTTACGCCACTGTTGCAGAGTCCAGCCAAGATGGTTGGTGGCAAATGCACGCCGGAGTGTCCGACGGCGCTGGGTAAGCATTGGCACCCGTGTAGGGCGACGGCTGCCAAACCCGAGGGCATGCAGATTCCGACGGATTGTCCACCGAGAGATGTTTCTAGTGCGGCCAGTATTGAACTGGTCTGTGATTTGCTGCACTGTTGCGCACCTGTCTCTCTGAATCATTCGTCCCAGGTGTCGCCGGTCACGATCATTCAGGGTAGCTGGACGCCGGGTATGGTGCCTGTTGTGGACTGTGATGCCTTCATCCAGCCATTCCCAATACACCCTTGAGACAGTTGAGCGGGGAAAGCCAAATTCCTGCACCACTGCCGAAATGGAACATTCCATGCGTCGGGCACCTACTATCATACCCCGTTCAAAAGACGTCAACTCTCGACGACGTGCCATTTCTGATTAATCACTTATCCAAGCTCTTCCCACAACGTCTAATGGTCCATTCCCAGAATCCGTTACCCCTGTGAATTCGTGAGCCATGCCCATCAATCAATGTGCTTGCTATCCCATGAGTTTTGCTAACTCAGTGTAGATAAATAATATTTTAACATTTTTTAAATCTTTTGTTGATGCCAGAGCTGTCATCACAATTGCACTATGGAAACAAAAGGACACAGAACAGGAGCAGCAGGAGTAGGGTGACCAACTCTTAACCAGGAAATTTCAGGACATTGACCAAAAAATTTCGGGACAGTGCAAAAAACATCAAGAAAGCAAAGTACAGGGTGCGTTTCTAAATTATCTCCTGTATTATAAATGTTTATTACTCAAAAACTATTACAGATTTTAACGTGATTTTTTTTATTCACAAAGAAAAACTCAAAAAGTTTCTTAGCATGCCTTAATAAATTTCAATATGCCCCCATTTATGGCATAAAGGACGTCAAAGCGAAACTCGATTTCCTCATATGTTCGGCCTAGCATTTCGGGGGCGATTTCGGCGATTGTTTCAATTATTCTGTTCTTGAGAGTTTCAATGTCATCAACGTTGGTCTTGTATACTCTGCCTTTCACAGATCCCATAGAAGAAAAAATCCAGAGGGTTCGCATTGGGTGAGTGAGGAGGCCAAGGGATCGGCCCATCCCTTCCAATCCATCGTTCTGGAAAGTTCGTATTAAGGCACTGACTAACTTGCTGGCCCCAGTGAGGTGCTCCATCTTGTTGGTAGACTATGTTGGGCAGCAGTTCTTACACCTGTGGAATCAGGTAGTTCTCCAGCATATCTAGATAGGTTGCAGCGGTAACGGTGTCTTCAGTGAAAAAGAAAGGTCTGATTACTCGATCATGCATCAAACCGCACCTTTGGGCTGTCGTGTATATGCTTCCTTAGAACGTGTGGGTTTTTGTGAGCCCCAAATGCGGCAGTTGTGTCGGTTTACTGCTCCGGAAGTATGGAATGTTGCCTCATCAGAAAACAAAATGTCCTCGAGGAAGGTGGGATCATTGTCGATTTTATGGAGCATATCCTCAGCAAACTTCTTGCGCTTTCGTCAGTCATGTGGCTTCAGTTCATGCATCATCTGGATTTTGTAGAGTGTAAGACGAAGGTGATGCTTCGCTATTTTATGTACGGATGTCATTGGCATATCCAGTTGACGAGCTGCTTGGTGAAGTGATTTACGAGAATGCCTCCCTGTCCTTTTCTACTGTGGTGGTGTCGCTGAAGGTCTACCAGCACCCTTTCTTTGACTGCCTGTATTTAAAAATTTTTCATGCCATAGGTTAATTGACTTATGAGTTGGAGGATCCTTTTTAAACTTTGTTTAGAATATTCTCTGAACTGTAATCATTGAATCAAATTCCGCAAACCATAACCTTTCTGGGATTCACGTTTGATAATACCCTACAATTTAGTAACTTATGTGAAAAGATAATTACGGGCCTGAAAAGCCGCGGTTATCTCATGAAAAGATTAAGATCCTTGTTATCTTACAAAGAACTTAGAGTGGTTATTGAAACCAAAATTATTCCTTACCTGTATTATACGATAGTTCTGTGGGCATGTGTTCCCCAGCATAATTTTCAGAGATTAAAAGTAGCATGCAATGCTTTGCTCAGAGTAACTTTTAGAGCAACGAAATACGACTCAATCACTTTGTTGTGCCACAAACAAAAGTTACCGACGTTTGAAACCATACGTGCAACGGGACTTCTCGTCGAACTGTCAGGTGCCCTCCGAAATCCCCATCATCCAGCTTCATTCATAGTAAAGTGGCCTCGAAAATCTGACAATTACCGAACGGCAAGGAAAAATAAGATTTAAATTCCCCATAAGATATCAACCTTTCTTTCCAGACATTTCCCATATAATGCCATAACGATATGGAATTCCCTACCACCAGTACTTCATAGTATACCGATACAATGTGAATCGCCAAGATGTCCAGTCACGTGTGCTCATTTTAGGAGACGAATCAAGGAATATTATCAGCCTAACTAAGAGAAGCATCTTCAGCGCTCGATCGTCTGTCGTGGCTACCTATTTTTGGTTTTGAGTGTTTAATATAGACATCGTCGGTCGTTCGTCCTTTTATCTTGTTTATTCCTTTGGGAATGCTTATATAATA
The DNA here is from genome assembly GCA_023313115.1 of Rhysida immarginata. Classification (NCBI taxonomy): domain Eukaryota; kingdom Metazoa; phylum Arthropoda; class Chilopoda; order Scolopendromorpha; family Scolopendridae; genus Rhysida; species Rhysida immarginata. The sequence continues at coordinate 938,941 of JAHWFO010052448.1, read as the reverse complement.
ATAATAATAATAATAATAATAATAATAATAATAATAATAATAACACGCATTGAGCTTTTTCTTGAACACTCGCCATTGTTTACTGTGTCTCGCGAGAAATGGAACAATGCGCCAACAATGGTACCAAGCGCCAACCGCGTGTTTCATTATCAACTCACGCGAGACTTTTTGATTTTTCTTTGTGAATTAAAAAAAAAAAAAAAAAAAAAAAAAATCACGTTAAAATCTGTAATAGTTTTCAAGTAATAAACGTGTATAATATGAAAGATAATTTAGAAACACCCTGTATTTGTCACAAGGAAGATGTTTTTCAGTTAATGTGAAATTTCGGGACAAAAGGCATCCTGCTATGATCAAATCTGGACCCGTCTAAAAGGCCACAAAATCGGGACGTCACGAAAAATTCGGGGCAGTTGGTCACCTTAAGCAGGAGGATTTGACGTTACGCCTTCAGAAACTGTTCTTTTAAGTTCCTGTTTGAATTCCCTATTGTTACAACAATGATGTTGTACTGTTATTTTCATGAACTATGTCATTTTTCCTCAATAATTTTTCATCAATCATTATTTTGAATGTCAGAACTGTCGTCATATTTTCCGTGTCAAAACAACAGTTAACAATTAACAGTCGCCATGGAAACCAGCACAGTGCAGGAGGCTTTAGCATTTTACATACAAAGTAATTTATGCAAGCCCCAGGAAATGCACATTGGTTTGGAAAATTGACATAAAAAAAAAGAAAATCTAATTTGTTAAAACCTTCTGGTAAACCAATTTGTTCCAGGCCTAATGAATTTAGATTATTAACATGACTTAAAAAAATTTTGCATTTTTTTTTTTTTACAGGATTGCAGTTAGGGAACTTGTATAGTCCTGTATGCAAGTATGCGTTGCAAGTTATTATTTATTAAAAAAAAAAATAAAGAAAGAAAGAAACTGAAAGTGAGAAAATTATACCCTGGAGCTTTCCAAGGACCCTCTTCACAGCATTTGAACATCCTTCACAAGACATCTCAACAGTAAATTCATGGATCTGATAAAGAAAACAAGTCAAACAAGTTAATTTTAAAAATTAAATATAAATAAAATCTTGGTATTAAGAAGTGACAGCTGATTAATATAAATATAAATAATAATAACCTGAGAAGACATGATGAAATTAGCAAAAATATTGACTCCAGAAAATCCCAATTAGAGAAACTTGTGGTATGCAGAATAAATTTAAGGTGATGCAGAAAATTTTCAAAAAATAAGTGATATGCACTCTGAGGAGGTCTCACTGTCAAATTTTCAGCTTAAGTACTTACACATAAGAGACAGACAAGATAAGCCGGACTATTCAAATGATATTAAGGAGGAAAAAAAACAACACTCCAAAGCTTACACGTAGGAAAACGACAATTTCTATGCAATGCCATTTGTTCAGTTCAATATATCAACGCCAGGTGAATAAAGGTAATTACTAACCTTTTAAATTATAGTAAATTATTAAAAAGTATTTTATTAATTAATTACATTATTAATAACTTGTTAATTTTAATATATCAACAATTTTCGTGTTGTTTTAGAATTGAGTGATAAAAGAAACGAATGGTACTCCATAGCAGAAGACTGAATCAGACGGCGTGGGTGATGGTCATGGTAGGGATTATCTGATTTTATTGTCAGAGGTCGAGGTTCATTATAGTTGCTATTATTCGCGTACTTTTAAAGAAGATAGATTTTTTATTGATTTCTTTATCAGGTTATTATATGGGGCTCTTTAAAAGTGATGAAGAAATGAAACATCACTAATCGCTAATCGAAGAGAATGAAACATAACAGGTGCTTTGCCGGGAAGTGGGATTCTTAAGTTTTTATACAGAACTGAATAACTTTTTTTTTATTTTATTTATTTTTTGTTGTTTTTTTAATAAATAAACTATATAAACAATTAAAAACCAAAAACACAACTATTATACTCTTAATTATAAAATATTTCTATAGGAGTACCTAACTTAATTCAACAGTATTTGTCAACATTCAAATAGGCCTAATCGTGTTGATGACAGCATAAATGAACGCAATCACTTCTGCTTTTATTCATTCTTCTTCTTCTTCTTTCTTAGAGCTTGTCTCTTGTGCTTAGCAGATGATCTCTAGAGTGATGGAACCGAAAAGGAGATTGGAGTTTAGGTTAATGAGCAGAATTCCTGTAGCAGATTTAGCCAGGGTAGCAGCCGATCTCGACAGCTGATTGATCATAGAGAGGAAGTCTTTAGTGATTTCATTGAGTCATTGTTACAAATTTTGAAAGTCTCGATGTGCAACAACAAGACGAAGGCATTTAATTTTTCCCCAGGAATAAGTATTCATAAAGTATACTCAGTTGACTCCTCCAGAATGAATTAAAGTACTGTTAGTTCACAAGAAAATTTTGCATTCTTGACATTTTTAATTGACAAATACAATCCCTGGTAAAAGTATTTGACATTGAAAGGCTACTGAACAAATGTTTAACTTTAAAAGCCAAATAGACAATTCACAGTGTTTTAGAACAAAGGAGTCTTCGAAAGGGTGTCCCAAAATTCACGCAAGAAGTAATTTTGATAGAACTTTTTGATTCATCAAGTATACAGTATAGGGTTATGTATGGAATAGCTTATTAGAGGCGCATTCGTTTATTCGTTCAATGTGATTTTTTTGCACGGACTAGCCGTTCGAAGTAGCTCTCGTGCGGCCCGTGAGAGGTGTTCGGAGATTTCTGTGCACTTCGTTCTCCTGCACTTCGTGTAGTCCGTGCGCGAAGTAAGCGCACGAAGGTAGCAGCAGGGTCGTTTCGTTCGTTTTACAATTGCAAATGGCGGCCTCCAATCCAGCGAAGCTCCAGATTTCGATCGCTGTCGATGATGGTCGAAATTTTACATTCAAGTAGATGAAGAGAGTTTATACAGATTAAAAAAAAGTTAGCAAGTGAAGAAGACTTTAAAAATTTGAAATTTAGACTTTTGAGGTGATTAAAAAGGAGTCGTTGAGCCATCGCTATGTCGTTGGTTTGGCTCAAAACGCACGGACCGTTCGGTGAAAGATCGTGCACTGACACAGAAACTGCACTGAACGCACTAATCGGTAATTGCACGGGGCGCACTATCGACTTCATCATCGTGCAAATCGTACGAATAAACGAATGCGCCTTAGGTAAATAGCCTCCACGGCTTTGCTGGCAAATACGCACTCTTTTTTTCAAAATTTTCCCAAAATTCACATAAGACTTAAATTTAGCGTCATTTGTGCGGTAAAATCGAGTGGTCTGACAATACTCTGAATCTTTGATAAAGGTAAAATGAATTTCAGCGAATCCCGCCGAATCTGTTCTGAATGTCAAGTTTTTAAATCCTGAATTTGACTTCTCGAGCCGATATTTCGAATGAGATTCTCGTAAAAAATGAGACAAGCAAAAATTCTCACCGAGGGGTCTTACAATGTCCTGCATCTTCAAAATAAATCTCTGCAAATCTCACCGAATCTGTTTTGAATTTCATGATTTTGAATCCTGAAGCTGACTTCAGGAGCCGATATCTCGACCCAGATTCTCGTAAAATACGAGACAATCAAAAAAGTTCCTTCATTTGGCTATGAATCACTCAAAAATAGTTGAATCTTAAGTAAATCTTACACAAATCTCTGAATCCAATAATGAATCTTTGTAGGATTCGGGGTATTCTGACAAGTCTTTGAATTAACAATTCCCTGAATCTTGATCAAATAATCGAGATTCATGAATCTTTGCCATAATTGAGTGTCAGACCCCTCGGATAAAATGTTGCCAACAAGAAAAAAAAAAGACAGTTAACAATTCAGGGTTATTAAAAATGGAGCGGATTTTGGGCTGGAGGCATCATTGGATCATTCTTCTTTTAAAAATGCGGCCGGTAAGGCAATAATCGTTAATGGTGCTTGCTATTGTGACACGATAATCCATTTTCGTGTGCCTAAATTGCAAGATATCGATGTAGATGACATGTGGTTTCAACCATAGAGAAGGAATAAACAAGACAGTGCCACAAACAATACAACCCGAGAAACAATTCAATTATTGTCATTTCCTGGTCATGTAATTTCCCGTTTTGGTGATCAGAATTGGCCGCCCAGATCATGTGACTTAACGCTGTTGAACTTCTTTGGGGTTTTTTGAAGTTCTGTCTGACACACACATAGAGCCGATAACCTAACCTAAACTTCAAAAATGACCTTAGCGATTATTCCTGGTGGACTCTCATCGATCTTACAACAACTCGATGTGTGCCTAAATAAGCCATTTAAGGATCGTGTGAGGGAAAAATGGCAAGAATGGATGTGCTCCACAAACCACGTGTAGAGTGGGTGAAAGATGCGTGGGATAGCATTCCAGTGGAAATGGTTCCCCTTTCATTTTTGAAATGTGGCATTAGTAATGCATTAGATGGAACTGAGGATGATAGGCTATATGAAGAGTCCAATGAGGAAAGTGAGACTGAAGACAATGTGGATGATGAATACGAGAATGACAATCAAGTCTTGTAATCTTGTAATAGTTGTGTTATATAAAAAAATTTTTCCTCTCAGGTTTTTATAAAATTTCCTTTTTTTGCCTCGGTTTATGTACGAGTCACGCTGTTTTCCACTTTTGGGGGTTGACTTAGACATGTACACTTCATAGAAGTTACCGCCAGTGAGGAAAGGCACGTAGTTTTCGCTTCTTCATTGTCACTGAAATGCAGGCTGCCGAGAAACGCCTTTAGGTACTGGTACAAGTATTACTCATTGGATGCGAGGTCCGGATTGTAAGGAGGGTGATCAAGTTGCTCCCAAGCAGAAGATCTGATTAGAGCTTGCTTTTGAGCAGAGTGTGTGGTCTTGCATTATCGTGGAGCACCCATATCACTGATCCATTGCATTAGGTCCTTACACTTTCAGATATTTTTTATGGTGCATTAGTTTTGGCGCATTCCGTGCAAATATTTTTTATGATGAGCGCATTGCGCGATCGCCAAAATTCCTAGCATTTTTCAATTTACGGGGGTGCAACGGAAATTTTTTCTTGAGGTACTAAAAATCTAGAGTCGGCACTGAAAAAAATGAATAAGATGTAAAAGTCTGTTTGAAAATCAGGATATTGCTTTGAGTATAATTTTTATTTCCACTTAAATTTTTAATCCATTAAATTAGAATTTATTATACAGCATATTACTAACGTAAAAAAACAAAAATGATTATACGGTTTTATGGTGCATTAGTTTTGCATATACACACTCAACGCAAAAAACGGGCTGGTCAAAATTTCATGTATGCAGTCTGTAAGTTCGCTGCCAAGCACTAAATGGGCGAAAATCTCGGTTTGTTTGATTCGAGAGAAAACAGACCTGCGGGTCATGAGGATACATTAATCATAAGAGGCTAGAGCCCGAGATTGGCTCGTTAATTGCATTCTTTGTTCCGTTTAACAATGAATATACTTAAATTATGATATTCGTAACAAATATATAAAGAATTAATTACAAATTACTCTATAACCTTTAGGCATCCTTAATTCTCCCATGGACTGCTTTAAATTTCCCGATAATTTCTGATATGGTGAGATTATCTACTTTTGGAGCATAATGAGAAAGTTAGGGGTGAATCCAATTTTTGCAGATAATTAAATTTGAATAAGGAGAAAGGTTCTACTTTGCATAGTCAGAATTTATTACGAAGACACGCTTTAGTCATAATCCATCCTATTTTGATTGAGGATGGTCTAAGATAAAAATTCGTCTCCATAATAAATTCTTACTGTTACGTAGCAGAAACTTTCTCCTTATTTATTATTTGTGCAATATGGACCCAACTTGCTCGTGTAATAAAATTTTGGATGGATGATCTGCTCTTTACGCAGCAAAAGGATTGAAGAAAGACCCTAATTAAGGACTGTTTATGTTTATCATTTGCTTTGCTTTATTCGTCCAAGAATGCATAATGTACATTCTAATTAAACATGGTTTCCAGAATGATGTTCATTGTGTATTGTATCAGGTTGTTGCATATCAAATGTCGGATTTCGAGGTGGGTTCCGCGTTTCAGCATGGTTTCCACGTTTAGTAGCAAGTACCCATAACGAAGTGGTACATTCCCAGACACAAACCTATCAGCGACCAGCTGCCTCAAATTTGCGTGTCTGCGATGATATTTAATAGCGTTTGAACCCAAGCGAAGATAGTCATGACTTCATATGAATTATGTGGGATAATGCATTACGAGTTCAGGTTGAATCACACTGCATCCAACGCCTCTCGAAACATCAATAAGGTATTTGGTGTAGGCACCATAAACGAACGTACTGTCCAACGTTGGTTCCAAAAATTCCGGGCAGGAGTGACGGACTTGGCAAGTGAGCCACGTGGCAGACCGCCCAACGTGTTGAATGACGCTGATCTTAAGCGATCTGTGGAAGAGGAACCGTCAAAAACTGTTTTGGACCTTGCAGGGCTATCAGCGTTGACTGTCAGTAAACACCTTAGGACTATAGGCAAGGTCTTTTGGAGGTGTGTACGGAATTGCTTTTGCGCCAGGAAGAAGCGGGAATTCTTGATTGCATTGTCACCTGCGATGAGAAGTGGCTCCTATACGAAACTAGGAAACGGTCAGCACAGTGGCTGGTTGCTGATGAACCCCCGCGACAGTTCCTTAAACCCCCGTTGCACCCCAGGAAGCTCATGGTTACAGTTTGGTGGAACATCCATACTCTCCGGACCTCTCCTCTACCGACTACCATCTTTTCCAGAGCCTGGACAATTTTCTCCGGAGGAAAACATTCCTAACCCAAGCAGGCGTCGAAAACTTATTCCGGGAGTTTATTGAGTCCCGTGACCATGGATTCTATCGGAGAGGGCTCGAGAAGCTGCCAAATCGTTGGCAACAATGTTTGGATTGCAATGGGGGTTATTTCGAATAGCACGTGTGAAAGTGTCCTTTCTAGAGGGCCATTATTAAAGATGACCTCTGCAATCCGACATTTGATGTGCAACGACTTGATAATAGAAAATAGATTTCTTGAAATATGAAATCATTTCTTCGATGGCATTAAGCGTTATCTCTATCCCCTTAGGAATATTTTATTCTATTGAACAATGTCGTTTAAACCACGGTTTTGGAGACCAGGTGAGTATTCGTGATTAATATAGAAATAAAAATTCATAAGTGTAATGCATTGATTTTGATGAAATTTTGCTTTTTATTTGTAGGGGATCGAGGACCTAACTCGAATGAAGATAGATCGTCGAATGAAAACGAGAGTAATCATTGTAGCTTCATATATAATCCACATCACTCCTTATCTCTAGAACAACAGAGACAAAGGCTTCCCATTTTTCAATGTAGAAATCACATCTTATATCTGCTAGAAAAAATACAGACATTAGTTATTGTTGGAGAAACAGGAAGTGGTAAAAGTACTCAATTACCTCAGGTATATTTGAAGTTTTTTGTTTGTATACATGGTCATTGGAAGTCGATAGAATAGTAACCATGATAGAAACACTCTATCAGAAGATAGAGAATTCCTCGAAGTTTGCAGTCATAATAAGCAGATATGGCTTATTTGTAGATTTAGCTGTTATGGGCGAATACACAGGGGGCCAAAAGTTTGGACCAACCAGCAAATCAATAAAAAATGAGTTTATACTAAAAATATTTTACACCTCCAACTCTAAGTAAATATGAAACAATATTCAGGGAAGAAACAAATTTATTTCTGCGTCGTTCCTTTTTTATTACCTTAAATCAAAATATGACTGGCGAAAAGTTTGGACCAACATCACAAACATGCAAATAATTTGCATATTACAAGTCATCATGTTGCGTGGTGAGCGCTAAAACCATATTATGTATTGTATAATGTTAACTGAAGGCCAACGAGAGTGAATTAGGAATTTTAACTAGCAATTTACTACTTCAAAAAAGTTGCTGAAATCTCCCACGTGAGCTACAAATCTTTATCAGGAATTGTTAAAAATGTTAAAAATAGGATGACCTTGTGCACTGATGCGAAGAGACAAATCAAGAATTAAGAGGCATGTTAGACATGATATTACATCTAACCATGTAGTCAACACCACACAATTCAAACTTAATCTGCAACTTGCTGCCTGAAGAAGAACATTTGCAGCGAACTACGTGCTCAGAACTTTGCCTATGAAATTATACCCATAAAGTTGCCACTAACACAGAAACAAACGCAGGATAGACTGGACACGTGTGCGTGAAAACACAGACTTCCAATTGGTTGTTTTTTCTGATGAAAAACGAATCAGTTTGGATGGTCCTGATAATATAGCTTCTTATGTAAAGCATCGTGATAAAGAAACACTTGTTCCACTGCGAATTAAGCGCCAAATGGGTGGTAGTGGAGTGATGATTCTGGGTGCCATTGGAAGCAACGGAAAGTTGAAGATTCACATTATAGATGGACATTGCACAACAGCTCAATATAAAGATGATCTTCACAATGTGTTCATTCCTTTGTGCAAAGTCTAGTTTAAGCAAAAACCATGGATTTAGCAGCAGGAGAGTCCTGCAATCTATACTGCACGAGTTGTGAAAGCCTATTTTGAGAGCTACAACGTTTCCACTTTTGCTTGGACTGCTTGAAATCGAGATCTCAACATTATTGAGAATGTGTGGCATCTCACGGAACAAACAATTTACCAAAACACTCAGTACAAATCTCAAGAACAACTAATAGCAGCCATTTCGAAAGCTGTTAAGCCAAATGTCATTAAAAGCTTATTTAATTCTATTTCAGGTCGTTTGTCAAATATTGTAGAGTCAAAATGATCTCAAATATCAAAATAAATCATTAGTTAATGATGTAATACTTTTTTCCCTTTATGTTACACAAATGTGGTCCAAACTTTTGGCCAGTCTTATTTTGATTTTAGGTAATAAGAAACCAACAACGCAGAAATAAATTTGTTTCCTCCCTGAATATTGTTTCATATTTACGTAGAGTTGTAGGTGTCAAATCGTATAAATTCAGTTTTTCTTGACATTGCTGCTTGGTCCAAACTTTTGGCCACCAGTGTATAACTTTCCTCTTTTTTGCGGCCTCTATGGTCTTCAAACTTAACATGTACGTTATCCTAGTGATGGCCTAGCTATTACTAGGCCAACATTCCTATTTCCTTTGAGCAAATTGTAAATGTACCATTGACTTGCTAGGCATGTCATGGCTTTCTTTTCTTAGTCTCCAAGCTGTTTGTAGAGGGACAAACAACCATCCAAGCTCTCAGCAGGATTCGAAACCGACTTGCTGATCTTGAGAGTGCTAAGATCTGCACCTTAATGCTGTTCAACCATCGAGTCGGCTCACCAGACCTAATCCTATGATATCTTATGGGGTTACATCAAAGATCACGGATTCCTGCTCCCTTCACCATGTGGTTTAGCCCAGCTGCAAGAGAGAATCAATCATGCAATCACTGGTATTGTACCATCACGTGTTTGGCAGCAATTTGAATACAGGATTGATTTCTGCTGCTTTACCAACTGTGAGATATGGAGCACCTGTATACCTGTAAGGTAATGTAAAAACTTGGAGAGATGCTATCTATTGGTATGAAAGTTTCCCCTATGTCTATCGTGGATGCTGTTCTATCGACTTTTGAAAATCCAGAAAGACTTGGGAATCATCCTGTATTATCCCTAACAGCATTAGCCAAATTATTTCTAAGTACAGGGTGTCCAAAATTGATGTATACACTCTTTGAAACGTTATAACTCGGCAACGAAATGAGATAGAAATATAAGGTTTGTTGTATTTTATTCCTTAAACTTCCTTAAGCCTGTACATGTTCAAAATGTCCACCTTCTGCCACAGTACACTCCCAACACCGAGGAATATCATTGATGGAATTGCCGTACACCATGTTCTTTAAAGTTCCCCAGAGGTAGAAGTCGAGATGGGTTAAATCGGGAGATCGAGGCAGGAACCCCGTAGCACTTCCTTTTCGTCCTATCCATCTGTGATTGAATGTGTGATCGAGTTTTGTTATTGTTACCCTTGTTGGCGGTGGTGTACCAAATTCAACCCTCCAACGTCGTTGAACTCGACAACATTCTCCACTTTCCAATAACACTTGAATATCCACTTACGTTCATCGAATGAAAGTCTCACCGCCATTTGGCTTATGAGGCCTGTGAGAAAAGTATCCGACCTTTTTTTTTTTTTGCGAAAACCTGATGGATTTGGATCGCGTGCGCTTGCATGAGCCGACCGTGAACTCTTGTGCGTATGCGTGAATTTTTTCCCGCCTCTCAATAGCGTCAGTTGCTGGCAATCAGCATTAGAGGGAGATAGTGTGTTGTGCTCTCGTCGGTTTTTGATTTGAAGGAAAATGACGGAACGACTGGAGCAGCGTTACTGCATCAAATTTTGCCAGAAACTGGGCGACAGCCAGGTGGAAACCATCCGGAAGATTCAGACGGCTTTCGGTGACGATGCTATGGGCATCACACAGATTAAGGACTGGTACAACCGGTCGGCCATCAGCATGCTGAAATGACTAGGTTATTGCCAAAGTGAACGCTGTGGTGATGCGGGACCGTCGTGTGACTATCCGAGAAGTTGCGGAAGAGGTGGGCATCAGTACGTTTTTGGCACATTCCATTCTGATCGAAGATTTGGCCACGAAGAGAGTGGCGGCGAAATTCGTGCCGAAGCTGCTGACAGCGGACCAAAAGCAACTTCGTGTTGACATCTCACAGGACATGCTGGCCTCCGCAAACAGTGACCCCGACTTCATGAACACCATAATCACTGGTGACGAGTCCTGGGTGTACGGGTACGACCATAGCATCAAAATCAAAAACCGACGAGAGCACAACACACAACATACGAGAGCATCTCCAGCCCTTGTGATCTTCTGCCATCAGGCGCATGTTCTCAATGGTAATATCCAAATGACTCGAACCCAGATTCTCTATTTAGTCTAGGCTGATCCCCTTCTTTTCTTACCCATTGGCTTGGAAAATAACATCTGATTAGAAGATCAGTTTGTGGCCTTGTGGTTATTCCAATACAAGCGAGACCTCAACACCTAATGACTTCCTTATTGTGAATCTTCTGTGGATTCTATCTGGTCCCTAACAACGCCTAACACTTATCAGACCTATCGGGAATCTCATTTCATCCGTTTGTACCCGCAAACACACATTTATGACTATAGTTGAGAATGGGGACAAAGAAAGATTTGAAAACGGAGCTTGGCTTTGTTTCCCAGCTCACGTTTCGTTATCATGGATTGCAGCAGTTCACATCTGACACAGCTTGTTGCACGGATCTGAACATCCAGTTCTCTCTCCTGTTGCCTGTCAATTTTAAATACAGTCCTGAGATACTTGAACTTCACCTGTCTCAATGGGCTTGTTCCAGATTTTTACGAGGGTAGCCCACAAAGTAATGCACCACAATTTTTTTCTTCAACAATCATTTATTGAACACAATGAAACTTATACGCATGAAAGAACGACGTTTCTTCTACACTCCCTATTTTTCCACATAATCTTCGTCCCGTTCTATGGCCTTCTTCCATCGAGATACAAGGGTGTGTATGCCCTGTCAGTACCAGTCCTTGCTCTTCATTGTGCGAATCACCTCTTTGTCATCTTCAAAATGTCTTCCACGAATGGCATTCTTCAATGGCCCAAACAAGTGAAAGTCAAGGTCAAGGGTGCTAGGTCAGGGCTGTAGGGTGGATGGGGTAACACTGTCCAACCCCGTTTCGTAATGTGTTCCGACGTCCTGAAGATTGTGTGAGGGCGAGCGTTATCGTGTCGAAGCAAACAATCAGCTGGGTTGTTATGGCGTCCAAGCTGCTGGAACCGCTTCTTGAGTTTGGTTAATGTGTTCACATATGCCTCAGAATTAATGGTGCTGCCTCACGGCATCACATCAATGAGTATGACACCATCATAGTCCCAAAACACCGTGATCATGACCTTACCAGCAGAAGCAGTTGCTTTGACTTTTTTCTTCTGTGGAGAGTGCGGATGATGCCATTCCATCGATTGTAGTTTTGTTTGGGGCTCAAAATGGTGCACTCAGGTTTCAACAGCTGTCACAATCCGGGACAAGTAGGCTTCCCCCTCAGCTTCAAAACATTGTAGCAACTCAGAAGAAATGTTTTTTTCTCAGAGATTTGTGTTCCTCTGTAAGACAGCGCGGAACCCATCGTGAACACGTTTTTGTGTAATCAAGAGCACGGATGATTTCAGTCGGATGATTTCAGCTCCAGCGCCAACTGCCGAGTCGTTCTGCGTCGGTCCTGACGAATGAGCGCATCAGTACGCTGCATCCTCGGGTGTGACAGCCGAAGATGGCCACCCCAATCATGGCAAATCTTGAAGCTCCGCTGAACCGCTTTCTGATGGCCTCACACATAAACCGCACATAAACGTTTGTGAATGTTTCCAACCATTTCTTGCTTCGGAGTGAGAAATTCAATGACGACACGCTGGTTATAACGTACGTCACGTACAGACGCCATGTTGTTTCATTGCCGCATGTAGGTTATCTGTCAGAAGAAACGGAAACTTTGCGCGTGCACTCAGAAAACTTCAAAGAATGCAGATTTGAAGTTTCGCATTCGTACCATTGTGGGGAACGGAGAAAAAAATTGTGGTGCATTACTTTCTGGATTACCCTCGTAATTGACTTTGTTTTGGAGGAACAAAATGTTAAGCTTGCAACAACTTTTGAAAAGTTTTGATCAAGAAACGTTTGTCTAATGCTCGTATAACAAACCTTTTTTAAGAACATTCAAAGCATTTGTTAAGATTTTTAATTGCATAATTTAAAATTGCAGTATCTTGTTGAAGCTGGATGGGCCGACGGTGGAAAGATGGTTGGTGTCACTCAACCCCGGAGGATTGCTACAATCACTGTAAGTGTACATACAGTAGCGCTCAAAAAATAGTACACTTTGTTTTATCATTATAACTTCTAAAGTATTGAATTTTAATTAAAGAATTTGTAATAATCTATAGACTGCATAAATATTTGAATATTTAAAGAAATTCAAACTCTTTAGAGTTAATTAGTATTTGAAGACTCATCCATTATTGATAGAGGTGAGTTCATAAAATAGTACACACTGAGTTTTATGTAGATTTTTCTCATATTCTCTAGATTGATGTTGACATTTTGCTGTTGCTGACAATATTTAACATGTCGCTTCGAGTTCATCTGCCATCTTCAATAAAAAAGCACATTATAGATGCAATCAACAATGGCAACTCGTACACCTCAGTTTCGGAGCAATTTCAAGTTCCAAAGTCCACGGTGGCAAGAATTTTTCAGCGTTTTTGCACGCAAGGATATGTAACTCGTAAGCCAGGGTCGGCCGACCAAAATCAACAACTCCACGAGAAGATAAAGTCTCAATACGGCTGTCTAAGGCTGACCCGAAGAAAACTGCAGTCGACCTTAATAACGAAATGGCAACCTTCCATAATGTTAACGTAGTGTGAGTACCACGAAAAAATGTCTGAGGGATGCAGATTTCTTTGGCAGATGTCCCGTGAAAAACCTTTGTTCTCCAAGAAGAACCGGATAGCCCACCTCAAATTTGCCAAAGATCATTTGAAGTGGACAACCAAAAAATGGAATAAAGTGCTTTTTAGTGATGAATCGAAGTTTTTACTATTCGGGTCTGATAGTATCCAGTACTTACGTCGTCCTGCAAACCATAGATTTGATCCAAAATACCAATTACCACTATGGTATGGGGTTGTTTCAGTCATAAAGGGGTAGGCCTGCTGATAAAGATCGATGCAAAAATGGACAAAATAGTATATAAGAATATCTTAGAGCAACATATGCTTCCTTTTGCCAAAGCAAATATGCCTCGCGGATGGATTTATCAGCAAGACAATGATTCCAAACATACCGCTTGGGTGGTCAAAGACTGGTTCAAGTCAAAGAAGGTACGGAATCCTATTGAGCATATGTGGGAAGAATTAGACCGCAGCTGCAAGTCACAGAAAGCACGAAATTCACTGGAAAAATTTGAAATTTTACGAAAAGAATGGGAAAAAATTCCAATGGCCAAAATCACTAAACTAATTGATTCAATGCCAGCCCGCTACAAAGCTGTTATTGATGCAAAAGGTTTTGCAACAAAATATTGATCTGCTAACTCTTTTTTTTTTTTCATTGTATTTACTTCATTTTTGGGATTTTTTTTTGCGTGTGTACTATTTTATGATTTTTGTATTTTGGCAGTTTAATGGTGTCCTCGCAAATACAAATAACAGTGACCTTATTTCTAGTTTTTCTTTTGTATATTTATATAGATAATATGTATACAAAGTTTAGTTATATGTTCTTAATTTTTGAAAGTATTATAGCAATAAACATGAAAGTGTACTATTTTTTGAGCGCTACTGTATCTCCTCTCAGCAGTTCCACTTTAAGTCTTACAGAAATCAGTTTTTGTTGAGGTGATTCCTGAGCTTCATGAAAGTTATTGTATCTTTGCTAACTGAAGGATGAGATCTGTTCAATGTATATTTCAGCTTGCTAGCCGAGTGGCTGAAGAAAGATATACGATCGTGGGAGAAGAAGTTGGTTATAGCATTAGGTTTGATAATTGCTGGGATCCATCGAAAACAAAAATAAAGGTATGGTACTGTTTAAGCTTCATCCCTAAATTTTAAATATTTGTTTTTAATATACAATTTTGTTTACAAACAGTTTCTTACGGAGGGAGTTCTTATCCGTGAAATGATGGGAGATCCGCTGTTGAAAAGTTACTCTATACTGATGCTAGATGAAGTCCACGAACGAAGCATTTATTCCGATATTTTACTGGGTCTCTTGAAAAAGATTCTGAAGAAACGACCTGATCTTCATTTAATAGTCTCTTCGGCAACAATGGATGCAGAAGCGATTCGAGATTTTCTTAATTTAAATGATTCTGGCGATACAAACAAGGACACTGCTACAATTTTGAGTATTCAAGGTAAGAATATGAATCTGAATGCATTGAAGGAGTTGAGCTATGACTTTGATTTATTATGTAAAGTAAGCAATACGGATTGAACGACTAGCATCGTGGTGAATAATAATAAATATTAACTGGAGATACGTCTCCAAGCGTAGGTAATGATTTTTCAATTGAAAAATGGAAGGAAAAATTCTGCGACCCGGATTCGAACCAGGAACCTCGACTATCATGGCCGATGCCTCTACCAATTGGGCTATCGCAGACACCACAGACAGCCAAGCTGTCTCAAGGTGTCTTAAAGACAACCAAGTTGTCACGGTTGAACGCCCAATGGGAGATGGGAACCTGGTCCGCAGATCGAGAATTTCTTCACTCCAAACCATCAGAAAGTTGATGAACTCACAAGTGAATTGATGATCTGCGGACCAGGTTCCCGTCTCCCATTGGGCTTTCAACCGTGACAACTTGGTTGTCTTTAAGACACCTTGAGACAGCTTGGCTGTCCGTGGTGTCTGCGATAGCCCAATTGGTAGAGGCATCGGCCGTGATAGTCGAGGTTCCTGGTTCGAGTCCGGGTCGCAGAATTTTTCCTTCCATTTTTCAATTAGCATCTTGGTGTCAGAAGGGTCACGTGTGTTGATGTAGCTAATCGTCTACAGAGATTGGACAAAATAATGTGAACACCCGCTCAAAATAGGATCGTCCAAATAATTGTGATGTTTGAGGAAGCTTATAGAAATTTGCATGTCCCACGTATTAAAATCAGTTGTCTACCTCTCCTGTGTTACATTTCAGTGTATTACAAGTTGTGTTCAGTTGTAGTGCTTCCTGAAAAGTGTGGCCTCACAGACTTTGAAAGGGGGCAGAGCATTGGTGCTCGTTTAGCAAGTGCTTCCGTGTCTCAAACGGCGACATTGTTGAACGTTTCAAAAACAACAGTCTCCAATGGTAAGACGTCGTTGGCGAAAAAGAAGAGTGGGCGGAAAACAATACTGAATGACATGGACTGTCAAGCATTAACAAGGATTTGTGTCGAAACAGCCATTCATGCTGCAACAAAAGTGACTGCAGAACTTAATACCCACCTTGAACACTCATTTTGGTAAAAACTGTTCGCAGAGAGCTTCACAAATGCGATATTCAAGGAAGAGCTGCAGTTGAAAAATCTTTCATTATAGAGACCAATGCTAAAGCCCGAGTCAGGTGGTGTAAAGACCATAAAGCCTGGACACCTGATGACTGGAAAAGAGTGATATGGTCAGATGAATTGTTCTTCATATTTCCGATGTCGGGGCAAATTTACGTTTGGAGTATCCCCCAAAGAAGCATACCGTTCAGACTGTCTCATTCCTACAGTAAAACACGGTGGCGAATTTGTAATGGTTTGGGGGGGGGGGGGTTCTTATTATTCAGTCGGTCTAATGACTACCCTCAGTGGCTGTATTATTGCTGGCCGATACTGTGACATCTTACGCAATCAGATCCATCCCATTGTCTGAATTTTGTTCCCCGACAAGAACGCTATTTTTCAAGATGTCAATGCACCCATAATCTTGGTTTGAAATCTTGCCAGAACTGTGAATTCTTGGTTTGAAGAGCATGATGGCGAAATGCAGCATCTTCTATGGCCCACTCAATCGTCAGATTTGAATATAATCGAACCAATTATATGATATGGATTCTGACTTGCTTTTGTACCCAATAGCAACCTTGTTCCTTTTTTCCCCATTTCCTTTGTTGCTTTTGAA
Organism: Rhysida immarginata; assembly: GCA_023313115.1. Taxonomy (NCBI): domain Eukaryota; kingdom Metazoa; phylum Arthropoda; class Chilopoda; order Scolopendromorpha; family Scolopendridae; genus Rhysida; species Rhysida immarginata. The sequence continues at coordinate 922,195 of JAHWFO010052448.1, read as the reverse complement.
ACCTGCAGTTGGCATGGTTGTTTGGAGTTGTACTCGTTTCCGCATTTAGAATCTCTGACGTCTGCTCGACCTTTATAGTTTCTTTCACAGTCTAATTATTAATAAGAACTGCTTTTTATTTTATTAGGATCCTAAAATTACCTTAGTCATGCTTTCAAATTAAATGTTCAATTGTTTCTGAAAGGTATACCAGGTGTGCTACTAAGTTTTCGGGTTTCACACATGTATTCGACATACATGCAGGAAATTGTGTTTTTTCATAGCATGGACATCTCTTAACCAATAACCAGTCGTAATACCAACACAAATCGCAATGCAAAAATACAATACTCATTTCCAAAAAAGTTGGGACAGTGTAAAATATATAGAAAAAACAAAAAGGGATGATGTAACAAAACTTTCTCGCGAATACAAAATAGTAGATACGTTTATGAAATGACATAAATATACTGTGTGCACCAAAACATTTTGTATCATGGCCGGGACGTTAATTTTGAATGGGGGTGTTGCAACACGTTCCAAAATAGTAGGGACATACGTTGTAGAAAGCGCCGTTAGTGGTGGAACCTTCCGAATTGTTCGGGAATAATCTAGAATGATGACGTCGTACTACATTCCGTATAAATAACAGTTGCCATTCAGGTAACTTATTCGGAAGGATGGGTCGAGGCAAGCCAGCTAGCGAAGGTCTTCGTGTTCGAATCATTCAAGAATTCACAAACAACGTTTCTCAGCGTGCAATAGCCAGAAGATTTAACCTGTCATCATCTACAGTACATAATATTAACAAGCGCTACCGAGATAGTGGTGAGATCACAGTTCGGAAAGGCCAAGGTAGAAAACCTATTCTGAATGCTCGAGCTCTTCGGATCCTCCGACGTCACTGCGTCACGCATAGGAATGCTGCGATTACGGACATAGCCACGTGGGCCCGCGATTTCTTCGGAAAGCCATTATCATTGAATACTGTACGCCGGTGCATCCACAAATGCAAACTTAAGTTATACTGTGCACGACGGAAGCCATACATCAACAAACGACAGCAACGTCGCCGTCTGATATGGGCTCGAGCCCATCGCAATCGGTCCCAAGCACCCTGGAAGAACATATTGTGGTCTGATGAATCAACCTTTACGATTGTTTACGGAAATAATGGACGCCGTACACTCCGGACCAAAGACGAAAAGGATATTCCCACGTGCTACAGGCATTCGGTACAGAAACCACCGTCTGTCACGGTCTGGGGCTGTATTAGTGGCCATGGAATGGGAGACTTGCACATCTGCAATGGCACCGTCAATGCTGAAGCGTATATACAGATCCTGGAACAAGCTATGGTGCCATCTAAGAGGCGCCTGTTTGGACGACGTCAGTGTATATTTCAACAAGACAACGCCAGACCGCATGCAGCGCGCATAACTTCTGCATGGCGACGTCGGCAGCGCATTCGTATGTTGGATTGGCCCCCTTGCAGCCCGGATCTGTCGCCTATAGAAAACGTTTGGCGTATTATTAAACGAAAATTACGACAGCGACGACCCCGGACAGTTGAACAGCTGAAAACCTATATCCAACAGGAATGGGACAGAATTCCGGTTACGGTGTTAGAAAGATTGGTGTCGTCGATGCCCAGAAGATTACAGTGTGTCATCGAGAGGAGAGGTGACGCCACACGGTGGTAAACGCCGTGCTGTCCCAACTTTTTTGGGAGTGTGTTGCACGTGCCAAACAGGAAAACCACCTGTATCTTTGTTTAAGCATATAAGATATGTGATCCCATGCCTAATTTATCGTTTATGTATTGTAATGCGTTGAAATAAACGGCAATACAATAATCCAAACAAATGTGTTGGAGTAATTCTTATATGTTGCACTGTCCCAACTTTTTTGGAAATGAGTATTGTATTTTTCCAACAATGAAGATGTCTGCTTTTGTGCCAACCAAACAGCTTTTGCTTGAGGCCTATGGCGAACATGCATCATCGAAAATATCTGTGAAGATTGGTTTAAACGCTTCAGAAGTGGCGATTTTGACACTGCAGACAAGGAGTGCGGATGTCCGGAAGACCAAAAACAATTGAGGATGTCGATCTGTATGTGTTTTTGGATGAAACCATGCGAAACTGTCAATGGGCATTGCTACTGGCAACAACTGATCAATCTGAACCTTACATTGCTCGAAAAATGGCCAGAATGGGACACGAGACACAAACGAGTGATCTTGCAACACGACAACGCTCCGCACCATCACGCTTGCATCGTCCAGGAAACCATCAAAACGCTGAAATGTGATCTGCTACTGCACCTGCTGTATTCGCCAGACCTGGCCCCTTCCGATTATCACTTGTTCCGGTCGATGGTGCATGGCTTGGCTGGGCTACACTTGCCCACTTTCGAAGAAGTGCAAAATTGGTTGGATGGATGGTTTCGATCCAAGGACGTGTCGTTTTATTGTCGCAGTATTCATGTATTGACAGAGAGAGATGGCAAAAATGTGTAACTGGCGAGGGATGATATTTGTATAAACCTTCGTCATTGATCCCAAAAATCCCCGGAAACTTAGTTGCGCACCTAGTAAATAACTGAAGACGATGATCAGATAGAGTGACACAGTGAACTATTTATTAAGTCTTAGCATTTCGGTGTTGCACCGTCATCAGAAGTAAAAACTGCAACAAAAGTGACGTGAACATGACAGAATATGTAGTAATCAGAAGAATGCGTTCACCAATCATGTGGGTCCAAATTGGAAGATTGCATTGATTGGTTGATTCACAAAGGAAGCTGAAAAATAAAAATAAACTCAGAGATGAAGGAATACCTTCTTACCATAAAATCAATCCGAGATATGGAACGCTGGGTATCGATGAAGCCATGAGCAGTAACAATTTCTCATGGTCGTTCTGGTGGTGCTTTCTAATTTCCATTCCTTTCTCTATTCTTGTCTTTCCATAAGATGCATTTGTTGATATCCAGGAAGCTGTGCCTCGTCAAATAGAAGGCCAGCGAAGGTGGACTTGTGATCTTTATTGATCCATGATCGCCTGTGTTCCCGGAATAATTCATACGAGGCCTGTAAATTAAATAGTGGCAACATAACCTTGAAACTCGCAGAAGGGTGAGCATGCACAAATAGGATATGGGAGCGGTGAGGTGGCGCTGTTGTCGATGTGTAGAGTGCAAAAAACAGTTGATCTGCTTAGAAGGGTAGTTGTTGTGTGGCGTTAAAGTGAGGAGTTTCGTTTCCATCGCTCTAAAGCATGTTTTCAAAAGGTGATCAGCGGTCGTGGCTTAAAATCGAGGTTGCCCGTGGCAAAAGTGCAACAGAATGCTATCGAGGATTAGTGGAAGCTTGTGGCATAAATGCTTTACCGTATAGGACAGTAGCACGATGGGTTCAAGCATTTCGTTCGGGTCGGAATGAGACTGCGGATTTGCAACGCACAGGTCGGCCCTTCATTTCTTAAGAGCAGATTGACATCCTGAGCGGTCTCCTTACCATAGACCGCCGATGGATTGTCCGAGAATTATCTTTAGAGGTTGGTCTGAGTCATCAAACGGTGTGGTGCATAACAAAGAAATCTCTCAACATGAGGAAAATTGCTTCCCGCTGGGTTCCACATCGAATAACCGAAGTACAGAAACGGCACCGGTATGCACTGGCTGGCACCCACTTGGAGAGATACCACAACGAAGGAGACTCATTTCTGTAGCGTATTGTTGCCATTGATGAGACATGGGCACGAGCCTATGAGCCTGAATTAAAGCGTCAATCAAATGAATGGCGTCACCAAGGTTCGCCACGTCCACAGAAATTTTGACAGGAACCCAGTCGGGTGAAAGTTATGCTGATTGTGGCATACGACTGGGACGGTGTGATTCTTACACATGCTGTACCTGAAGGACAAACTGTCAACGCAGATTACTATTGCCGATTTCTACAGCACCATCTGCGTCCAGCTATGCGGCGCAAACGTCCACGTTTATTGCACAACAATCTCCCTATCGTGTTGCATGACAACGCTCGTTGCCATGTCGCAAACAAAGTCACTCTCCTATTGCGACGGTGGCAGTGAGAAATCCTAGAACACCCTCCCTACTCACCCGACATGAGTCCTTGTGACTTCGATCTGTTTCCGAAGTTGAAGGAACCCCTCCGAGGTCACCGATTTCATGACGTTTCATCTGTACTCCACAGTAGGGCGCTCGGTCGCACACATCAACAATCAACACCATGCCACTGGTCTACAACGGCTTCCCGACATTTGTCAAAAGGTTATAAGCTTTGCTGGTGATTACATAGAAGGAATGTAATGCAATTGTACTTGTAATTTCATTAAAAATTGATTTATAACTATGTTGCCATTACTTAATTTACAGCCCTCGTAGAATAATTGAACAATGGAACCAATTTTGTGGGCACCACAATCGGAGCAAGTGATCATCGTCTTCCTTTTTTAATATCTTCACATGATACTGGACAGATGGATATCAAGTTTATGAAACTATTATTTATTATTTTTTCATACTTAGGACGAATGTATTCTGTTGATGTCCATTATTTAACCGACCCTTGTCCTGATTACGTTAAAGAAAGTGTTGATACGGTCATTAAGATCCACAAACACGAAGCAGAAGGTGATGTCTTGGTTTTCCTCACTGGACAAGAAGAAGTTGATTCTGCTGTTTCTGTGTTGATGTAATGGAGACCATTTTGACTCAGGTAGATGAAGAAAAAAAGAACGACACTATTAACCTACTTGACGTTTTTTTTTCTTTATTTTCTCTAATTTTTTTTAGAGATTACGCTCGTAGTTTGAAAGATGAGAAAAAATCGTTATTGAAATTAATGGTAGTACCCATGTATAGCAGTTTACCTGCTTCTGAACAAATGAAAGTGTTTTGTTCGACATCGAGAAACACTCGCAAAGTGGTGGTCGCAACGAACATCGCTGAAGCTTCCATCACGATTCGTAATATAATTTATGGTATGTAATTTTTTTTTTTTTTCATGTCTGTTTTGTTTTAATCTAACATGCACACTGAGTTAGCAAAACTCATGGGATAACAAGCACATTGATTGATGGGCATGGCTCACGAATTCACAGGGGTAACGGATTCTGGGAATGGACCATTAGACGTTGTGGGAAGAGCTTGGATAAGTGATTAATCAGAAATGGCACGTCGTCGCGAGTTGACGTCTTTTGAACGGGGTATGATAGTAGGTGCCCGACGCATGGGATGTTCCATTTCCGCAGTGGTGCAGGAATTTGGCTTTCCCCGCTCAACTGTCTCCAGGGTGTATCGGGAATGGCTGGATGAAGGCATCACAGTCCACAACAGGCACCATACCGGGCGTCCAGCTGCCCTGAATGATCGTGACCGGTGACACCTGGGACGAATGATTCAGAGAGACAGGAGCGCTACAGTGCAGAAAATCACAGACCAGGTCAATACTGGCCGCACTAGAAACGTCTCTCGGTGGACAATCCGTCGGAATCTGCATGCCCTCGGGTTTGGCAGCCGTCGCCCTACACGGGTGCCAATGCTTACCCAGCGTCGTCGGACACTCCGGCGTGCATTTGCCACCAACCATCTTGGCTGGACTCTGCAACAGTGGCGTAACGTCATATGGTCAGCTGAGTCACGATATCAACTGTACCACGCTGATGGCAGGCACCGTGTGTGGCGCAGACCTCACGAAACGATGGATCCCGCATGGCAACAGGTGGTGGTGCAGGATGGTGGGGCATCAGTGATGGTCTGGGGTGCAGTTTCCTGGTTTGGAATGGGCCCTCTGGTTATCCTGGACCAAACGTTGAATGGTCCACGGTATCGTCAACTCATCGGAGACCATCTGCACCCGTTTTTGACATTTCAACACCCTGACGACGTAGCAGTCTTTCAAGATGACAATGCTCCACCACATCGCTCCAATGTCGTCCGCGAATGGTTCGAGGAGCATGCAGGAGAGGTCCAACGACTGAGCTGGCCAGCCCGAAGCCCTGACATGAATCCCATCGAGCATATCTGGGATGCCGTGGAAGTCGGGCTCCGAGCACTGGATCATCCGCCCACGAACGGGCAGCAACTATCTTCAGCTCTGCAGACTATCTGGTGTCAACTGCCTCCAGAAGTGTACCAGGGGCTTGCAGACTCACTACCACGCCGTATTGCTGCACTCCACAGGGCCAAAGGTGGCCCGACCAGATATTAAGTAACTATCCCATGAGTTTTGCTAACTCAGTGTAAATACACGACTCCAAAACAACTGAATTTGATAACTTTGTTTTTTCTTTAGTTGTTGATTGTGGATACGTGAAACAGCGATATTTTAATCCCAAAACAGGAACAGGTGTGACCATTAAGCAAATGTTGCTCTTAAAGATCGAAATAAAATCTAAATTAGCGTTTTCATTAAATCGTATATGTTTATAGATTCGTTAGTTGTAGTTCCTATCTCTCAAGCATCTGCAGAGCAGAGAGCAGGAAGAGCGGGCCGAGTGCGTTCTGGAAAAGTTTATAGATTGTACACAGGTAATAACAGCTTAGAAGTAGATTTGAAGGAATGCTCGTTTTATTTTGTGTTTTATTTTGTTCTTTGTTATTGATTCAACAGAAGAGTCTTATCGTAAATTGGCTGTGAATTCTATACCAGAGATTCAAAGAACGAACTTAGCGAGCGTCATTTTACAACTGAAAACTCTAGGCATTGACAACGTACTTCGTTTTTCCTTTCCAGCAGTAAGTTCTCTTTGTAGCAAGAATGCTTGATTACTGAAATTTAATTTAGTATAGTTGTGATTGTCCTTTATTTTTACGAGGGTAGCCCAGAAAGTAATGCACCACAATTTTGTTCTCCATCCCCAACAACGGTACAAATGCGAAACTTGAGATATGCATTCTTTGAAGTTTTCGGAGTGCGCGTGCAAAGTTTCCGTTTCTTCTGTCAGATAGCGTACGTGTAGCAATTGAACAACATGGCATCTGTAAGTGATGTACACTGAGTTAGCAAAACTCATGGGATAGCAAGCACATTGATTGATGGGTATGGCTCACGAATTCACAGGGGTAACGGATTCTGGGAATGGACCATTAGACGTTGTGGGAGGAGCTTGGATAAGTGATTAATCAGAAATGGCACGTCGTCGCGAGTTGACGTCTTTTGAACGGGGTATGATAGTAGGTACCCGACGCATGGGATGTTCCATTTAAACAGTGGTGCAGGAATTTGGCTTTCCCCGCTCAACTGTCTCCAGGGTGTATCGGGAATGGCTAGATGAAGGCATCACAGTCCACAATAGGCACCATACCGGGCGTCCAGCTGCCCTGTATGATCGTGACCGGCGATACCTGGGACGAATGATTCAGAGAGACAGCAGCGCAACAGTGCAGCAAATCACAGACCAGTTCAATACAGGCTGCACTAGAAACGTCTCTTGGTGGACAATTCGTCGGAATCTGCATGCCCTCGGGTTTGGCAGCCGTCGCCCTACACGGGTGCCAATGCTTACCCAGCATCATCGGACACTCCGGCGTGCATTTGCCGCCAACCATCTTGGCTGGACTCTGCAACAGTGGCGTAACGTCATATGGTCAGATGAGTCACGATATCAACTGTACTACGCTGATGGGAGGCATCGTGCGTGGCGCAGACCTCACGAAACGATGGATCCCGCATGCCAACAGGTGGTGGTGCAGGATGGTGGGGCATCAGTGATGGTCTGGGGTGCATTTTCCTGGTTTGGAATGGGCCCTCTGGTTATCCTGGACCAAACGTTGAATAGTCCACGGTATCGTCAACTCATCGGAGACCATCTGCACCCGTTTTGGACATTTCAACACCTGACGACGTAGCAGTCTTTCAAGATGACAATGCTCCACCACATCGCTCCAATGTCGTCCGCGAATGGTTCGAGGAGCATGCAGGAGAGGTCCAACGACTGAGCTGGCTAGCCCGGAGCCCTGACGTGAATCCCATCGAGCATATCTGGGATGCTGTTGAAGTCAGGCTCCGGGCACTGGATCATCCGCCCACGAACGGGCAGCAACTATCTTCGGCTCTGCAGACTATCTGGTGTCAACTGCCTCCAGAAGTGTACCAGGGACTTGCAGACTCACTACCACGTCGTATTGCTGCACTCCACAGGGCCAGAGGTGGCCCGACCAGATATTAAGTAACTATCCCATGAGTTTTGCTAACTCAGTGTACGTTACAAGCATTGTGTCATCATTGAATTTCTCACTGCGGAGCAAAAAACGGTTGGAAACATTCACAGACGTTTATGTGCAGTTTATGGAGCATCAGCAGTTGACAGAAGTATGGTTAGTCGCTGGGCACAGAGGTTGAGCCCATCAGAAAGCGGTTCGGCGTAGCTCCAAGATTTGCCGCGGTTGGGGTGGCCATCCTCAGTTGTCACACCTGAGAAGATGCAGCGTGCTGATGTGCTCATCCGTCAGGACCGACGCAGAACGACTCGGCAGTTGGCGCTGGAGCTGCCAATCAGCAAAGGAAGTGTGGGTGAAATCATCAGTGCTCTTGATGGGTTCCGTGCTGTCTTACAGAGGAACGCAAAGCTCTGAGAAAAAACATTTCTTCTGAGTTGCTGCAACATTTTGAAGCTGAGGGGGAAGCCTTTTTGTCCCGGATTGTGACACCTGATGAAATCTGGGTGCACCATATTGAGCCCGAAACAAAACGACAATCAATGGAATGGCGTCATTTGTACTCTCCACAGAAGAAAAAAATTATGGTGCATTACTTTCTGGGCTACCCTCGTAATTAAATCCCTTTGCTATAGTAAGATGTGTATAGTGAGGTTGTCATCTTCTTTGGTGGTCCCGGAACGATTATTTTTTTGTGATACTAGTTCATATCCAGTATACCAGAAGGCAGAGTTCTTTTGCATATTTTACCTTTTGATTGGTCGTGAATTTGATCACTTTATTCAACTCAAGAGTACTGACTCACCGAGTTTGTGGAATTTGTTTTGATTTGTTACGGGATATTTGTAATCATTTGAGTAGAAAGTTGAGCATATGTACATTGTAAATATGAACAAAATGGTGTAACTAAACCAGTGAGTTCGATAAAAAAAAAAAAAATTGTTTATCGAGCTTATTTGTTTTTTATCGAGCTCACTGAATGTTCTCCTCAAGCTTATCTCATGGAAGAAGTAGAATGGGAAGCGAAGCTCGTAACACATCCAATGCTAAATGGTAAAATAAGTACAGCATCAATTCCCTACTGTGGTTGAGTCGAATTGGAGTCAACTTCCACGTTTCTAGTTGCTCCCTGTTGTTATTTTAATTGCTGCCATGAGACAATGCCCTCTGCTGTTCTACCATGCCCCTAGATGATTTTTTTTTTAAATTTCCCTTCTGTTCGAAGGCTGCAATAGTTTGCTCTTTTAGAATCTGCCTTCCATGTGCTCTCCATGTCGATGTTAGATGTTAAGAACAAAATTTTCGATGGATGAAGAGTTCTACAAATGAAAGGGACATTGGAATCACTTTGCAGCACATTATCCCCTTGCTGATTGCTCTTCCACAATTAAATGTAATTTTAATTCCTGACCACCAAGTAACTATCCTTTCATTGACTCTGACTTAACCATGGAAGAAGTGATGTGCAAAAGATTCACTTTTGCTTCATTGGGATTAGACTCATCCGTTAGGAGATCTAGTGTACTTTTTATTTCACAATTTCTCGGGAGCTTCGCTTCCCATTCTACTTCTTCCATGCTTATCTAGTGCCTTACTGAAACTTGATTTTGCACGCAATTTTGAACGGCAACAATTGGCTAGAGATAAAGCGTTCAAAATGGCATGCAAAATCAAGTTTCAGTAAAGCACTGGATAAGCATGGAAGAAGTAGAATGGGAAGCGAAGCTCATGAGAAATTGTGAAATAAAAAGTACACTATATCGAGAAGTTCTTATCGGTGGCTGCGTCTCTATACACACTTTTGCTTTGCTATCAAAAAGTGTTTGCATTTGACGTTTCATTATGATCAGTTCATTATTTTAGGGTGTTTCGATTCTTATCCTACATCTTTTTATTCTTATTTGATAGTACAGTCGAATGTCGATATCTCGAATTTTGCAGGAGCAGAAAAAAAATTTGAAATAAAGACGTTTCATTTTAGATCAATATTTTTAGATTATTGAAGGTACTGTGAAGATATGGAGAAATAGGAGATAAAATGGCATGTTCATAAAAAAGTCACCATGTACAAGCGGAGCGAGCCACTGGCGTCAGAAATGCACAAACTGTGCATGCTCACATTCTCGTACGCAACCAAGACGTGCCAACGAGATTAAAAAAGATATTTCTTGAAATTTTTTCATAACACGCGAGAATTGCCTAATTTTAACGGAAGTGACGCCCGAATACTTTTTCGTTTTTGTACGAAAAATTTCTTTTTACGGAAAAAACTTAACTCTAAAGTTTTTAAATGCCTTGCACATGAAGTCAATATTTGAGATAGTGAAGTTTTCAGAGAAAATACAAACCTAGCGTCAATAAACTTCGAACACAAGGTAATTTGGCTAAAAACACAGTGAAAGTGCATACAGAGGATTGCAGGCTAATGAAAGTAGATTTACTGAGTAGATGGAACAATATCAACATCGATTTAGAATCGATTTAATGGTGTGAAATAATTTATTCAAATTTATGTAAAATTGCATTGTCAACAGGTTTCAAAGAACTTCGTACATAAGGGATCGCCAGCATATAGAATTTTCCTGGAGGCTGTAGAAACGCCCAGAATGCTTTGCATCAGGCTTTAAAAGCACCGTCCACGCGACAAAGCACAGTATTCGTGTTCTTTTGAACCATGGGACGTGGTAAGCCAGTAGAAAAGTGTATACGGCAAAAAATTATACAGCAGTTCCAGAATAACAAATCCCAGCGAGCTACTGCCCATGAATTATCAGTTCCACTCTCTACTGTTAATGGGATCATCAAGCGTTTCAGAGAAATCGGGAAAAACAGAACCAGGACTGCACCAGGCAAGCAGCGATTATTGAATGTTAGGGACCTACGAGTATTTCGACGTTACATTGTGAAAAACAGGCATGCTCCCATAAGTGAAATGACTATTTGGGTTCGAGAATATTTTCATGTACCCATATCGGAAAGCACAGTCCGCCGTTACATCAGAAGATGCAACTATTACTTATACGCTACAAAGAGGAAGCCATTTATGAGCACTGTAGCTAAGCGTCGCCAGGTAGCATGAGCTCAGTGGAATAGTGTTCTGTGGTCCGATGAGTCCACCTTTGCAGTGATGTATGGCAACAACGGTCGCAAGGTGCTAAGGACCAAGCACGAAAGTATGGCGCATTTTAAAGCGAAAAGTCAGACAGCGGAAGCCTCGAACACTGCACCAGTTGCGGGCATGTATTTCCGAAGAATGGGACAAAATTCCAGTAGAAACAATGCAGAAGTTAGTGTCTAGCCTGCCTCAATGACTTCGGAGCGTCATTCGTCGGAAAGGTGACGCCACTCAGTGGTAATGTGCAATAAACGGTACGGTGTACGAAGTTCATTGCAACGTGTTGAAAACGGAACATTACAAAAAGTCGCTTATTTAATTTTCTCGTTTTCTTTTTTATGTTAAAATGCTATATGAGAGTTGTACTAAAGCTCTGTGCACTCAATAAAGTAATTTTCATTTGTTTACAATTAGTTTCGTTGTACTTATCCAAAATTCTGTAGGTGTCCGAAGTTCATTGACGCTAGGGTTGTATTTCGAGATAATGAGAGAAAATTACATTAAATAAATAGTGAAAATGTAAGGAAAGAAAATTTTTTGAGATATCGAGGTTCGAGTGTAATATACTCTATAAGGGTTGATTTATTAAATGGATTTCGTAATTTAACGTTTTCATTATCATAATTTCGCTCTATACTTAGTCCTTGCATTTACGACATAATTGGTTCCCGGAAACTGTGTTGTAAGTCAAAACGTCTAAAGTGAATTATCATTTCCTATAATGAAACATTTATTTAATAATACAAAGAGAAGCTCAAGTATTTCGGCCTCGGTGGCTCAGCGGTTGCGTGTTCGCCTCTGATCCCCGAGTATGCGGGTTCGATTCCGGCCGAGGACGACGAGGATTTTTCAGGGGGAAATCCTGAGATCACACACTTCCTTCGGAAGGGAAGTAAAGCCGTTGGTCCCATGTAGTCGTTTGCCGGCTGCACGTTAAAGAACCCTTGCGAGGCAAAATTTGCGGCCCCTGAAATGACCATAGCAGTTGAAAAGGATGTTAATACCAAACAAACCAAACCAAACCAAACCAAGCTCAAGTATAGTAATCCAAATAAATTTATGTCTGTATAAGGTAGAATATTTATCCAAGAAACTTATTTTGTAAGCTTATTTTACCTTTATTAATAACTTTTGTTTTGGCATACATTCCGAAACAAGCGTCATAACCCCAACGCAGTGGTGGTAATTTATAACTGTCGTAATGCGAAACATCGTAAGTTGAGGCGTCATAATTGCAGGGACTTGGTGTATTAATTGTTTGTGCATAAAAATTCTCGATTGCAAATAATATAGATTTTTTTTTTTTTTCAAAGAATTTAAAGCTTTTAAGTTTACTTTTTGATTCTAAAATCTCTTTTTAGGCACCCCCTGCTCGCAATATGATATGTGGTTTGGATTTGTTATTTGCTTTAGAAGGTATGAATATTAAAAAAAAACAACAAAAAAAAACATTTTTTCATTTTAATTGTATGATATCATTCAGTATTGATCAGACTCCATAGGATCCAATATTGATTACAATGACCTGAAGATTTTGCATGGTGTCTATTGAGTCTGGTCCTATGCCAATCAGTCAACAGAGGATCATCCAGTCAGCTGGTCCTATGCCAGTCGCTGATTGGATGCCCCTAGCTCATTGAATCATAAAATAATTTTGTTGTTTATTTTCTATTTGGTTTTTATTTTTAATTTTTTATGCTGTGTGACTATGTATCACTTGATTTCTGTATAAATTCTTGGTCTTTCCAACTTATCACTTGCTCATGAAGGAGGCAAACCCTCGAAATGTACATTCGAGTCATTAAAAATTTTTCATTGTGGATTTGTAGTTTCCTTAGGCTGGATTCACATTACGATGGATTCTGCTATAGAAAGAGGTCAGTCGCAAGGAATTGCATTCAAGGGAGTACGAATATCAGGCAGAAAATAGGATGAAATCCAACTCAAGCCGACCAATATTCGCACTCCCTTAACTACAAGTCCTTGCCTTCCATAACGGATTTTGTCAAAGTGTGAATCCAGCCTTATACTTTGTTGACATTCTGTTCACATTCAGGTATATTAATCATAAATTAAATCAAATTATACGTTTCTCAGTCATCTTGATTACGAGAAGTTTTTCTTGGTTCTAATTGGGCACTTTAAACTTGGGTCACCTTCAGTAGAACGACGATTGCCTCTTCATGAAAATCTGTAAATTATCAGAATGGGGTAGACCTTTAAAATTTCTGGTTCAACTGAATAAGTAACAAATCCATTAATAGGCTCTAGAAATTGCTGCGGAGTGGCAGAAATGTGAACAAACAGGACTTGATTAATCAGTACAGGATACTTTTAAGGCTTCGTATGCACTGTCGACTAGTTACTGGCAACGGTGGTTGCGAACCACCAAAAGAATGGGAGATCGAATGGGTTGTTTGTTCTTGCCTTCGTATCGACGTCTGGCATCGTGCTGGCTACCTATCCAGATGGATGTGTAGGATATAGTTGCAAGAGCTATATTATTTAATAAAAAAAAAAAAAGAAGAAAAGAAATATTGGGTGCACTCCCTATTACAATTACGCAGATAATAAAAGCATGTTCCAAATTTTTTTCGATGACTTGCAAAGTATGACAATAAATTAAAATGAAATAAGACAAGGAGGATAATGACAAGGTCCAAGAAAAAGCAAGGCCTCATGCAACATGCTATTTCTGCGCCTGGTGCACAATGCAAAATGCTCTTGTGGGGTCTAGTTTCATAAGTATTTGTATTGTGGAAAATCAAAGCACATGGACTTCAGTAGTTTATTTCAAATATCTAAACAAAAAACACGACCAGGAAGGGATGGTTGCCAATACAGTGTGAATTAGTCAGTAGTAAGGCTGCGTACGAGTGTTAACTCGAGTCGAATAAGGGTGCAGACGAATTCATTTGAAAACCACAAATTCTGCTTCAAATGAAACACATATAATTTTAAATGGATTCGGAAAAAGTTCAAAAACACTTGAATTGAAATCAAATCCATTCGATTAATTCGATTCAAGGAGGCTGATTACTCCTGTAAGCTCGAATTGGTTTTATCCGAACGATACCACTCAAAACCTTTGAATACATCTGAAAATAAGCTTATAACTACAAGTACTTACAAATAATAGCTCATTTCGGTGTTTATGGCGGACTAACCCATTAGAAATCTTCGGGGACATTGTAAATGCAGTTTCAATTAGTTAAAAATACCTAATTGAAATTCAAAGATTTCAGAACCACTCGTACGCATACGACTGCAGCGTTAACTTTAACGTTAGAACAATAGTGCTAGAAATGGAACCAAATTCATCACCTAGGTCTTTCATACGGAAAATTACAACAAATATGTTGAGAAAAGTGAAGAAAACTAAGGTCTGTTCAAAAGAAATATGTTCAAATGGTTTCGAAAGGAATATTCAAAGGCCATTTGAATAGGTTTCGAATAAGGTATTCAAAAGCTGTTGAATACAAATTAATTGAATGAATCACACAATTCGTTACAGCAGCCAAACTTCAATGCTAGTTCAAATGAATTCGATAAAGGCTCGAATGACTCGAGAAACAGATCAATTCATTTCGAATTGTGTTAACCCCTTGCGCTCTGATTTGACCTTGAGTTCGCAGTGTCAGAAGTTTCTATTTAAATGGAGGAAAAATTCTTCGATAGACAGTGCAATAAACAACATGAAAAACACTATTTATTAAGATATTTGTATGAAATTATTATAGGATATTACTTAGACATTATAGTTAACATTTTTAGTAGTCAGAATAAGTATGATAACGTTTACATAATCATCATATGTTTTCTGTTCATACGTTTGGCTATCGAAACATTGTTTGGTGTATTTATTAGTTTCGGAAGAAATCATTTCCCAAAATATATCTGGTAAAATTACAGAAAACACATCTAAAGGTCGGGGATTTGATCCTAATCCGTTTCTGAATCTTTACTTTCGTATAAATATCTTTCAATCTCAGATTGCACATGGCGAAGTTCGAAACGAGATTGACAAGCATTAAATTTTTTTCGATTTTTGTGCGACCTATTGAAGATTTTTAAAAACTATAAAGTGTATATGAAAGAGAAAGAGATACAGAATGGTAAACAATTGCCATCTCTTGTTAAAATAAAAAAAGAAAACGGCACTGGAAACTGAAACTTCAGAACGAGTCAGACTCGTGGTCTAGCGATAAGGCACTTGAACCAGACAACGAGTCAGACTCGTGGTTAGTAGGCAAGGGGTTAATGTAGATTTGATAGCATGTTCGAATGGTTCAAATCAAAGTTTTCTTGAAATTATTCGACTTGCACGCAGCCTTAGTCAGTAGAAACGAGCCACCCCGGCAGTTGGACAGCTTTCCAGTTGCGAATGTGTTGCTCATGGCCTCCGCCAACTCATGGGTTGCTGCAACCATGTGCATACCGTAAATGATAACTATTCTAGTTATATCTCAAGGTTGCAGCAAGAGGCCTAATGCAGTAAATGGCTATGGCATTTTGACAAACCAACATCGGCAGAGCCAAATTATACATTGATGCTTTTATGCTTTTGGTTCTGTTGATGATTGGTTATTGAATTACATCAGCCATTTACTGAAAGTATCCTGTATTGCTTAATCAAGTGCTGTTTGTTTAAAATTTTAATGTACAAAGGTCTTTCTTACTTTTTTTATATTTTATTAAATAATGTTTATATCATTAATGATTTTTTTCAAAAATAATTTTCAGCACTTGAAGAAGATGGAAAATTGACACAGCCTCTTGGGGAAAGAATGGCAGAGTTTGCCATTTCTCCCATGTTTGCTAAAATGTTGTTGAAATCAGGTAAAGCATTTTTATGTTATACAGCCAAATCTCACTTTTGAGTGATAAATACGCAAATTCAAATGTAAATGTCTGAAAATTTATATTTTTTCGTAAATTTGAATTACAAGGAGGGTTCAAAAAGTAATGCACCATAATTTATTCTCTGAAAGTATGCAACATGCAACTTTGCAACTTAAGCACAGCATTGCTACAACTGTCAGTTCTACTGACTATTTTTCAGAGAAGTCTCATTCAGTTTCTTTGGCTTTATGCCCACGTTCCGGAAGAGCATATCTTGTTATCAGCCATTTCACTCACAGATGTCACTTGTTTCATCCATCGACTTACAATGCTTCGAGCTTATGGATATTTCCGACACTTTCTACCTCGGAAACGAGAAATTCGATCACAGCACACTGCTTGCATAATACATGTATTCATCACTTACTTTCACCATTATGGACACTCACTATTGCGCTGCTATCTGGTGGCAGCTTTGCACAACAGAGGCAGAACGGTTCAACTCCCAGCATTGTTTGGGTTGTAGAAATAAATTATTGTAGCACACTCCTTGTAATATGACCTATGGTGCCCGGCACAAAAGAAAAAAGGAAACTGGCGCATGTGTAAATGAATAAAACTCATTAAACCAATCAGTAACTGACTGGAAACGATGTATTACTTATGCCTGGCATCAGTAGTAAGTAATGCCTTGATTCCTGGCCTTTTCTGATTGGTTGAACGAGTGTTATTCATTTACACATGCGCCAGTTTCCTTTTTCTTTCATGCCAGGCACTATAATTTAATCTTGTTTAATTAGTATTTCTGTACTGAAATCAAGAAGAGATGAGAAAGGAATATGACTCTCGATAGGAATTCTTAACTGCAACGTCAAGGTTATTTTTTACGAAGAAGCGACACTCGTGGCAGCTTTTCAAAATCGGCCAATATGGTCTAATAAAGAATTGCCTGGAAGGGCAGCAAATTTCTGTCCTAAATACCTGGAAATAGCCCAGATATGAATCAGAAAATTAAAGGGAAAATTTTCAGCTCTTACACGAAACAGCAAAACATGATATTGGGATTCGGAAAATCACTGCGAATATGCTTCAAAAAAAAAAAATGACTACATGTTCCTATTGAGAGTCATATTCCTTTCTCATTTGTTCCTAACAGTCCAAGGATAAGAATATGAGGTATGCATCTCATTTGATTTTTGAAAATGAGCAGAATTGTGGTTTCTAAGTTCGGGTAGATTTTACGCCCCCCCCCCCCCCTTCACCGGTGGCTAGGACAACCAGGGATCATTGCGTTTGACAGGAGGTTATGGCAATTTTTTTATAACCTTTTATTATGACCAACAAAAAAAGGATGACTGCATCAGTTGGTAAGAGGGAATGGCATCTGGTGGCTTTTGGCCCCCCCCCCCCCCCCTTCCAGCTATGAGTAAATAATTCCTATGCTTCTTCATTACACTAAATGATCGCTTAGGTTGTTGTGGCTTACATGGGAAGTGTTAAAGTAGTCATGCTGACTTTTTGTTTACTTGTCAAAAGCTAATGTTTTCCTTCATCACAATTATCTAATTTATAGCCTTCTATTGATAAACAACTACAGCTGATCATTTTAAAAATTTATATTGAACTGTACCTTACTCCACTGTCTCCTACTAGATGGAGCCATGTACATGGATTGAACTTCACTGAGATGGACTCACTTTTTAAATTACGTATATTTGTCGCAGTATTATCACTGAGGATTTCAGAGATGAACAAACTTGCAAACAAAGTGGCTTTGCACGGTGTTATGTTGCTAGACTAAAAATGTTATGAAAGAAATGTAACATTATTTGCAATGCTTATATGGGAAACGTACTTAATGAATGTATTTACCATATTTATTCTACTATAATGCGCATCTTGTATAATGCGATTCCACTTTCAGAGCCCAGAAAAACAGTAAAAATCTTATCCTCTTGTATAATGCGGTCCCCTTTTTTGATTTGTCGCGAGAAATAAAATATGCAAGAATATACAGAAAAAGAAAAAAGAAAGGGAAAAAACTCTTTATTTTATTATTGCTATTACCAGTCACTGCTTCTCAGATCATAAAAAGTGGAAAACATGATGAGTTCATTACAGAAAAGTGAAAAAAGTTTAGAGTTCCATTGCAGGGAAGAGGGAGAATGACTTATTGATGGTCTCTGACAACACCTCTTAGAAAGAAAGCCTGTGCACTGAAAATTTATGATCATAGCTAGTCATAATTTAGGGCTTATTATTGGTAGAAATGCAATTAACGATGCTTTTTATGATGATGTAACAATGTATTGATTATCAGGGTACAGGCTTTCCTTTTAGATGGTGTTGTCTCTGATGGCAGTGTTCGTTAATTTATTCAAAATGGCGGCATGCGAAGTGAGCCATCTAAGTTAGTTTCCTTAATTTTATTTAGCGATATTTATGAATATCCAAAGATTTTTGTAGGTGATTGCTGTTAACAATAATAAATAGATATTAATTTTCTAAAATTTATGTGGGAAAATAATAAGATCGATGCAGTTTTGAAGTTAATTTCGTATTAGCCTTTGACGACAAGAAATTAAAATAAAAGTCAATTACCGTACTGTATAATGAACTATACATTGTATACGAGGTCTGTTCAAAAAATACGTAGACTGTTTGAATTGCGCGGGCCCTGTTGGTCCCAATCAAAATCACTTGGTGTCGCCATCTTCTGACAGATCCGCTGATTATAAGGCAGTTTTTTGATTGCAAATATCAGTATTGGTTGATTAGCTACGCGGTTGTTTGTGAAGTGTGTTTTTTTTCGTTTGGCGGATTTTTAGAATGAGTGACTTGAACGAGCAAAGAGTTGCTGTGAAATTTTGTGTTAAACTCGGAAAAACTGCCACTGGACGAGTGGAAAAGGCCAGAAATGTGGACGAGAGGTGACTGGTCATTTCATCACGACAACGCTCCAGCCCATTCAGCCCTCAGAACTCGAGAGTTTTTGGCCAAACACTCGATCACTGTTCTTCCTCACCCACCCTACTCATCTGACCTCGCTCCTTGTGACTTCTTCTTGTTTCCCAAACTCAAAAGACCTTTGAAAGGAAGGAGATTTGAGACGATTCCCGACATAAAGGCAAATGCGACGAAGGCGCTGAAGGACATCACAAAAGAAGCGTTCCAGGACTGTTTCCAAAAGTGGAAACACCGTTAGGATTAGTGTGTGCGTCGGGGAGGAGAGTACTTTGAAGGGGACCCAGATGTGTAACTTCTGAATAAAGTATATTTTGTTTTATGACGTCAGTCTACGTATTTTTTGAACAGACCTCGTATAGTGTATATTTAATGCACTGTGAAGTATATTATATGCTAGTTTCGTTTGAACTTCATCAGTCTGGAGTTCATTTGATGCCCCCCCCCCCCCCCAGTCTTTGCAGTGCTGATATTATACTCTTGTATAATGCGGTCCCACAAATTTCGTTGCTTTTTTAGGCTAAAATTTTTCGCATTATAGTAGAATAAATACAGTATGTCATGATTACTGCAGATAAAAAGCATTAATGAAGCATGTTTCCATGTATGTGTCTCTAATTTCCCTTTTTCTTATGTTTTTTTTTTTTTTTTTTCATTCTTCTTTATTATATGTATACACACTTCTCTGTTTTAGATGAATTTGGATGCTCTGAAGAAGTCTTGACAATTGCTGCGATGATGCAAATACAGTGTGTTTTCTTAAGTCCGACTAATCAAACTAGCAATGCAGTGAGTGTTTTTAGCTAAACATTTTCCATCCCGAAATACTTGAAAGATTTAGTCTTCCTAAACTGATCATCATGATTTAATGTTTCTTTATATTGTAAAGAGACGAGCCCATAGGAAATTTGCTGTGGCAGAAGGAGATATGATTACCCTTTTGAATGTTTATGAATCTTTTTTAAAAGTAAGAACTTTATGAGTAGGAATGTTCTTGGGTGTGAAACTTAATTCTATTGGATTTTTTCTGAATTTAATCTTATTTATTTCTCTGAAACTGTGTTATAAATCTATATGAAATAAATTTCCGTTGGATGACACCATCGTTCAGGCAAAATTTGGATTTCGTGGCAGAGAAACAATTCATTCTTTGACTTGATGAAGTGTGTGATCCAATTTTGCAGTTTCTTCATTTCAGTAATGGGTACTGCCCAGATAATTCCTCATTGACCGGGAAAAGTGGTAGTCAGAAGGAGAGTATGCCAAGCGGGATATGACTTCTCACTGAAGTTCATTGTAGATTTCACAAGTGCTATACATAATCACTCTGATTGTCTGTCCTGATGGGAGGAGCTCATGATACAGCACCCCTCTTGATCCCACCAGATGCCAGCAGAACCTTCTACAAATTCTTTAACCTTTTTTCCTCCATGGCTGTAACTTTTTTATTTGTTAACCGATTTTCAAAATTCTTTTTGTATCTGGTACTTACATTTGTGCTCTATGTAATGCACTATTCACTTTTTGGCATAGCCCTCATTCCTTTCCACGCATTGTGCCAATGCGTGACTAGTCGGGTGAACTCGTCGGAGAGGAATTCCGAGGATTGAATGACATCTTTCACCTTGTCGTCAGATTGCAACTCATGTCCCTTAAGGTGCTCTTTCTTCTTTGGAAAGTGGTGAAAGTTGCAAGGTGTAGGCGCTGCATCTCCTCTGGCGTATGGCGATCGTGTGCAGGCAGGCATTATCGTGCTGCAGAAGAGGGTCCAAAGCTGCCATTCAATCTTGGTGTCGACAACAACCCCAGAATTCCTCTCCGACGGATTCACCCGACTAGTCACACGTTGGCACTATGCATCTAAAGGGATGGGGACTATGTCGAAAAGTGAATAGTGCATTACATAGAGGACAAATGTAAGTATCAGATACAAAAAGAATTTTGAAAATTGGTTAACAAATAAAGTTATAGCTATGGAGGCAAAAATTCTTGAACAACCCTCGTAGCTGTGAATGTTGTATTTGGTCTGCAAGGAAGATGGTTTGATGGGGTTGATCCAGGATTTTTTTTTTGCCTGATTATTATACCGAAAAGGCGTTTTCTTTTGCCTGCCGATCTGTTCACGACACATGTTGTGCTACTCTGGTTTTTGTGAACTTGTGAGGCCCCATTTGCCTTCTTTCTGCATTTTTTAAACGTATGCAACCGACATATGCAAATCCCTTTCTGCATTTTTTAAACGTATGCAAATCCCTTTGCGAGTTCCTGTTGAGTCTATGTTGTGTCTTCAGAGAGGATTGCTTTATGATCTGCATCTGAAAACTTCTTCTGCTGGCCAGAGCACTCCTTATCTGGTAACTGAACTGATAGAACCAATGTTGATAATTTTTTTTCAGTTGCAGTAGCCTCGCTGTATGTTTTGCACAGAATCCAGGATGTTTCAGCTGCAGAAAAGTAATGGAATATGTGGTGCCGAACTTGCAAATTGTAGGGCTCCATTTCTAAGCAACATAACTTGTAATGAACTAAATATTCTGAAATTACGCATGAATAAAGAACAGTTGATCATCTGTGCCATATGTAAAAATGGTTCAAGTCAAACACGTGATTTACGAATTATGGCTTCTCAAGGTTTTCTGAGAGAATTAAGTTGCGCACGTAATATTTTTTTTTTTGTTTAATTCTTAAATTTAGACATATTGAATATAAATTAGAAAACGTGTCATTTTATAAATGCTTTTTTTCTAATTAGAATGAGAAGAGCAAGAAATGGTGCGATCAACATTATCTACATTATAAAGGCCTCTTACGAGCTGTAGAGATACGCCAACAGTTGCAGAAATTGCTGCAACAATATAGTTATCCTATGGTTTCAGCAGATGGTAAGGAAAACAATCTGTTTATAAAATTACCAACCGAAACTGTATGCTTATAAATGTTTACTCTTGTTTGTTCCAAATAAGGTGATGTTGATGCAATATGTCGATGTATCACTGTTGGGTTTTTTGCAAATGCTGCTTACCTTCACCATTCTGGTGTTTATAAAACAATCCGTGGTGACCACTCTCTTCATATTCACCCTACATCCGTCTTATACACCGAGGAACAACGGCCATGGTATCAGCTTTTGTCCTTTCCTGTTGAGTATGGGATAAGTTTCCACCCCGTTTTAGGCGAAAAAAATGAAAAATGATTTTATTCAAAATATGCATCATCAGAAGCGACAACTTTCTCCTGTCTTTCAGGTTGTAAATGGAAGAAAAAAATCGGATTCTTTTGTCTTGATCCATTCATGGAATGAAATAAGTGGAAATCCGAAGGAGCAATATCTGGAAGAATATGGTTGGTTTGGCAAGATTTCCAATTCAATCTGTCCAATATTTTTAGACCAGTTTTGCAACATGTTGTCCTGTGGCAACGTGGGCCCTAACATTGTTGTTGTCCCATTCCCAGTGATGGTTCAGACAGTTTTAGAAGCTCATAATAAATAACGTCCTTCTGATCCCACTATATAACTTTCGAACCGTGGATATTCTGCTTTGGAGTTGATGACCTGGTTCACATTATAATCAATACTTTGAAATCGCCGAAACCACTCTTTTTACGTGGTACTCGATGGAGCATGATTGCCGTTAATATCAACAAGCATCCGATGCATTTCAGCAGCACTTTCATTTAGAATACAGTAATGGAGTAACACTTCTCACAAGTGCAGCTTTGTTAGGGTAAATATTGCCATCTTCGACATGAAAAAAAAAATGTTTATGCTTGAAACAAGTATCTATTAATGCGATTCAAGGCTCACAAATACACCTTCAAAACATGGGTATAATTGCGCAAAAGAAGAGAGGAGGTCAGTCCATTTGTCCACAAGAAGAGTTTATTCTTCATGTATGTACACATTTCAGTCACCAAGTGACCTTCTTCAGTATGATACAATATCCAACACTTTCAAGGATGTATAAGAGTTAAAGTTTGGGACATGTGACCTTAAATATATAGTTCAAAGCAGAAGACGAATCGAAACCAGAATGAACGAACATTTTGACTATATAAAGAATTATAAACCGGAAAAATCAGGATTTGCAAACCATATATTGACCAGCAGTCATTCAGCCAAGAAAGAGAACTTGCAAATTCTACATTTTACGGACAACCAGGTGTCTCTTAATTTCTTGGAATCCCTCGAAATCTCCAAACACCCCCTGGATAAGTTAATGAATCTAGATAGAGGACTAATAGACTTAACCAAGTGGAAGAAGATACTTGATTATATTAAGTAAATTTTATTCACCTATCCCGTTTTTTTGTTGTTCACCAATCATGAGTTCTGTGCTTACTTGGCCTCTGATTGGTCCATCTATCCCAAATCCTTTTTACTTTGATTTTTCACCCACTGATTGGCCCTTTGAGTGTATATACAGGGTGTCCAGAAATAAGTGGTAAATATTCATACACGTGAGAGAACATGTATAAAGAAGCATTTTTATTCCTACGAACATGGTGTCGCAAGTCAACCCCCGCAGAGATACAGGGGGATTAAACTATGTTGTACTTGCTCTCTGTCTCTCTTCTCTCGAGTCCCGCCTTTTATTTCCCTTTGGTGGATTCTGGGCTGATTCTGCGCATAGAATCCACCAATGGTCTTTCTTCTCCTGCTTCTTTCTGTTTCTGGCGGGGCTATTCCGGCTCGGGGTAACAATCCGCAAACAACCGAATGTACTACGTCATGCACGGGAGTCGCTACTACGGCGCTGTGACCTGTGCGTGCAAACACGTGGCCGGACCTTTGAACACCTGCTGAGTCTTGATACACAATGGACATTTATGTGGCGTCTGTTTTGTTCACATTTGTTTTTACCCACAGCTTGGATGTACGCCTTGATGTGCATTACCCATAGTCTACGTCAAGATGTTACCTTAAGAGCCTCCAGCGTTTGTAGGGTGTCTTATTTGTTTATTTCTACGTAGTTTAATGTTATGTGATGTGGCTCCATATGTGGGCGCCAACAATCAGGCAGCGCAACATTCTTTAATCCCCCTGTATCTCTGTGGGGGTTGGCTTGCAACACCATGTTCATAGGAATAAAAGTGCTTCTTTATACATGTTCTCTCACGTGTATGAATATTTACCAGTTATTTTTGGACACCCTGTATACCCTTGTAAGCGTTGATATTGTATCATACTGAAGGTCACTTGGTGACTGAAATGTATACATTTACGAAGAATAAATTTTTCTTGTGGACAAGTGGACTGATCTCCTCTCTTCTTTTGCGCAGTAAGTATCCACAGTTTAATAAGGTGTTTGCATTTTTATTTTATTTTAGTAAGTGTATAATTGTTCTATCAAACACGAAATTAGTACCACTAGCGCAGCTTCCTGAAAAGGGTGGAAACTCATTCACATACTCAATAAATGAAGTTATGGTAATAAATTATTTGCCAGTTTTCATAATCTTTGTGTTATGTATTACAATATGAAGATAAATAAAGTTTCTGCATTTTCGATATTTTTTGATCTAGTTGTCTTTCTTTGATGTATGTGATTCTTATTTTTATGTAGGATTATTTTTGGAGAAGTTCTCCATACATCATTGGAATACATGCGGGATATTACTGTTGTTCAACCCGAGTGGTTGTATGAACTTGCTCCTCATTATTACCAATATGGGACAGTAAGTTCACTTTTGAATAGTTATTAAAAAACTATGAAAATTATATTATGATGTGAGCTAATTTTCCTTTTCTTTTTATTTTTTTCATAGGATAGAGAAATCAGTAAAATGAATTTACTTTAAAAATAAGAAATTCGGAAAAATATGTTTTTAAAATTGGTAATAAAATATTTTTATATATGTAATGGTATTTTATTTTTGATTAGTCATTTCTTAGGTGTGACCAAAAATGTTCCGGGACCCAATTTTTTTTTCCCTTGTTATAAAGGGCGTTTATAATTAAAGTTCCCGTACTCTGAGCAGTTTTTCTCAAAAAATGGCCTATCTGAATTTGGTCAGATTTTCAGGATATCTTAACAAGAGTATGGGAGAGTGAAATGTGCAGTAAAAAAATAATTCACTATTTCGTTGGTAGGTGGCACTGTTTCAATCAAAATACTCAAATATATGCACAAATTCGTTCTTATCGCTATTTAAACACATTGGAAACGCTATATTAAGATTTCAAATGGTGGCAAACATATCGAACATTTCTTAAAATGACTTTTATCCATTGTTGTATATCATTCTTAATTGTATATCATATTTTTGAGTATTTTGATTAAAACAGCACCACCTACCGACGAAATAGTGAACTTTTTTTTTATTGGACATTTCATTCTCCCATATTCTCTTTAAGATATCCTGAAAATCTGACCAAAATCAAATAGGCTGTTTTTGAGAAAAACTGTTCAGAGTACGGGAACTTTAATTATAAACAGCCTGTACATTTAAATTTCAAATTAATGCCGCATATTAAAATCGTATTTCAACATTTTTCTGCATTTATGGTAAGTTTCGTGCTTATAAATGGCAGCACTAGGCAGATGAACGTATTTATGCGTCCACAGAATTTTCAGATCTGTGATTTTCATACTCGGAGAAAATGGCTAACTATAATGAGCAACGAACTTGTATAACATTGTAAGTGGAGCAACGAAAATTGCAGATGTGAAAATTTTGTAGGCATGTAAGCTTGCGTCTGCATACTGCTGGCATTTAATAAAAATGTAAAAAAATGTTCAAATAAGAGATTAATTTGAAATTTAAATATAATAAGGAAAAAAAAAAAACAAATAGTCCCAGAACTTTTTGATGCACCTTGTACATAATATTAAAATGTGATTTTTCTTGAAACAAACCTTTTTTTTTTTCCAATAATTGTTTAAATTTTGTTTCTATTTTGTAAGTAATATTTGTATAACTATTTTTATCATCTGGAACAATTGTGGATTATAAGTTGTGTGAGAGGAACAAGTAGGTGAGTGCTGACAATTTATAGCTTTGGGAGAGTGCTGACATTTTGAGGAAAATGTGACTGGATGAAATAAGGATTGCATAGAGGGGTAATGATGTTTGCTTGTGATTGATTGAGATGATTTATGTCCCGAGTCCTTTCACTGTGCTGCCTAGCTTCTTGGGAAGATAAGCATGGTGAAGATAATGATACTATGCACCAAAAATGCTTATAGTTTTAAGGGGTTAATCTGTCCAGGTTTGTATCATATGGTTAGTAAAATACAGTATTGCGATAACTAAAAGCAGTAGAGAATGAAGCATGTCTTTACTTGGAGAAGTCCTGCATTTTTCGTCCTTTAGAGTGTAATACTATAATAGTTTTGAATTAATGGATAGAATGAGGGAGGACACAGAAATATGTACTACACATAATTTTTTAAAATAATTTTTTATGATAAAAATTAGTGCGTGACTTAATCCCATGTGAATTTTTTCTTATGGGGTTACGTCAAAGATAATGTGTTTGCCATATAATTTAGCCCAGCTGTTGGGAAGTGTGATATGAACTTGAAAATATCATTGATGCCTGCCACATCACCAAGGGTGAACATATGGAACACATGTAAGTTACATGCAAGACTTGGAGAGATTCTCTATCCAATGAGCGTTTCCATTATTGGAAATCATGGTTATTGTTTTTTCGATTTACAAAACCCCGGAGGGACTTATGAATCACCTTGTATGGTTATGTATATTAAATTTATCATGGATAGTGGTTTTTTAATTTATTTTTTTTACATACGTAAATATCTACAATGTTTTACATTGGTAATTGTATACAGTATTACTTTTACTTTACATTTTACTACGTAATTATGTATAATACCAGCTAAACCGTTGCTGTTTATTTTTATAAACACAATGCTCCCACTAAGGGGACTGTACATAACGCCAAATTTATAACCGTAAGCCCATATAACGAATTTTTTTTCTGGAAAATATAAACTCCAGACATGAATGACTGCAGTTTTTACTTCCCGGAAAAAAAACTTTGCTTTATGGACTTGCCATTATAAATTTGATGTTATGTAAAGTGCCGTTATATAGAGGGAGCACTAACTAATTTCAGATTTTAAATTTGCATCGAATACAATTTTTGAAATACCTCCCCCCCCCCCCCCTCAAATCCAGAGGGGATAAAGTCAGGTTTGCCTTTGCTCAGAGCAGGCCTGGTTATCACATTATCTAGCATTTCCAGATCAGTGATATAGCCAGAAATTCCTCTAAGGAGTGGTGGGGGGGGGGGTATACTTTTCACGCTATAAAAGTACGCAGAGTTTTCAACCTTTTTTTTTTGGCT
This sequence comes from Rhysida immarginata, assembly GCA_023313115.1. NCBI lineage: Eukaryota > Metazoa > Arthropoda > Chilopoda > Scolopendromorpha > Scolopendridae > Rhysida > Rhysida immarginata. The sequence continues at coordinate 894,794 of JAHWFO010052448.1, read as the reverse complement.
TGTAGCCCTATGAAAGCTTTAAATAAAATATCACCCTCCTCACAAGATTTGATCAACCGAAACCAATATTTGTTGCAATTTTTGACCTCGGAGGGGGGAGGGGACGCACCCCCTTAGGCCCCTCTGGCTCTGCCCCTGTTCCAGATATATCCATTCATTTTTTATATATCTCCAATATTAATGTTATATAGAAAAGTAGGGTCATGTTGTTGTGGTATATATCAAGCTATTTTTTTTTTCTTTTAAAAATTTATTTCCGGATATATAGCAGACTGGTTTCGACTATGAAGCCATCTTCAGTGCTGTATTGGAAGTTATTTTAAGATAATTTGGCTTGATGAAATTGAAATGATTGATTCTTTATAATGAACAGAGATTTTTTTAAAAAAAAACTTATGGTTGGGACTGATTTTAAAAAAAAATTACACGTTATTTGACTTTTCTGATATTACTGATCATTGTATTTGGAAAAGTAATTGTTTTAGAATGTTAAGTTTTATTATTATTAGCATTTAGGTCTTTTATTTGAAGGGTACTTCTTTATATCACACTTTAAATACTATTTTAGTGATGAACGATTTGGAGTAAGTTTATTTATTTACAAATTACAAATAAATTAGTAAATTAAATTAAAATAAACTCAAAAGTTAATCGTATAAAAAAAAAGAATATTTAGGGATAGAAAGGTGCCCAAAGGGCCTGGAGGTCCGTCTATGGCCATCTTTCATATATTTAGAGATTAATGTACAGAAATAGTATAAAAGAGTAAAATATTAAACTAAAAACAACAACTAAATATTATTATTATTATTATTATTATTATTATTATTATTATTATTATTAACAACAATAACAGTGAAAGTGATATCCGTTGAAATTTAAGAATATATGGAAATCCAAGCAGTTGTGAGTTTACTGTCACTATATAATTTCTTTAGACTGAGAAGAGTAGCATTTTAACTATATGGACTTTGTTAATTATTGGAACTGCAAAATCAAAATTTTCAAAATCCATCCCATTTTTTTTTAAAGAATTCAAAATAGTTTACACTAAAATCAAGAAAACAATCGCGGTTTCCACAATATTTTTGAGTTTGAAACTTGCGGTTTCTTTCTCGTTATAAGTAAGTTTCTTTAAGTTTTCTACTCTCACTACCCCTTTTCACGCTTAAAATTCCAAAACTCCCCTGAATAATGGGTGTGCACAGTAAAAAATCCGGGAGGGGGGGGGGGAATTAAGTCTAGAAAGAGGTTTTATATATGTTTTATCCATATCAATATGAATATTTATACTTAGTAAATTGAAAAAAATATGTGGGCCATCCACCAAATTTTCTGCGACCCCTCAAGAATTTTTCACGACCCCCCATTTTAAGAAACAGTGGTGTACAGTATATTGGTTTTCAGTTTCAGGTAACATTTAATTTTGAAATTCCAAATAGTTTATTTGAAAGTTATAATAACTTCTTTCCATCTTTCTTAAGAAAGAGCTAATATAATAAATACAGCCTTACAACAAGCATTGCTGGATTCATGTCAACTCTAAAACCCACAAAATAAGTGAAGAGAACTGATATATCATCTAATTCCCAATAGATGGCGTGTAATTTCTCCATGATTTTTCATCACAATACTTTTCTACTTATTCCCTTTAGGTACCGTTAATTTTTTTAAACGAAAAATGTATTTCTTCCCATTTTGGGCATTGTGCTGGATAAAAGACCTTTTGGTGTAAATGAATTCGCGTCCGAGATCGCAACTTGATAGGTCAAGGGATTTGTTGTTGCTTTCAGATCAAACCCTTGTGGAACCCAAGCAGTAGAATTCATTTATTTCATTTTTCAAAGGATTTCCTAATCCAAAGTTTTGTCTTCAAATTCAATCCATGTGAGCTAGGTTAGACAAGACAAGAATATATGATTGTGGAGACTTTATAAAGGTTTATTGGAGTTTCGTACATTAATATTTAATTATGTAACAGTGAAACGCGCTTTTGCTATTTCATATATTATTTTGAATAATGGAATTAGTCTTAAAGAAAATCATTAGTTTTAAATAAGTAACTATCCAAAGAATTTTTTGGAATGAAATGAGGTTTGAGTAAAGCTCCCCCTGGCTTATCCTGCCAGTGCTTCCCTGCATAACACTCTTGATAACGACTACCGATTACTTGCCAAGACATGCGATTAATTTTTTTTTTTTTTTTTTTTTTTTTAATAATTTTAAAATATTTCTATTATTTCAATGACGAGCTACAAATCAATCAATTGTAATTTGAGTTTTGACATTAAAGAAATCTTTTTATTGATCCCTATTAAATCTTTTTTATCGAATGGCTTTAGAAACTTTATTTTTTTAGTGAAATTAAATACATTTTGGTTTGGATGTTGGCATCCACGTGTTGGTAATTCTATTCCTTTGTGCAGCTTTTCTTCTTAATCTTTGAAATGACGCTTGCGAAATGTTACACAAGAATTTCAAAAACAATGACATATGAATTATAGTTGTGAGTTTTTGAACGATTTCGAAAGATCAGTCTAAAACTGAAAATTAAAATTAAGATTTTTTGTTATTCTAAATAGAATACCTGATAAATCAGAAAAAATTAATTATTCTCTAAAATATTTCGAGAAATAGACTGGAATGCGGTCCCTTATTCTTTAAACTCTTCCTTGAGCTTCTTGGTGTGCAATACATCAGAAAGAATTTAATTATTTTTTCATGTTTGTATGAAAATTGGATTCGTACACGAGATAATTTTATAATTTTGTCATTGTTGATATTGGTAACTTTCAATTTTTCTTACGGACTTTTCAAATTTAGCAACAATTAGGGAAATTTTGGTGCATGGAGATGTTTTGTAAAGTGATGGTGGAAATACTGAAGTTAGCTACAAGATTACATAATTACATATAGATGAAAAAAAAAATTAAAAAAAAATTCTGCGATCTGGGATCACGAGTCTAGCCTCCACCAACTGGTTTACCGTGGACACTGGTATAGCTAATTATTTTTCGATTGAAAAATGGAAGGAAAAATTCTGCGACCCAGATTCGAACCAGGAACCTCGACTATCATGGCCGACGCCTCTACCAATTGGGCTATCGCAGACACCACGGACAGCCAAGCTGTCTCAAGGTGTCTTAAAGAAAAATCATCACCTATGCTTGGAGAGCATCTCCAGTTGATAATTATAATTATTTACTGGTATAGCTGTTCTGTCCCCGGTATCCTGAAAACTGTCTTCAAATGTCCTAAATTGCCCAATGTTACTTGGAAGCAGTTGTACTAGTGTCCCGGTGGACCAGTTGATAAAGACGAAGGGTTAGAGACCTTTAATACCAAATTGTTTGTGGAAAGGGACAAATGCATAGAAAAAGGGCGTTTCAAACCTTGAGGGTCAAAATTCTACAGATGATAGAGGACTGTAAACTCAATATTTCGAGATTTCGAACCAATGGTTGGAGATATCAGGCACCACGAGATCTGGAACGAGTAATTACAACGGCGGATGAAAGAGCTATTCCTATTTGCCAGTGGGATTCCCCCGTTTGTTGAGGATTGAAGTAATTAACATTGTTGTCTATGGCAGGAAGTGCATTTTCCGATTTGCTGGAAGTCGGACGCTTTCGGACGCAAAACGCTTGACATTTCTTATAGAACATTTGAGTGTGCATGTAATGGCACTAGAGCGGTTTTGCGGATATTTTGCGGAACACCTCCGAAATTGGGATCGAAAAAACATGTTGAGATCTAAATGCTGAATATGAATACTTAGGGATCTCAATTTTTTTCTGAAGAGTCACATGGTCTTCAAACAGCATTAATTTGCATGTTAAAGTACAGATACAGTATTCGGACGTTTGAGACAAAATGAAACCTCTCAGGCTGGAGGAAGTCGCAAGAGCTGTTACGCTACTCCAAGAAGGCTACTCAATTAGGTCTGTCGCCAGACAGCTTCAAGTGTCACCTGCAGGACCGATATCTTCAAACTTCTGCTCTTCCCCGACGAACATCAACTGCTAGAGATTTGCAAAACGACCTGCGTGCGGCATCTGGAGTGGTTGTTTCTGACCAAACAGTCAGACACAGACTACGGGAAGGTGGTCTGAGAGCCAGAAGGCCGAATCGTGTACCTCATGTCACGCGCCGACACCGAGAAGCCCAACGTCAGTTTGCCCAACAACACATCGACTGGCAGCTGCGTCAGTGGCGGTCTGTTCTCTTTACAGACGAGTCTAAATTTCGCCTAATTCGTTGTGATGGACGTCAGCGTCTGTGGAGACGCTCTGGGGAGCGTTTGCAGTAGCAACAATGCAACAGGCAGACAGACAACGGGATGTGGTTCTGTCATGGTTTGGTGGGGGGGGGGGGAATATCTATCGACAGCCGTACTGATCTCGTTGTTGTTCCAGGACGTCTCAATGCTGAAGTCTAAATCAGGACCATTCTGGAAGATCACATAGTGTCTGCTGCTTGTGTTGTGGGTCCTGATTTTGTTCTTATGCAGGATAATGCGCTTGTCCGCATACGGCACGTGCCATTCAGGAATTTCTCCTAGAAAGGAATATTCCAATATTGGAGCGGCCAGCAATGAGTCCGGACATTAAACCGATCGAGCTTGTGTGGTACATACTTGAATGACGCATAAGGCAACATCCAACAAGTCCACAATCACTGCGCGACCTTTCGCAGGTTTTCATTGACGTCGACTTGTGCGGCAGATGCGGCAGAGGCCCTTGAAGCTCATGGAGAGAATACTCGTTACTAGGGAGACGTGTATCCAGAGATGTCTTGAGAACAGTTTTCTCACTTTAGTTTCACCAGGGGTTACGTCTGTTATTTGTTTTTTTGAAAGATGCTTGGAAAACTAAGCCATATGCTTGTTTAATTGTTGAATAAATTGAGGCCATGTGTTCATGGGGATGTACGGATATTTTCATTCATTTAAATAACATAAGCGTTCTATATTGTGTTCCCTTAAACTTTTCAGCAGTGTATGTGCCTCACCTGTGAACAAGACAAATTGTAGGAAGCAGTGGCGTAAGAAACTCTACAGTTCCGGAATGTTAAGGATTAGCTATTCTTTATTATGTGTGTATGGATGCATGTGTTCTATATGTTCCTCTCTGCTTTCGTAACTCGTGATTGCATAAATGTCATATGTCCTCAATTTAAATAATGCATTTCTATTATTAGATTTCATTGCGAAACAATATTATTCTTTTTTGTTAACAATTTAGAATCTTATTTGTCTCGCGTTCTCGTTTCTAGTGAACGATTGCGTCTATCGCAATGAGTCTGATAGCTCCCAACACAAATGTAGGTCATGTGTTGTCTTCTGTGGGTTTGGTCTTAGGAACTTCTGCATCTAAAGGGTTTTACACGCAAGAAACGACTGCATTTGGGATTACTATACTTTTTATTCCATTTTCCTATTTGTTATTTATTTTTTGAGTAGAAATTAACAAAGATGACCTTTTCTTCCGCCTCATTTTTAATAGTAGGATGATCGAAATGTTTTTAATCAGTTAAGGAGAACACGTGTTGCTCTTTAAGTTATCAGAGTCCTCCAGATAAAAGTGATAACAAACCGTGTCAATGTACTATTTACCAATAAAGTTTTCTTTGAAAAAAATGTCGTTTTAGCTCTTTAGGTTTGTTGTATTTTTGAATTATTTTTATTAATTAACGTCTAAGTGTTTTCTTTGTCCCCATGGTAGGGTGGAAGATTAGTTATACGACGGGTGCCCTTTCTCTCTTCGTTCGACCCAATTTCGCTCTCGTTTGGACAGTAATCATGTCACGTACTCACTCGCAAGACGCCTGAATTGGTGGGGACGGCAGATTTCTAATCCGAGAAAATGGGAAAACAAATCGCCCAGTGCATAATTTACTATTGATCGGTGCCCAACGATTTCGCGTGCTCTTCTTAATGAGGGTCTCCGGTTTCTTCAATATACACGAGTCGCGCGCATGTAATTTTATACTTCGAAATTAATTTGGGAACGAGTGCGGCAACAGTTTGTTTACGAAATTTTAATTTCTCGTAAAGATGTGGATAGGAAGTTTAATTTTATATAGGATGATTCACAATGAGAGTAACAATGGCATTTTGTTAGGGATGTCATTTTACGAGTGAAAAGAAGTGTACATACATACACACAATTAAAAATACAGTCCATTATACTAGGATTGCTCAATATAAACACATTTAGAGGCTAGGAAACAATTTATTTTCAAAGAATTTTAAAAGAAATCTTCATGAACATTAAGGTAGGAGTCTTATTGGTGCACTAATCTATACATTTTTTTCTGGTAAAATTCCTACAGCTGAATTCCTGGATGAATAAAAAAGTCCCGGGATGGTCTGATATCTCGAAAAATATGCGTCTTGTCAAAAAATACGTGTCAAATATTTTTTTTTTTGAATGCTATTTAATAGTGCCAAAATTAGAGCTGGAGTGGAGGGCTACTTTGAAATTTCAAATGGGAACCCCCAAATTTTTTTTTTTTGGAGATTCGGTTTTTACGGAAAAAATTAAATTAATTTTACCCAAAAAATTTCTTAAAATCTTAAACATTTTTTTAAAGTAATTCGAATGTCTCCGGAAAAACACATTAGATCTAAGAAGGGGAAATGCTTGTCCATTATTCTGAGTACTGCACTCAAAGTAATTAAGCCTCCGGAAATCAAAAAAAAAAAAAAAAAGGATACTTTTTTGATTTGAAGGGGACTTCTCGAGATATTCGCACTAGTTTGAATAGGGAAAGTAAGGACACTCCGCCATTTCTGTGCAAAATTCCTTCATGACATCTACAGGAATGCAAGTAAATTTTATAATAATATTATTTTATTTATTTATTTATAATCTGTTAATAATACAACGACACCCATCTAGGTCCATTATGGTCTAGGACCGACGAGTTAATACCTAGTGGGCGCTCGTAATTCAAACTGCAATGATAAAAAAACAATATAATTGGTTAGTAATAGATTGTTAATTCTTAAAATGTTATATAATTTATGGGCATTTCAACGATAAGGGTTACAAGTCATCAAAAAGCAAAAATTATTATTTAATGTACGAGGGTGGGCTGAAAAGAATGCCTCCATGGCTGTAACTTTTTTAAATTTTTAACCGATTTTCAAAATTCTTTTTGTATCTGATACTCCCATTTCTCCTCTATGTAATGCACTATTCACTTTTCGACATAGTCCCCATCCCTTTCCACGCATTGTACCAACGCGTGACTAGTCGGGTGAACCCGTCGGAGAGGAATTCCGGGGTTGTTATCGACACCAAGACCGAACGGCAGGTTTCACCTCGTCGTCAGAACGCAACTCGTGCCCCTTAAGGTGCTCTTTCCTCTTTGGGAAGTGGTGAAAGTCGCAAGGTGCAAAGTCTTTCATCTTTGAACTGTAGGCGCTGCAACCCCCTCTGATGTGTGGCGATCGTGTGCGGACGGGCGTTATCGTGCTGCAGAAGAGGATCCAAAGCTGCCATTCAATCCTCGTGTCGACGACAACCCCGGAATTCCTCTCCGACGGGTTCACCCGACTAGTCACGCGTTGGTACAATGCCAATTTACCAATGATATCAAAAAAATTAAAGGTTGTTGAAGTTTTCATATTGCATGATGAGAATTACCCAATCCATAAACAGGGTCACGTATAGCAGTGACTGACTTATAGCAATAATGTTTATAAACTTCCTTATTATACTAGTTTCAGTTTACACCATCTTCAGTAATCAGAATTAAATGGACTCTACATACGAGGATGGGGAAGAGGGGAAAACCTACGGGTTTCCTCCCCCGTAGAGTTATGGCTGCAGCCCCCCTCCCGAAATTGGCCACCATGTTAACTAAATGTTACATGGGGGATCCCCCCCCCCTCAGCCCTCCCCGAAATAAAATTCTGGGTACGGCCCTGGGGTTATGTAGAGTACGCTTTTCTCGCGTAATATAGAAACCGCATTGTTAGAGTATCGCGTTATAGGGGGGACTGTCACAATTTTGTTCCACTTATGAGTCGGCCAGGTGGCCGAGAGGGCTAGGGCGTAGGCTTTCTAGTTCTCAAGTCCGCCTTGTCATGGGTTCGAATCCCGCCGTGAGCATCGATGTTTGTGTTTGTCCCGGGCTGCTTACAGATATAACTTGCGTAAAAGGCGCAAAATGACCTTCGTAGTCGATGTCAAAAATTCTAATAAACCAACCCTATTTATGAATATATCAAAAAATTAAAGTTTTGTGCACAAAGAAAAATTTTGTGTCTCACAAGAATAATAATAATTAATACGCTCCTAAAATATCGGCGTCCTGATCCAGTGCCGCGTTGGTTTGGTCATATTACTACAAACACTATATGATGTTTCCCCAAACGAAAAGGTTTTTTAATTACTAATTTATTTTTCACTCAGTTTATTAATAAGTAACAAAAGAGCCTTTCAATTCTAAACACGTCAACATTACAGAACAAATAATTTTATTCCGCATGGTATCAATTATGTAACACGAAGAGGTCAGTGATCAGGAGCTTCGTTTCCAAGGTTGTATTTTTGATAGAAAGGGATGGGGACTATGTCGAAAAGTGAATAGTGTATTACATAGAGGAGAAATGTGAGTATCAGATACAAAAAGAATTTTGAAAATCGGTTAAAAAATAAAGTTACAGCCATGGAGCCATTACTTTTCAGCCCACCCTCGTATATAACTTATAAAATTGAAAACTAATTTAAATTAAGCTTGGGCATTTATTAATAAACAAAAACAAAATTAATATAAATTATTATATTAATGTTAATAATAATAATAATTGTTGCGGTTCTTGAATATAAAAAAAAACAAAAAAACCCAGTTGAAATTGAATTTATTGTTAGAGAATATAATCTGAATGGTTTAAAAAGCCTGATTACAAGAAACCTAACTTAATCTAACCGGTCGTTCTTTTGCTAATTTTTTTTCGATTTCTTTTTTATATTTTGACTTCAGATTCGAATAGAGCATCAAAAATTAAGTAAAAGTTATAATAGACACACTTGCTACCGAATAGATATTATAACTTTTACTCACTATTTCGATGGTCTAACCCGGTGCTTCTCAATCTTTTTTGCTCAATTCCCCTTTTCACCATAGTTCAGACAATCATTCCCTCCTTCCCAACTTCGCGATTACAGTGACGATGCTTTTGGTAACGCAGTACCACGCATTCTCAAATGGTTTGGTGTTGGCTTCGGACGGACAAGGGAATTATATACGGGGTGTACCAAAAATACGTTCACAAAGTTTGAGAGCGGGTTCCTCACACCAAAACAAGAAACATAGTTCATATAGACATATGTTCGAAAGTTTTTAGATTTTGAGGTATTAATGAAAGTTTATGTTAAATCTCACTTCAGAAACTCATAACAAATGTTCAAAATATCGTCCTCTTCGGATCATTGACTGTCACATCCGTTCATAGACTCCCAGACTGCCCCGAATGGTTTCGCAGGCTTTCATGACAATGTAGGTCATGCTAAAATATGACACGTAATATATGAAACGACTTTGAATGATGTGCAATGAATGAATATAGAGTAAAATTATTGATAGTCGAAATCTTCGATGAAGCCTCTCTGCGTTAAGAACGTCGGCTGCATAAACCAATTGTTTTAGGTGGCCCCAGAGATAAAAATCCAAAGGATTGAGATCGGGGAAACGTTCAGGCTTGGAACCGGTCCTCCCCTACCTATCCATCTGTCATAATAGATATCAGCCAGTGCATCTTAAATTTGCTGGAGACCTATCATGCATAGACCACACGCGTCTTATTTGCAAGGGCACTAACCATTAGAAGACAGACTAACCACGAATGTATAAAAGATAAATGTAAACAAGTCTGATTGATTGATGGATTGTATCAAAAATTGCGTTGAATGTAAACTTTCATTAATACCTCAAAATATCTAATGATTTTTGGACATACACTGCTTTGCAATGAAATTGCCCCACAAACACGGAGTTTAATGGGGGGGGGGTTCGTCTACCTCCGACTAGTAAACGATTAGATGCATGCTCACGGGACATGACCATTTGGGTTGATATAGGGTGTCCGGTGCCTGTATAGGCTCATCAGTTGACACCTGTGCGAGACGTTCCATAACTGTAATCCGCACAACAATCTCAATACCGCGACGACGACAACCGTTCACACAATTAACGGACTTTGAATGAGGTTGCATTATTGGCCTCTCCGAGGCTGGATGGTCATCCAGACGGATTGCTGTCCATGTGTCGCGGGACGCACGGATGGTAGGCCGATGTTGGAGGCAATGGCGAGAGGAAGGCACACGTGCTAGAAGACCAAGCTCTGGGGCCCGGAGAAACACGTCAGCTCGTAGCGATAGGCGGATACTGCGAACAGCGCTAGCAGACAGAACCATCTGCGCGGCAACATCACTATTCCCGGTACTGCCCCAGTGTCGATGGCGACAATAGCATGCCGGTTACACGCCGCGACAATGTCTGCCAGGCGTCCATTGTTGTGTCTTCCTTTGACACCTGAGCACCGCGCGATATGACTGCAATGGTGTCGTGAACGAGTGGGCTGGCAAATGGAATGGCGCCCGGTGGGCTTCAGCGACGAATCCCGCTTTTGTTTGGACACTGACGACAGACGCGGACGTGTGTGGCGCAGATCATTGGAACGTGCCAATGAACAATGCATCCGGTATCGCCTTCGTGAACCAACACCCGGGATCATAGTCTGGGGTGTCATTGGCTACGATACCAGACGCTTTAGTCACCATCCAAGGAATCTTGACAGCAGCACGGTACGTCAAAGAGATTTTGCAGCCCGTATTACTGCCCTTTCTGCATAGCAGGATAACGCCAGACCGCGCACGGGAAACCTGAGCATGGCATGTCTGTATGATCTCAACTACCTGCCATGGCCCAGACCTATCGCCAATTGAGCGCGTGTGAGACATGGTGGGACGTCGTTTACGATCACCCCGTAATCTCCATGAACTGAGACATCAAGTTCACTAGGCCTGGGCAAGTACCCCAAGATGACATTGAACAATGTATCGCCACTAGAGGTCGTGCCACAACCTACCGATGCCGCTTTCCGTTGGGACACCCTGTACAAACGAGTGCACGTCTTGTCTCCATAACCTAATAAAGGCGTGTTCAGATGGGACAATTTCATTGCAAAGCAGTGTATGTTTATATTGACTACGTTTCTTGTTTTGGCGTGAGAAACCCGTCTTCAAAGTTTGTAAATGTATTTTTGGTTTTTTGGTTGCTTTAGAAAAATTAAAATTAAAAAAAAAATGCAACACTTGTTTTATTCTGTATATTTCACCATTCGCGCGTGCATTCGTCCTTAATTAACAACATGGACAGTTTTTAAGGAATCATGACTTGTGTGAAGTAAATTTCCAGCCCTGAACCTTTTGAACTTTTGGTGAGCTTTCAATATATTATTTTGGTCAACTTATTATAATCAATTTATTTATTTTATTTATTTCATAATATAGAAAGAGATTACTTTTATATCAAACTAGTTTAATTGGTTATGATAGATAAACACTTTAAGACGTCTTAGGCGCGTGTAACAAATTATAGCAAACTGCTGATTGAATGATTTGTTGACCAAGGAAAGCGCTCGTAAGGTTTGATAATTTAAATAATACAAGAGAAAAGGAAATGATTGTGGAGATGTTTGCGTAGGAAGGATGTTTGATTATGGCGTACGCATCATCCGGAATTGCTTTGGGTTGAATATTTTTATTTATTTATTTTCCTTTGTCGTTATTTAGGAGTTCCATTCTTAATTTTGTAAAGCATACTATTACGATTGTGCAATGAAATCGTATTTTTGGAAAGCGAAACCAGAACTTCCTATTAAGCGTTGGCGTTCGTCTTGGCTCTGTGCCGGACGGATGAGATCGAGTTTGGTGGCACAAACCTTTTTCTGGGTCATCGACGACTATCTGATTGAAGGCTCGCCACCCGATTGGTCGCCCATTGACATTGAGCACCACCACCACCACCAGCAGCAACAGCACGAGCGAGCCACGGGTTCAGGGCTGCGACTCCAATTGCGCACAAGCCACCGTCGCCAGTCTTTAACCCTTTCAAGGTGAGGACGGCGGCTGCTGTTGATGGTTCGCAGGGCCTCTCTGCAAGGCCGATAATTATCATGGTGGTGGTGGTGGTGGCCCAAGCAAATTGGGTTTGTTCCTAATCAGATCTCTTATCGTAATTGTTGATAGTTTATGCGGAGCGTATTAATTAGCTTGTGGAAATCATTAAGAAGAATCTATGTAGGAACCTGTTTTGTGAGCTATTTCCTTGCAGAAATTTAATTCAATTTAATTAATTCAACAACTCCGCTTGTTTGGTTCCTCGTATATGTACTACAATTTCTGATTTGGAATCGGATTCTCATTAAAGCGCTTGTACTCTTTAAAACTTACCCTGGGATAATATCGGAATTTATTTCTTTCTAATCTTTTGATAAGATTTGATTAAACCTAGATTCATGATGATAAAGTGAGAGTTTAGCAGATGAGTTCTCTCTCTGTGTAATAAGCAGTTGGGAATGGCCTCGAGTTGTAGGTCACGAAAGGAACCTGGCAAGACAGCAAAGGACAACTCCCCTCCTCCTTGAAAACACATAACGTTGTGACACAGGTGAAGGTGGAGGGAGGTCTATTATGTCAGAATAAGGTCACATGGTGACAAAACTTGTCAAGCAACTTTCAATAGCGACGGACTTGAAAACGTACTGAACTCCGACCAACCAGGCTTCCATATTTTGTTTTAATTCATTCCTGGTTACATCACTGTAATTCACTGTGGCATTTTTGTCTCTTCTTCCCTCACTCCCTCTCTCTTCAGTTTTAAAATTATAATTAAGACAGTGGCTACTCAATAATTTTAAAACAAATTAAAATTTTGAAAAGCCTTGAACTGGCTGAATAATGTCAGCCTTTTATTTATAATTACAGTCAATCTTCCTGTAACGCTGTATTCTCACAACGCGGTTTCCATGTAACGCGGAGCAAAAATTTCGACAGTCCTCCTATAATGCGGTTTATATATAACGCGGAATAAAATTGCGACAAATCTCCTCTAACGCGGTACTCTAACAATGCGCTTTCTGTATTAAGTGGAACAAAATTGTGACATTCGTACTACAACGCGGTACTCTAACAATGTCTCTGCCATGTAACGCGGAACAAAAATTTTCCGACAGTCCTCCTATAACGCGGTTTTCTGACAATGTCTTTTCCGCATAACGCGGAACAAAAGTTTTCTGACAGTCGTCCTATAACGCGGTACTCTAACAATGCGGTTTCTATATTAAGCGAAACAAAATGGGACAGTCGTACTAGAACGCGGTACTCTAACAATGCCTCTGCCATATAACGCGGAACAAAAATTTACCGACAGTTCTCTTATAACGCGGTACTCTAGCAATGCGATTTCTATATTATATGGAACAAAATTCCGATAGCCGTACTATAACGCGGTACTCTAACAATGCGGTTTCTATATTAAGCGAAACCAAATGCGACAGTCATAATAGAACGCGGTACTCTAACAATGCCTCTGCCAGCGCCGTAGTCAGGGGGGGGGGGGGGGGCGAGGGGGGTCGACGACCAACCCCTTATGGAAAAAGGTCCGCCCCAGCGGAGTTTTTTTAAAAAGCCCCCCCCCCCCCCCCAAGATAACGTCCTGGTTACGGCCCTGAACGCGGAACAAAAATTTACCGACAGTTCTCTTATAACGCGGTACTCTAACAATGCGGTTTCTATATTACATGGAACAAAATTGCGATAGCTGTACTATAACGCGGTTCTCTGACAATGTCCTTGCCACATAACGCGGAACAAAAATTTTCCGATAACGCCGTACTCTAACAATGCGGTTTCTGTATTAAGCGAAACAAAATTCCGATAGTCCTTCTAAAATGTGGTACTCTAACAATGCGCTTTCTGTATAACCAGAACAAAAACGGTGACAGTCCTTTAACAACGCGAATTGCACCAGCTAATGCAGAACAAAATTGAGATAGTCCTATCTTCCTATATAATGCAGAACAAAATTGAGAACAAAAACGGTGACTATCTTCCTATAACGCGATACTCTAACAATGCGTTCTCCATATAACGCGGAACAAAATTGAGATAGTCCTCCTGTAACGCGGTTTCCATAAAACGCAGTACGAATTGATCTTATTGTAACAACTCATAACGCTGTTTCCATAGAACACGGTAGACTGTTTCTAATTAAGGCGTTACGAATTAATTTCATTTTTCTTTACTACTACTGAGATTCTTATAACGCGGTTTCCATATAACGCAATACGAATGAGCTGCGTTATAGGAAAGTTGACTGTACACAGAAAATTAACCAAGAACTGATAGTTTGTTACAGGAATAGCCAAAGATAACGATTTCATATCGTTGATGCTCTTTTGGAACTTTTCCGATCTCTTATTGAGTATTGCAGTGTTGCATTGAATAACCTATTAAGAAATATCGATTTTATTAGAAATTAAAAGAACATCGATTTCAATTTTATCTGTGAGTTATTTTTTTTCCCTCTCTCTTCATCTTCTCTGAATACAACCTTGGAAACGAAGCTCCTCACTGATCACTGACCTCTTCGTGTTACATAATTGATACCATGCAGAATAAAATTATTTGTTCTGTAATGTTGACGTGTTTAGAATTTAAAGGCTCTTTTGTTACTTATTAATAAACCGAGTGAAAAATAAATTAGTAATTAAAAAAACTTCTCGTTCGGGGTAAACATCATATAGTGTAAAAACAGTAGTTGTGTTTGTAGTAATATGAACAAACCAACGCGGCACTGGATCAGGATGCCGATATTTTAGGAGCGTATTAATTATTATTATTCCTGTGAGACACAAAATTTTTCTTTGTGCACAAAACTTTAATTTTTTGATATATTCATAAATAGGGTTGGTTTATTAGAATTTTTGACATCGACTACGAAGGTCATTTTGCGCCTTTTACGCAAGTAAGCAGCCCGGGACAAACACAAACATCCATGCTCACGGCGGGATTCGAACCCATGACAAGGCGGACTTGAGAACTAGAAAGCCTACGCCCTAGCCCTCTCGGCCACCTGGCCGACTCATAAGTGGAACAAAATTGTGATAGTCCTCCTATAACGCGATACTCTAACAATGCGGTTATAGGCCGTACCCTGAATTTTTTTTCGGGGAGGGGCTGAGGGGGGGGGGGATCTCCCATGTAACATTTAGTTAACATGTTGGCCAATTTCGGGGGGGGGGGCCCAGCCCCTCCACCCCCCCCCCCCCCTTCCCCTAGGTACGGCCATCCATAACTCTACGGAGGAGGAAACCCATTGGTTTTCCCCTCTTCCCCATCCTCGTATGTAGAGTGCATTTAATTCTGATTACTGAAGATGGTGTAAACTGAAACTAGTATAATAAGGAAGTTTATAAACATTATTGCTATAAGTCAGTCACTGCTATACGTGACCCTGTTTATGGATTGGGTAATTCTCATCATGTAATATGAGAACTTCAACAACCTTTAATTTTTTTGATATCATTGGTAAATAAATTGGTATGAAGTTCTCTTACAAATAATGCTGCTAACGGAAGTAAAGAGGGAAGGACGAGACACAAGAACTGTGAAATACAATAAATAATAGAAATTTAATAAAAAGTAAATAAAATAAATAAATCAAAAATCAAAAGCTGACGTTTCGAATAGAGTCAAAGCAGAGAGGATAATTCTCTAAAGGAAAGAGAATATTAGAAAATTAAGATATGCTAACTACGAGAGTAGAACTGAAACTCTATGTCACTCAGAGAAAAAAATATGAAATAAAACATTTTAATGTATTGATAGCCATAGTTTTTAACATCATTGGAAGATAGATTTAAATTGTATCAAAATGAAAAACTTGGGATTTTTATGTGCATGTAACATAAAACAATTATAATTATCAGAAAAGCATTGTTCTGATATTCAATTAGCTCTAAGATGAGAAGCCAATTTAGATGGTGGTGTATTATGCGATGAGCTTAAAGGCTCTTTAGAAATACTGGCAAAAAATAAAATAATAAATAAATGAATGAATAAATAAATAAATAAATAAATACAATTGTATAATAATTGTGGGTTTATTCACCTGCTGTACATAGTATAATAATGAAAAATCAATAAACATAAATAAAAAGTAACTAAAAGTAGAAGACCGACGAGATTATTAGTCAGGAGTTAAAATGTAAACAAAACGAGAATAATTGAACTTAAAATCAGCATAAATATTGAGGTGAAAACAGATCTAATTTTAAAATATCATATTTTATTAAATGCAAGACCCTTATTCAAATATTTGGATTACATTAAGAAATATAACATTCAGAACCCACTGGCGTAACTAGAAGCGTGGAGGACTTCAGTATTTAAAAAAAAATACCTAACTATAAAATTAGCACCACACGCAAAGTTATTCAGTTATTAAAGAAATTTAAAATTAATCTAATTAAATTTAATGCAATTAAATTTAATGCAATTAATAAATCTATATTAATGTTTATATTTTTTAATTATTATTATTATTAATTATTATTATTATTATTATTATTATTATTATTATTATTATTATTAATAAGTACCAGCCCTGGCTAGAAACTTTTTTAGGAGCCCCTTTTATATATATACACAACTGGCGTGGGCCTCTGGACATTTGCTCTGTCTAGCCACCCTGTCAGAACCCCAATCTCAATTATAATTCAGAAACGCTATTTGTATGAAAATATAAAATTCACTGCAACACACGCATTCTTATGGAAATTTCCTTAAATTGTGTTTGTATATAAATTCATTTCATACCCTACACATAATGAGTAAATTACTACTGTTACAACTTAGTTGATCAGTAGTAACTTTATATAACTTGCAAATGGTTTCTGGTTTCGGTGTGAAAAACCTTTTCGAGGAGTTCCTAAAGGCTATACACGCTTTTGTGTTCGTTTGTGTCAACCCGAGTTATTTGACCGTTTGAATTTTTTTTTTTAAACAAATATTTTTTCTCTCCTTTACCCTTTATAAAGATCTGTATATCTCATTTCAGCTGTTAATATTTACTATCACGATACGGTTCTCTTACATAATTGAACTTATTTGATTCTTCTGACGTCTACATTTAATTTTTTAAAAAGTATATTTTTTGTAACTTATAAGTGTTATTGATGAGGTAAAAGCCCTCTTCTGAATGTTTTTGAACCATTGATTTGGAATTACAAAGGTCCGCAGAATTACAAATTATTTTCTCTTCTAGCAGTTTTTGAAAAGAAATGCTTTAGAGATAAACTTACATGCTAAACTTTATAATCACTTATTATGGGGATGTTACACATTCAGTATTGAATCAATTATACACTTGGCTATGAATAAATCTGGTTTAGTAGGCTGTCTACGAAATATTTCAACGCTTCATCCTTGATGCACTTTGGCATCGAACGTCTTGTTTTAGGTTAAAGCTTACATGAAGTCGTCTATTTTTGTCATTTTGTAACTGAATAGGCTGGAGAAAATGAGGGTTGTTTTCAGGAATTCAGTACGATTTAACTGGGTGGATTGATTTGTTTTTCAGGAATTGTTTACAAACTATTTCCTCTTATTTTTTTAATCGAATAAGAAAGTAAGTATCCAACCAGACTTGATTACAAAGCGTCGCGTTTTTCTAGGTTTTCTCTTCGAATCAATTGAGGCCAATTGTTAATTTTAGCATCATCCAGTTGGAAAGTTTAATGTAGCACAGACAACCGAATCATATAGCACTGCTTTTTTTCTTCTCTCCTTTTGAATAAGGAAAGAGAGAAAATAACTTTTCTTGAAAAAGAAATCAAATGAAACCGCTTGAGAAGAATCCAGTACAATTGGTTTCAGCTTAAAGGCTTTGGTCGTTCCAGCATAGTTTAATCCGAAAGCTTTCTAAAATATTGAACATTAAGATGCTAACATAAGACATTTAGAAGGGATCAGAGAAGGCAATACTGAAAATATTGCTTTACCTACGCGTTTCGACATTACATTTACAGGTTAAGGTTGCTTTTATGTAACTCATAACTTCTATCTGTTTCATTCAAATCTTGTAATGAGTTTTTGAAGGTTTACGCATCGCCAACATCCAAGAATGATGTCATTTTCAACATTATTATTTTACCTAATTTAATTGCTTATTAAGAAGCGGAAGAATGGAGCTACTCATTAGCTTTTCAATATCCATCCTCTGTCTATCCCTATCATGTTTTACATTTTTTGACGCAGAAGTTCAAATATAGATGTAACTTACCATGTTTATGTCCTGCTTCGCTATTTAGTTTGGTTTCGATTGACCCCCTGGGGTCGAGCTATGAAGGTGGAAGTTAGAGGGGTTAATATGGTTTATATGATAAATTGGTGTGCAGATTCGTCTAGCCAAGATCTACATTACTATGAAATTTTAGGTAAATTGTCCTAGTGGGATCGGAGTTGCGGGATACAGTCACGCGGCATTTAGAACTATTAACGTTTTCTAAGGTAACATATGACATGTGATATGTCATTCGATTGAAAATGATGAGAAACGAAAGACGGTAGAGTTCGTTTCAATTTTTTAATTTTACGTTCGGGAAATCATTTTGCATAAGCCCTCCTTGGGGGATACATTTCTTGTTTCCTATTATAATTACTATTTTCATTTTGAATTTTACCATGTAGAAAACGTAATGTCGAAAGGAATAGAAAATTAATGGAATGTTTTCTTCTATGTATTATCACACTCTTACTTAACTGAGGCTTCTGTCTGTCTGTTTTGTTCAAATCTTACAATCAAATTTTCACCCATTTCCCGATGTTCAAACTACTCCAAATTTGGCATACAGATTCATTTCTGGTGACAATACAATCCAGTATAAAAATTATCAAATTGAAAAGAGTTAAAACTGATTTTCGTTTAATTTACATCCCGGATAAGGGATTGGGCCACCTCTTCAGGTTTTCATGGCATTTTTGGTTTTGTAGTTACCATGTAAAAGCATTGATTTTTTTAAAGAATTAAAAACTAAAAAGAATGAAATAAAAAAATATATAAAACTTTTTAAGTACACACTTTTGCTTTGATAAGTGCACTGAAAAGTAAAAAGTAATTTTTTATCGTTTTAAATTTTATGAATTTCTATTTAAATGAGTGGCACCAAGAATTATTTTTTTACTTTTTTAATGCATTTTCTTTTAAACAAGTGTGTGTTTAAAAAGTTTTGTTTAATAATTTTACTTTTCACTAGATGGAACCCGTCAAAATTTGACGGTAAAAAACCCACCTCTTGAGAGCAAATTTTTATAAACTTCAGTGGATAAACCCACGACAAAATTTTTATAAAACTCCCATTCATTAAGTTTCTGACCTGATTTACGATGCCTGTCTTCGATGTTAAAAATACAGGGTCGAGTCATTGAATTATGACCACCTACCTAATAACCCGAATAGCATCCTTTGTAGCCAAATCAGCAGCTAGGCGACGGGGTACGGACTCAATGAGTGCTTGGAAGGTGGCAACAGGAATCTGTGTCCATTAGAGAGCCTTTATAATCATGATTATAAAGGCTCTCTAGTGTCCATGCGAACAGCAAAGCATCACGTAACTCGTGAAGATTTCGGGGGTGGATGGTCTCGCTGGCTGACTTGTCGATCCAGATATTCCACAGATTCTCGCAAGTATTCAGATCTATAGAGTATGGAGGCCAGGGTAGTGAGTGGAACTCATCCTCATGCTCCTCGAACCCATGCACTGCAAATTTTGGCCATGTTGCATGTGGCATTATCCTGTAGAAAGATGCCGTCATTCATAGTTGCCATGTAGGGATGCACTTGGTCGGCAAAGACGGATAATATTTATAGCCGTTGGCGGTACCTTTCAGAGGAAATAATGGACCCAAAACATGCCACGAAAACAAGCCCCAGACCATTACACTGCCTCCTCCAGCTTGTTGCCGCCCAACAATGGTTTCGGGTAGTTTGTTTTCGGATGTCTCCTGGCAGATATGCCACCGCCCATCGATACGATGCAGTAGAAAACGCGACTCATCGGAAAACGCAACCTTTTTCCACTGGTCTAGGGTCCAGTTTTGTACTGCAATGCAAATGCACGTCATTTCTTGCGATGCACACTTGTCAACGTGGGTGCTGGCACCAGACGTCTTTATCCATAATTGCACGTTTTTCTAATTCGCGTGCTTTACCCATGATTGCGACTATTGTTGTATACGAAATGTTCCTATGAAACCACCTTTATATGTCTTCCAACAGACAGGTTTATCCGTCCCCCCGTGAATGGCAAACCGTATTTACATAAATCTACGTGGCGACTCGACCCTGTATCACCCTTGGAGCTTAAATCTATATAGATGTTAGTCAGGTGAATTATCAGTTCCTACGTGTGCTTCAAGCCGGCGCCAACAATGCCTAAACGTGCAACAACAATGCAAAACTGTTTCGGTTTTTATCCTATCATTACGCATGCGCCTAAAGCAATTTTGAATTGTAAATTAGCGCTAATTAATTGTAACTAAAATTAAATTTGACAAATCTACAGACAAGGACCTTTCATTTAAGACCAAAATGAAGTTTATAGATGCAGTAGTTTTCACCAACGAACTGTCGAAAGAATCACCCTTGGAACTTAAATATATAGATTGTAATTTGAAATAATATTAATACGCCGGCCACGTGGCCGAGAGGGCTAGGGCGTAGGCTTTCTAGTTCTCGAGTCCGCCTGGTCGTGGGTTCGAATCCCACCGTGGGTATGGATGTTTGTGTTTGTTCCGGGCTGCGTGCAGATATAACTTGTTTAAAAGGCGCAAAATGATCTTAGTAGTCGACGCCAAACATCTAATAAACCAAATAATAATAATAATACAATCATGACATCCGCCCATTTCAAAGATAGAGCAGAAAATCTTATTGTTTGCGTTTGCCTCAACTGTAAAGTTATTTGCCAGATTGTTTATCTCGTCTAAAATGTTTACACATGCAAACAACAAAAGATTGATTCTTGCTTCCGAAAAAGTAGTATTTTTGTAAACTCGATGAATTACTTTACCATTTTTCCAAGGAGATAAACTGAACTTCTGGTGGAAATTTCTATATGATTTCTGTCATATGAATTCTATTAACCCCTTGTAGCTGTGATTTATAATTTTATTATATTTTTCTCCATGTAAAATAATATTAATACAGAAATCTGTAGCCTTTCCAACATGATACTCAACAAATAGTAAGTATATTTTATCAGCAAAACTAATCTTGAATTTAGTTCTCTTTCAGAGTGATATCTCAATTTAAGTGATAACTTCCCTTAAACTAGGTCAGCTGCTGCTCAAGAGTTAATACATTCATAAATAAAAATGAAAAATAAAAAAACAACTGAAAAATTGAAAAAACTGTGGAGAAGCGCTTAATTCAGAAATTATCTTTGAATATGAATATACAATTAACAAGTAGTGTCCTTAATCACTTATCTTTGAACCACATTCGAAGCAAGTTGATATTAATATATGGAAGGGTATTTTGAATAATTATTTAAAAGAAAAAAGTATAAAATTCAAATTGTTTTTTGATCATTTCAATTTACATAGGAGAAATGGGGGAAATAGAACGATTTGAGATTACACTGGATTTATGTGTTAGTAGTGTCGGTGGAATCTAACTTTTTTTTAAAAATTTTTAATAAGTATC
Source organism: Rhysida immarginata (assembly GCA_023313115.1). Lineage (NCBI taxonomy): Eukaryota > Metazoa > Arthropoda > Chilopoda > Scolopendromorpha > Scolopendridae > Rhysida > Rhysida immarginata. The sequence goes on along the minus strand of JAHWFO010052448.1, from coordinate 873,011 downwards.
GAGACTTTGATTTCTTAAATTATTTACTTGTAATTAATATTCTTTTAATTTTTTTAATGGAACTTGCAAAATATTGAAAATTGAAAAACAGCAACACGCGACAGATAAAAAAGCGGCATGCAAGAATTTTTTTTTCCTCTGAAAATACAACTGCAGAAAGAAGAAATAATTTTTTTATCACTGAAGCATGGAAATCTGATTAAGCATTTGCTTAAAAAAAATGTAAAAATAGAAAAAGTGGCTCGTGGCAACCGTTCTTCGTTCGGATGTCATGCCATTTTGTTTCGCCAACCCCCTTTCAACGATACAAAGCGAAAATCAATAGCGTCGTCTCATTAATAATATAATTTGCCAATTAACTTGAAAAGAAGTGAGCCCTAAAGGAAATCGACTTTTACTGATAAACATCTAAAATTTGAATGAAAACTAATTCATATCTTTTTCCTTCTCATCCATATTAATTTGCTTCTTTTCAAATTGATGAAATATAGTATATCGGAATCATTGATAGCGAGTAATTTTCTTTCCACCGTTGCTGTTGCATATTCCGCAAAGCATTAAGTTTATAATAACCTCGATATGTTTAGAAAAGAAACGCGTCAGTAGCTTGGAATGGCTCTCAATCATTGAAAGTTTCTATGGCCAAATCACCATAGAAATTATCGGAGCCCATAGAGAAAAACAATATTCATCCCCCTCCCCAGGTGCAAACATAATAAAAAAATCTTTAAAATGACATCATCATCTTCTTAATTGAGTCCTGCAATTAGAAATGTCAATTACACATAGTCAATTATAACCAGTAACTGAATGTCATTTCACGACAGATAAATAATTAATGAACTTCAAAAGCTGCTTGAAAAGGCGCACTACGATGATTAGTTTTTTGGGTTAGGTTAGGAATTTAATGCGGGTCCCACTTATATAACTTCTTAAATAATTCCAAGAAGCGTTGACCGTCAATTACTGATTTATTTTTATTTTTAAATGAAGGGGACAGGGAAAAAAAAGGGGATCGTAGAAATGATGCAATGAATCTTGGCATTGACGTGACATATAAAAACATTTTTAGTTTTATTATTCAGATATGTTTGTGCCCAATGATCATTGAAAATTAAACTAATCTTCGTCAGACACAATAAAGTTCTTAGAATATATTATTACATCACGAAAATTCCAGTGAAGGTACATAAAACAACAACAGCATCAGTGGTAAATATTGCGACATTAGAAAGTTGGTTTGACAATGTTCACCTTTCAACTGTTATTCCTGTGTGCGTGTGTTTGTGTGTGTGTGACTTGTTGTTCAATATTGACTCAGGTTTATTATGGACCAAAGCGTCTAGTAAGCGAGACAGTAAGGTAGTTTTGTACAGAATTGAAAAATAAAAACTTAACTTCTTAAATGGAGTTTGATTGGTGTTCAAATTTGCCTATGCGTTTCGAAATTAACTTTCTTCACAGACATTATCTTACAAATGAAGACAATTTCAAATACTTTTGAATACGTTACAACAACGTGAAGCCAACAATCGCATAGGTGATGCCAACAAAGATGGATAACTTAAGGAAATTGTCACAATTCAAATCATCATCAAGCCATCATGGCCTTCCAGAAAATATCAGGCCTGAACAAGACGTCAATAATGTATTTTTCGAAGCCAACGAGATAACAAAGCCTGGAAGCGGAAAAGTCACCTGACCATCGGGGTGCTAGCTATGAAGTTTACATTGTTGTTTTGATTAAGATGGTCAGTTGGCTTTTTCCCTTCAGGGCCTTTTATTTAACTGGCCTTGGGCTATTTCATTGGTGCCGGGTAGTGTGCTATTACAGTAAGCCCTACCGTAGGTAATGTCATAATGTATGACATTTCCGTGCACAGACTTTCTCTCTAGGTGGTATTGGTCAGGGCCTGTTTATGTAGCTGGCTTGGAAATAACCAGAACGACGTAAGAATGTTTTATCTTTTTCATATTGAGGCCTGGTATTTTCTAGAAGCCGGCCTTTTGACAGAGCGCTAGCTTTCCACTTCTCGGATTTTGCGGGTTGTGGGTTCGAATCCCATGAAGGGAACGGATGTTTTCTTTTTTCTAGGAATCATAGAGATAGTAGTCATATGGAATTATCTCAGGATAGTATTAAGAGTAGTACAGGATAGTATTGTAGCGTAGTACTCGGCTTTGTTCGGGTTGGTTAAAGCCAGTTTGCTTATGGCAAATCACATGCAGGGTGTCCAAAAAGTCTGGTAACATGGCAGATATCTCAGAGCTGCCAGGTAAGCGAGATCTGTTGAGTGTGGCTTAACATTGTGTTGAAATTCCTTAGCCTGAAAATAATGCTTTCAAAGCCGAAATGTCTAGTATTCTAAATTTGAAGCTAAAAATCTTTAAAATTGGCGTTCTTCACTCTTTGTAACATATTACGGATTACAACAACTTCGAGTTTATAGGTAATAGGGTGGTGTGGAATTCATTGCAGCACTCAAATTTGACTTTGATTCCCAAATTTAAGGTCATCCATTTGCTAACTCGAAAACGATTAAAGATAGAGAAAAATTTCCAATTGCTACCCTGTAGAGCAACACCACATTAGCCTAAAAAACAAGTTTTAACCACACCCTTCCTCTTGAAAGATTTTGAGAAAATGAGCGAGAAAGAGTCACTCAAGGAAAGAAAATTCCCAAGGGTGTGCTTCACTGCAATTCAAATGTGTTAGAACCTCAGCCAACCTAGCCAGCCCAGCTGACCTTGAGTGACTCTTTCTCGTCCATTTTCTCAAAATATTTCAAGGGGAAGGGTGTGATTAAAAATTGTTTTTAGATTAATGTGGCGTTGCTCTACAGGGTAGCAATTAGAAATTTTTCTCCATCTTTAATAGTTTTCGTGTTAGCAAATGGATGACCTTAAATTTGGGGGTCAAAGTCAAATTTGAGTGCGACAATGAATTCCCCACCTCCCCTCGTTACCTACAAACCACACTCATCAGATCTCGCCTACCTGGTAGGTTTGAGATATCTGCCATGTTACCAGACTTTTTGGACACCCTGTATACAAAATCAGCGACGGTGGACTTTGTCACAAAAGTACGGAGATCGATGTGTGTCAAAAACCTAACAATGGATTGTTTCCCGATTATACAATCGGGTGGGTTCTCTTCTAGTTTTACAATAAATTCAGGCTTTTTTTTTCAAGTTTGACTAACTACATTATAGGATATAATTACTGAAAATTTAAAATATGACTGCCTCATGACTTATACGAGGCATGTTTTTTAAGTAAGTACCGTTTTGGAATTAAAAAAAGACGTGCAAAGATATCGCAATAATTTTATTTTTACATGAAAGCCTGTACCTTAATCTACTTTTCTACATAATTTCCGTGAATATTGAGGCACTTGTCATAACGTGGCACCAGTTTTTGAATACCCTCCTCATAAAATTCTGCCGCCTGACTTGTTAACCACTGTATCACAAATGTTTTGACTTCGTTATCGTCTTGAAGACGCTGACCACCCAGGTGTTTCTTCAAGTGCAGGAACAAATGGTAGTCGCTGGGCGCCAGATCAGGGGTGTATGGAGGATGATCTAGAGTTTCCCATTTAAAAGATTTGATGAGATCTTTGGTCCGATTAGCCACATGTGGACGGGCATTGTCATGCAGCAAAACGATACCCTTACTCAACTTGCCACGTCTTTTGTTCTGGATTGCACGACGCAGATTGTTCAATGTCTCACAATAAGACGCTGCATTGATTGTCTCATTACGAGGCAGAAACTCCACTAGCAATACTCCTTTTCTGTCCCAAAAAACTGTGCACATGATTTTCCGGGCAGAAATTGTTTGCTTAAACTTCACTTTTTTGGGTGATGATGAATGTCGCCATTCGGTTTTACGCCTTTAGCACTAAGAAATCGTATAACAGCCCGTACTTCACAATCGGCGGGACTCACGATTGTCGGAGGCATCTTAAACACTCAGTAAACAACGTATACAATGAAGAATCAGACTGTAATGGCGTCAGTGCGTAGACAAGAGATGTAGTTAACCAGCGCGCATGCGCGGAACGCCGACCGTAGCGCTGCGGCGGCGGAATCGCAAAACGGTACTTACTTAAAAAACATGCCTCGTAGATCTTATATGCATTTAGTTATCTTCCAGGACTTTTTAGTAGACAACATTTTTTTGTTGATCTGCCAGGAGCATAGATGAAAAGGTTGTCCGGAGATCCAACATGAAGGTGTCCATGTGAAAAACGCGGATTATACAAATTGATTCCCGCTACTTTTAATGATTGTCCTTCCTTTCACTTTCTTGATCGTCAGAGCAAAGGTAAGCCGAATGGGAACCGGATTCGTTTGAAAAAAACATAATATTATTCGTTTTGATTGGAACGCGAGGAAGCAGCACATCAGCATTTTTTGCACACAGCCAATGAGGATAGTAGTCTCAATGACGTTGTTCATATACATTCTAGTTCCATTGCATGGCTTTGGTGATCAGTATTGCGCAACAGAATGATAGCCAAGTTTGAGTTCAAGAAATCCAGGAAATTCTTTAGAATTAAGAAACTCGATTGGAAATCTTGTCGCATCATCATCATCTTCCGAATTCTTATCTACTTTCCTCGTGTCAGAATATTGTTCTATAATTTGTTGACACTGTCGTTTCTTGGACCAAATATTGCTCTCTCGCTTCCATTGAAAGTATTGCCGTTGTTGCCATTTCCTGTAATTTTGTTCATTATTAAGTTAAATTATTGTTCATTAAATTCGTTATTGTAAAAATCTTTCAAAATTCTAATTGGCTTGCTTATTTTGAAATTTTATATATTTGCAAATAATTATTGTTATTAAGTAATTATTTTCTGTCACAATTTGTAATTTAAATCATCACATTAAAAATTTTGTTTATTATACTTCATCTTTTGTGGTTGAGGTTATATTCGTTAAAATTATATTACCTTAATGTAGGCTATTTCATAGGAAAGTTTGAATTGTTAATTGTACTTTGCAACAATATCTAATAATTGAAATCTGAAATTTAATTGGGCACGCCCAGTCAAACTTTCGTTGAACAGATGATGCAATTCTGTGGTAATTTAGAGAAAATTTTTCTTAGGCCAGACACCCCGTCTATTTATCTTATCTTATTCTTCTGGCTGATATCCGATTACTAATAAAACGGAATGAGCTTGGGACTGGCTGAATTGAACTCACTTTTTCATGTAATTTTGCTAATGCTAATTGAATAAAATTCTTATATAAGTAATATATGTTCTTATTTTTTTGATTTTCATATTTAAAGATTGTGTAATCAGTATCTCTCATAAAGATTTGAATGAATAGAGTTTTTTTTTTTAATAATAAAATATTTTTATTTTATAAAATTTCATAGTCATGATGACTCTATTTACAATTTATGTAGATTTTTTGATACATTACAAAACTTATCATTATCAACAGGTAAAAAAAAATTATATTCAATATTAAATGAAACAGACATGAAAACTTTCGCATTCAAGTAGACGTATACAGTACTTTATCATTCATTCCAAAATAAAAAAACAATCGATATGAAATAACTTTGAACAATTAGGATTATTTTACAGACTAAGGCACTTCAGTTTTAAATCTTATTCGATAAACCATTCTTCTATTCATAATATGTACATTGCATTGACACTTTCCCAAGCATTTGTGCTGGGATGAATTTTATGAAATATTGTGCTTGAAATCCCTGCCAATTTAGGTATGGGGTTGAATTGACGACAATGAGTAATAATTAACAGGAGAAATATTTAAATAATAAAAAGAAGAAGAGAACAACAATGGAGCTCCGTTCAGGCCCAGCCTCATCTAAGAACAAAAGAGTGAGTGTGTGAGTGGGGGAGCCAATGACATCTTCGTACATTGGATCGCAATGGAAATGACAGCGCAATAGCTTAAATGTTTTCGAAATCGTTTGAAAGAATTTGAAGGTTAATCCAGTCCAAATATACATTTTTTCTCTGCTTTTCTACAAGAATAGGTTCGGTTAGGTTAGGTTTAGTCACATTAGATATTTCAGGAGTAACAAAAATATTCGCAACGAATCCCATTTAAATAATATAAATAATAATTAAATAAATAAATAATTGGATTGATTATTATAGCTAGATTTGGTTTAGATTAGGTTAGATTAGATTAGGATAGATTTAGATTAGGTTAGGTTCAGATTAGGTTATGTTAGGTAGGTTAGATTAGGTTAGGTTTAGATTAGATAGCTTAGGTTATTTTCAGGTTAGTTTTAGATTAGGATATGTTTAGATTAGATTAGGTTTAGATTAGGTTAAGTTTAGATTAGGTTAGGTTTAGATTAGGTAGGTTGATTTAGGTTAGTTTAAGATACGTTAGGTAGAGTCTGAATTAAATGTGGTTTCTGTATATGAATTTTGGAGATTAATTGCATCCAGGAATCCAAGAAGTGTCCAATGATACAATACCCTCTTTTTTGGAAATCCAAGAAAACATAGTCTGTTCTAAGAAATACTTCCTGAAATATTGATTTTTTTTTAAAGTGTACACTTTCATATTATGATCCATATCTTAGTGGCGGATCTAGAACTTAAACAAGGTGGGGGGGATAATCAGGTTGTTTGCTTTATATGTCATAAGTTATTTCGAATAACCACCTTCCCTCCCCAGAGTAGTGATGGTCCTGGGATCTTTCCTATACTGTAATTTGTAAATGTAAATTTGTAAAAATATTGCCGTATTAAAATCTTTACAATTTATCTAACTCGTATAAGTTTAGGACCAATGGGGGGGGGGGTATAGCCCCAGTAGCTCCCCACCCTTAAATTCGCCACTCCATGTATAAATGCAAGACACTTTTGGAAGATCTTTTGCAGTCTGAAGAATTTATTGAATAAATGAACATTTAGAACTTTAAAGCAGGTTCGGACTGGTTTTCCGGTTTTATAAAAAGATATTACATTACATTCCAAAACATGTTAGTTATGAGAGAACACGTACTGTGAGTTCGTGTACATGTTTAGATATTATTATGCAGCAGATTCTAAGGCATATTCCACTGCATATTATTTGGAGCTTTGGATTCAGTTATTGGTGCCATCTGCGTTGTATTTACTCCACAGTTACTCATTACAATGAAATAGTGAGAACAATAGTAGTACTAATAGTAATAGCTCTAGGAGTAGGAGTAGTAATATATTTTGAAAGCAGAATAATTTCTGACATGTATTAAAAATCTTCTCAATGTGAGAAAATGAGTGGGGAGAAAGTCGTTCTCGTGGAAAGGAATTCCATTCAATGTCATCAGAATAAATAAGTTAATCGAGGCACCCAAACTAAAAGTTATTTAATTCAAGGTATTTTTGGGTGCTCAATTGTTCTTATAAAGAGGGGACGTAGATAACCGTAAGTTCGGTTATTGGTATGTTACAAAAAGAGAAAAACTTCTCGGCTTGAATTCATGAAACCAGGAGTCCTTACATGAATTATTTCGTCGCACGACTGTTGTGTAAGTCCTTGAGTGAAAAAAACCCCTTCCAACCGCCCTTCTTCAGCGCACATACACATTTCTCGTTGCTTATTTTTAGAAAGGTCAATTCCCTCCACTTGTCTTTTTTTACAGCTGGCGATTGGGAAATTTCAAAGAGAGAGCCAAGTAAAGGTTTGTATTTGAGGAGGCTTTCAGAAGGTGTTCCGCGAGTAGGTGGAGATGTCGTTCACCACCTTTTTGCCTCTTATGAAGAATTCCCAGTAGGACGATTCGTTGATTGAATAGGCTGGCCACTCCTCGTTGTACTCTGGTATGGGGTTTGGATTCCTGAAAAAAAAAATACAAAACATCATCAGAAAAGGATTTTAATCAACAACAAGACAGATAAATTGTTATTAATGTGATCATTTTAAACAGATACTATCTAAGCGGCCCTATTTTGTTTTTATTAGGAGCTTTAGCTTAAATCAGTTTTTCAGGCTTTTTCGTTGACTCTTTCGAGCCGATTGCAGTGACCCTCAAAGATACCAAGATATGGCATGTGATATATCAATCGATTCGTGGTGACGAGTCATGAATGAATAAAATGTTACTTTCTTTTAAGCATTTGTGTCGAGACACGATCTATAATAACTGTGATTGGTTTCTTCTTGAATTTTAACAAGGTTTGATTTTGCACGACCAACTATGGTCAAGTGACTTTTCAGTGCCGGGGCCTGACTCTTTCGTCTACTATGGCTGCTAGGAAGCAATTTGTTTTGCTTGGTAAATGGGAATTGCTTTGTATTTTAACGTTGAGCAATTAAATAGACGTAAAATTGGAAGGAATTCAATGAATTTCTGTTGTTTTGTAAGAACTTCATCTAAAATTTAATTTCTCAGATTTAAAAACAATTTCTGCGTCACAGCTAAAGTGGCGGTTAAAAAACAATTCTTGGAATGTTTCTCAGATTAAAAAACAATTTCTTGGAATGTTTGCAGGATTTTATTAATTTATTTTTTTCTTCATTCAAAGTGGGGTAGCCATTAAGATGGACGCCAATCCATTGGTGGCGGCAACTGCTGCCTACCTAACTGGTTCTTTAAAATAGGTCAGCTGAAACTGAAATTACTTTTGACTTTGAAGGTTAATGGAATTTGAAGCCGTGCAGCTAAGTTTGCACTTTTTGAATGTCAACATGAGGGTGAGTGAAGAGAAAGAAAGAAAGACAAAAAAAAAAAAAAAAAAAAGAGTTGAGAACATTCACTTCTCCTGGCACTGATTCTCAGCCAATGGGAGCAAATTTTTGGCTTCCATTCACGTAAACTGGCTGGTTGAGGTCTACTTTCTTCTTTTCATTACCCTTTTACCCGAAATATTCGAGGATTTTTGGCGTGTTTGTTTGATTCAAAGAGGCTGGAATAAAAATGTCGCTTCACGTGTAAACTTTTTTTTTGGTGGCCCGCTTATCTCTTTTTGCCGCTCTTCTCTCCAACAACTTTGAACCAGCTCAAGAATTGCAATAAAATTTGATATGCGATTCAAATTTTAGAAGAGTTGGACCGTGTTGGGAGTGTTTTTCTCGACGAAAGGTCAACCGAGTCACATGATGGACTTTGTGAAGATCAGGTCACGACGGAGAAATGACCAAAAGCAAAGCTCTAGATTAGGACAGTACGGCAATTCTTTTCGGTATCGCTGATTGGTATAGTATTGGTTTAGTATGCTCAAAAGTTCGTTCGCTTTCCCGTCGATGTTCCGATGGATTCATAAAAATGAGTCAAATTTAATGTCACGTTTTGTTTTTTTTTAATTTAAAACATTTAAACGATTCTGTCAGTAAAAATTTCCATAATTTTTTATTTTTTTAAACTATTTATGGATGTAAACATTTGTTTTATCTAATTTACAAATACATAACTTCAATTTTATGCGGATCACATTTTATTGTGGGGTATTTTCATGGGCCTAACTTTTAAAACTTTACGTTTTTTGTCACAGATTTAGATTGACCACCCTCAGATCTAAACGCCACAGATTATTATTTTCTCGCAGACATACAGGGTGATTCTAAAATCTTGTAACCCACTTTTTTATAGGGGGGGGTGAATAAAAGATTTGTACCATAACAATATAGAATAACGTTTGAGGTCATTGAAAGCATCGATGTCTCGACACTTCAGCGAATTATGCAGAATTTTGCTCTTCGTCTGCGCCACATGATAGCCGATGATGGCAAGCATATCGAACATGTCATAAACTAAATCCGAATATCTGTAGTTACTTTTAACATTTGAATAAAATTTTTGAACTTCATGTGAGCTTGTCAGCCATATTTGGAATGCAGGACGACGATGTAATTTAGATTAAATTTTTAAGGACATATTTGCTGATTGATGCAAAATTTTAATCCGAAAAGCAACATTTAAGGATCATTCAATCTATTAATAAGAAGCAAGGAAGCTAATATTATAATTTCACTGAATGTTGTAGAATTTTCCCACACGCTTATGGCACTAAGGAAATATTGTTGAAAGTTTTCATTACAAGTCGAATATAATTTGTTTTAAATAGATATAATTCAATTAACAAGATTAAACTGTCTGTGAAATGTGGAACTAGAAGCATTAAAAAACTTGAGATAAAACTTTAAAGTTTTCTTTTTTATTTATTTTATTTTTTAAGCTAATTAAGTTTTTTTATTTTAAGTTAATTATTACTCATCATTAAGGATATGTGGTTACTTGAATGTAACGTTTTAACTAGAACAAGTTTTTGGATGATTTACACCTCAACATAATAAACCTTAATAATTAAATAAATTAATAAATTTTAAAACATATTGCATGTGAGGCTTTTTTTTTGTTGTTGTTGTTAAATTTTTTTTATCAAAATATCATTTTTCTAAATTAAAGTTTTTTTTAAATTTTCTATCAAATTGATTTTATAAGTTTTTTTATTCGAATATAATTTTTATCAAATTAAATTAAATTAACAAAATTTCAAAATATAATTATAATAATTCTTTATAATTATAAAAGCATCAACATATAAATAAATTAACTTATTACAGGCTGGTTGAAAAATAGTGAACATAGACTATTGCTTAAATAACAAAAAAACAAATTTACTTTTTTTATAGTAATAACAAAAGTTACCTCTTAAAACACAACAGAATTATATAAAAATATTCTGAATATAGCCGAAATAGTGTTGCCGAAATGTACATTCGGAATATTTTTGTATAATTCTGTTGTATTTTAAGAGATAACTTTTGTTATTACTAGCTTTTTTATCTTCTGTAAATTTGTTTTTATGTTATTTAAAACAATAGTCCATGTTCACGATTTGTAATAAGTTGATTATTTATCCTGTATACACAGTTATATTTTACTATTTGTAAAGATATTTTAGATGATATTTATAATTAATAAAAAGCATTTTATTAAGTACTTCATTTATTTATGCATAAGAAAGCTAAGGATCATAATATTGACTGGGAAAATGTAAAAATTTTAGAAACAGAGAAACATTGGCAAAAAAGACTTATTAAAGAAAGCTATTATATAAACAAATCAAACTGCTTAGCTCAACAATCTTTTCTATTAGATTAAAAAATCTGTTGTGGGCATCACAATACTCCCTTGTACGAAAATTTATTGAATGCTTTTTTCGGGGAAAAAAATTCTCATTATTATTCTTGACACACGAATTTCCGTCTCTCTCTATGTTGACTAAAAACTCCAAATGTTGAAACAAATTTTTGTACTTCAAAAGAAGTACTTCAAATAAGAGAACTTTAAACTCTGACGTCAAACGGTGACGTCACAAACTGCTCCTCGCAATCAAAACTCCATAGACATGAAAGGAAATCCGTTGGGGAAACAACCAAAACACATGCTTGGCACAGCCGAATGTAATCAAAATGCGAGGTGCACAACTACATCTCACAACAGTTGTAAATACAAAATTTGAACATTCTACGCCGAACCGTTTTTGAGAAATGCGAGATACACACACACGTACGTGCACACGAACGTACGGACGTCATGACGACATACATCAAAATGAATTCAGGGATGGTCAAAATGTATATTTCCGTTGAAATCTGAAAACCGAAATTTTTTCGCGAATACAATACTTCCTTTACTTCATATAAGGAAGTAAAAATGGGAAATATTATAACCTTGAATTCAGAACAATGTTCTTTTAATTGCCATTTCCCTTTACTACATTATTAAAGACAAGGCAGGCAGGCTGTGAAATTTATACGTCGGCGGTCCGATAATAAAGGTAGAGGTCAAATTATCCAGGACATATTCAAAAAAACAAATGTTGACACAAATGTCAAGTATACTACAAAGGTTTGTTTATTTGTAACCCTATTTCTACCAATAATAAGACCTAAATTTGGTCGACTACGAGCACGGCCTTCTAGAAACTACCAGGCCTGAACATGAAAAAGATGAAACATTGTTACGTCGAACTGGTGGTGCTATTACAGAAGTTAGTTCAATGTCACAATCTTAGTGCTTCAACAATACATTATTGACGTCATGTTCAGGCCTGGTAATTTCTAGGAGGCCGTGCTACGAGGCCAACGAGAGACAGGCCAGGGCACTAAAAAGTCAGATGATCATCGGGGTCCGGGTAACAATTCATCCTTCATTGTCTCCATCTTGGATTTTAACAATCAGTATTTTTTGGTTTGTTAGAAACAATGAAGATTGGATTGTTGCCCGGATCCCGATGATCAGGTGACTTTTGAGTGCCCTGGCCCAACACCTCCTAGAAAGAAAGCCAAACAACTGAAACGTCATACATTGTTACATCATCATAATTCGACCATTGTTGATCGTATTTCTACCAATAATAAGCCCTAAATTTGGTCGACTTATGATGATGTAACAATGTATTACGTTTCCGTTATCAAAGCCAGGCCAACAAAGCAGAGTGAACAATTGTCGTCAGTTCCGCCTCGTGTACCACATCAGACTTTAGAGAAAGAAAAAGATTTTGTAACAATGTACTCTTAATTACCATTGCCGTTTCCTGTATTATTTTGTAACAATAATATCATAACAATATTGAATATATTAATTTTGAATTTTTGTATGGATCTGTTACTTCTGATGAGAATATCAGCTTATTTACTTGCAATAAAAAAACCCGAAGAAGGTCCTTGTGTAAAAATTTCCAAAATAAAATAAGATAATAAAATCTTAAATAAAGTTCATCAAAATGAGAGTTTTGTAAAGGATGAGATGAAGTCCTTGAAGAATGAGGAAAACGTGCTGAAGAATATAGTGTCACTGTCTTGAAGAAATTGAAGATACTGAAGAAACCAATTAATTGAATAATGAAGATGTGGAAGAATGCGAATGTAGAGAACCGTCACTTGAAGATATAAAGTGCGATTCCAACCAACAAATTCTCTTTCTTCAAGTGACGGTTTTCTACAATTGCCTTCTTCCACATCTTATTCTATTTTTTGTTTTCTTCAGTATCTTCAAGACATCGGCACTACATTCTTCAATATGTTTTCCTCAATAGTTGCTGTTTTCTTCAAAGATTTCATCTCATCATCTACAAAACTCTCATTTTGGTGGACTTTATTTAAGATTTTATTACCTTATTATTTTGGAATTTTTAATCTTTATAAAGGAGAATGTATTTGTTTTTAATAAATTAATAATGTTATTATTACTCCTTTTTACTTAAATAACATTAATTTGCTTCGACTTCACCATCTTTTACATACAGGGTGATCCAAAAGTGTGTTACTTTTTTTTTACATTGTTTAACGACATTTTCAGTGTTTTCTTTCCAGCAATTCAATCAATGCTTTCATAAGAATCACGAGGCACACGCAAACACTGAAAATATCGTTAACAATGTAAAAAAATGTAATACACTTTTGGATCACCCGGTATACTGATAGGTAAAGCCGAACATGTGGATTCAGTTGAACACTACAAAGTTTTGCTGTAATTTTCTAATCCAGAGCTTATTTAAGATTATCTTAGGATCGCAGCCTCTAAGGTCATGACCAAAAGTAATATAGAAACGTTCAAGGTAACAGGAACCAACTCAAAAAACAGGACCAAATGAAGAAGGAAAACTACGAATAAACTAAAATGGCAAGTACTTTGATTAAGATTAATGCTGACTTACCCAGTTTTGGCGAAATTGGCCCAGGCTCCCATCATGCTTTTGCTCAGATCGACTTCCTGCCTCGTGTAAATCCTCGTTTGCTGTAAAAGGCCGAGGCTGAAGAGGACGTCGTCGCCGCTGGCTGCGTTGATGAAGTGCGGGTAGAAAGACAGGCGAGGACGCTGAGAGAATTGGTATAGGAAGACGCCGGATCCTTGACGAGAGAGTGCGTCGGCGTAGGCTAAGGTGTTGTTGACGAAAAGCTGGTCGCCACAAAAGTTCAGATAGCGATCCCTCCACGACAGACTTTTATTTGCGCTGTAGTGTTCGATCGTTGAATTGACGAGGCTTTCGTTTGGAGATTCGCCGTTGTACATTGTTAGTAAATCACTGACGAGATCTTTAAAGTGGTTTTTTTGGAGTTGGTCTTGTCTGATCTTCTCGATCTTATCTGAGTTGATCATGGACTGGATGATATAGCAGAGAGACCCCTCGCTGTCTGTTGTCCCCAAAATGACCGGGACTGGAAGGTGTTTTCCTTGTCTGATGACGTCGAGCGGTTCTTCTGGCAAGGTGTGTTTATCGAGGACGAGTCTCCAGGAGTGGAGGTAGACTGATGCGTTTAGTAAATGTTCGGCTGATAGATTACGCAGGCATTCGAGCGTTTCGTGCGTTGATTTTAACCAGCAGCCAGTTTTGCGAGCTAATTTTTCAAGTCCTTCGTTTGGATTGGAGTCGAAGACCCATTTATCAACTGCCACTCCGCTTTGTAAAATCGCTCTGTGGAACAGTTTATCATCGTCTTGAATGGATCGAGGTGAAGCGAGTAAGGCGGAGATGCTGATGGATCCTGTCAAACGTCCGAAAAGCGTGATTGAGTCAGGATTGCCACCAAAAGAGACGGCATTGGCCTTCACCCAGCGTATGGCCTCCAGCTGGTCGAGAAGGCCCATGTTGCCGGGAGCTTCTTCGCTTCCAGAGCTGAGGAAGCCGAAAGCACCTACGCGATAGTTGACCGTGACCACGATGATGTTTTGCGTGCTCACCAATGATGATACGTTGAACTGAGAGCTACTAGCGTAGTTGTAACCTTCTCCCGGCAGCCAGATCATGACCGGCAAAGGTTGCGGGGGCATAATATTGTCTAGATCGAGTGGCATGAAAATGTTGAGAAAGAGACAGTCTTCGCTCACCTCTACGTAACCGTTGTCGCCTCTTAACTGTGGATACATGTATTTTGCCGTGTGGTGCGGTTGCATGCATGAGGCTCGGAATCGGGTAGCATTTACTCGGCCTCCGTAATCATCTAGCGGTTTAGGAGCTTTGAATCGGAGGTCGCCGACGGGAGGCTTCGCATAACGGACGCCCAGGTACTTAGCTACGGTGCCTGTGTTCAACTCTTCGCGGATTCCTTGCAACACGCCGGACGTCGTGTTTATGAGAGGAGGCCAGGCGGCTGTGGCCAAAGCAACTGGCACCAGGAGCAACGCCAGGAGAAGAAGATGACGAGTCGCAACCACCATCGTTTATCAACAACAAAAAAAAAGCTACGCTGCTATTGATGTGTAAAAAGTGTTCGCTGGTGAAACGAATGAAGCGCTATTCGGCTGGGGTCTTTTTTTTACTCATAGGAGTGTTTGACCGCTCTGATGGTCAAGAGTGAAACTGTCCAGTCGTTGGCTAATCGCGCTCCTTTTATAGGCAGATGCAAAAGGAACTTGGTCATTGCTATCACGTCGGGAGGAAAAACGTAAACGATCATCCCTGCCTTGCCACTGACCTCATTAGAGAGGATGACGCTCGACGATTGGCGCATGTGCAGCGACCAACTCACTCACTTGTCTGCCACTCCTCGTTCCTGCTTCCAACTTCTTCTTCTTCATCACCACCACCACCACCATCTCCAATCTAACCTTGGAACGTTCCCTAAAAACTTCCCAGTCGCCCACCCTCCTCTGAATGTTCGATGGTGAAATTTCAGAAAAAAGTGAAGTCAGACTCGTTATAACGAAGATCTACTGAGAAAACGCAGCTCGGTAAAAAAGAAGTGACGAACCTTTACATAGAAAATAGCTTCTCTAGTTCTCTATTAGAATTATAACGAGAACTAAACTTAATAAGCAAAACGAATAGAAAAATTAATAATAATAATAATAAAATGAAGGTGCCTCAAACGAGGGGTTTCTGTAATTTTAATTCTTAATTGAAGGAGCTTAATAATAACAATAATAAATACGCTGATAATCAGTTTTCGCAATTCATTGAAATGAGGTTGCATCACTATTATCGTCGGTGGGAAATCAATCGCTTTCACTTTCCTCTTCGTGACACCTGAGCATCCCTCCCCACCTATTGTCATATTACGCAATCGTCATAGAATCGGGAGCGAACGCCTTTGTGATAGTATGACTAACGGATGACCGAGAAATTTTTCTTTTTAAGGTAGCCTATGTCTTCCTCGTCTTTTTTGGGCAGAAGGAAATGAAAATTCAAATTCAAAATTATTCAAAATTACTATTATTTTAAATTACAAAAAATATAACAATCTACTGGCCTAATGTGACTTAACAATTTGAATAACACATACTAAGATATGTTTCCTCTTTTCCCACAACATATAATAAATTTAAAAAAAAAAATTAATAAAAAATTATTTAAAAATAATTATAAATTATAAAAACGTAATTGTAATTTAAAATAACAGCAATTTTGAATATTTTGATTGTGATCGCTGTTTTATGCATATAAAATGTGTTTTCATACCATCGTTTGATTAATATTATCCACATGCTATTTTACTATTTAAAGAAATTTTGTAATTCTCTCTGCGTGGCAACAATACCCGACTCAATAATTACTATTACTAAAAAAATTATTACGCAAAAAACGCATTGTTGCATGAATTGTTGTATGAAAATAAGTTTCGCGTGGTAAATTTTGAATACCATTGTTGTAGCCGTTGGTTTTGCTCATAACAATGCTCGTAACTTGCTGATTATTGGTGAAAAAACGATTGATTATGCTTATATAAATAACACGGTCTATAGATATTCATGGTCATCGAGCTTCGGCCATTTTCCATTGTTTCGAGAAGCTAAGGAAAGCAGATCGCGCCAGGTGCCGCATAGATCGCACCAGGGTCGACCGTGACCTGCGATAGAGGTTTTTCATTGAAACTGAAAATGAAAGTAAAGTTTCTGTCTGTCGATAGGGCGGCGCTGCAGGCGTTTTTGGGCCGATTGTACATGCAGCGCCACTTTTCAATAGAGTTCCCGCCCTACCGGGAGCTAGAAACTTTAGCTTCATTTTAACAATGGAGTTCGATGACCATGAATATCTATAGTCATAAAGTTTTAGTAGCCGCTTAACAGAATTCAATGTGTGCTCCTTCTGTAGCACGCAGGATATCTAAGCGATATTCCAGTTCCTCCCATGTCCGGCCTAGCATGTCATCATTAACGTTTGCAATTGCTGCTGTGATGCGAACTCGCAGTTCCTGCAGGTTCCGCACCGGGTTATGGTAGATAGTAACCTTCACAAAGTCCCAAAGAAAAAAATCTAATAGGGTTATGTCTGGAGACCTTGGCGGCCAGGAAATGAGTCCTCCTCTGCCAATCCAGCGACCTGGAAATGTGTCGTTCAAAGCCTTCCTAACGATCAAGAACAACAACAAAAAGCCACTTTAGTTGTGTGTGAACCAATGATGTCAACTACAATAAGACTGGATCGACCCATCAATGAGCGCTTCGTTATTCAAACGTGTCTAAGAAAATGATAAGCATCAGACATACTTCTCGATAAATTTCGTGAACGCACGTTCAAACCAATAATGTCACCTCATTGCATTAAATATCGTAGCCGACTAGAAAGACAGGCCTGGGCACTCAAAAGTCACCTGATCATAGTAGTCTGAGTAACAATCCAACTTTCATTGGGTGCATATACTTTTCAGCTAGTGGCGCTAGAAGTGCGCTTGAGGCGTATACTTTTCAGCTAGTAGCGCACCTTGGTTGTGTATACTTTTCTACTGCTACCGTGCCAGAAACGCCAGTATTTCTTCTAGCTAGCACGGGTATAGCCTATAACGATAGAAGAAACGCCAGTATCCTTCTATTCTTGTAGGCTATGGCACGGGCGATTTCAAAGATGGCAGCCCCCATGTACGAAGTGCTAGTGGTGCAGATTCTTTTCAGCTAGAAGCCTAGAACGCTAGAAATCGTATACTTTTCTTCCGTGCTAATAGTGTGATACTTTCGTCACTTCCGGGTGCTGGCGGCGCTAGCTGCTATTTGAAAAGTATATGCACCCATTGTCTCAGTCTTGGAGTTTAACAATCCGTGTTTTTTCGTTTGTTGGAAACAATGAAGTTGGATTGTTGCTCAGACTACTGTGGTCAGGTGACTTTTGAGTGCCCAGGCAACGGCTCCTATAAAGAAAGCCTCGGCACTGAAACGTCATACATTGTTACATCATCATACTTCGTCCTTTGTTAGTCGGATTTCTACCAATAATAGGCCCTAAATTTGGTCGACTTATGATGATGTAACAATGTATGACGTTTCAGTGCCAAGGCTTTCTTTATAGGAGGCGTTGGCCCAGGCTGTCTTTCTCGTCGGCTACGATTAAATATACATTTATGATATTTATTTTAATAACTTTCTGTTGAAATTCTACTGCCAAAGAAAGTCAATATAATTCCCCGAAAACGTTCTTTATTGTTTCAATTCATATTAAAATTGTTATCAAGTTCCTGATCATCGGACTTTTCTCATAGTTCTTCTTCTCCTATTATTGGGTTTCTTCCTGTTATTCTTGTTAGACCTGTTAATTCTCCCAAGACCTTCACCAAGATCTTCCTGTGTTTCTTCTTTTCACCTTTGTTTCGTCTGCTTCATGATGAGCTCCACAAGACCTCGACTTCATAAATTGCATTTCTCCGCATTGGGTGACTTTCATTATCAATTGTTTTTAAGATTTATTATATTTTTTCTATTTTTTAATCAAAAGAAGTTACTATTTTTAATTATTTATTATTTTCCTATGCTTTACTGAATGGCTGGCTACCGGACATAGCTGCACGAAGATATTCGTGGACTTTTCCAGGCAACTCTTTAGACATGTGCCCTATTTTATCGCGCTCATAGAAGGCTCGATCCAGTCTTTATTGTTGTTGATATCATTGGTGTGAACTTTATGTCGCAAACCGCACCTTTCTACCTATTTCTGAAATATACGTGATCAAAGTTGTAAAGATCATTTTGGGACACCCTGTATAGCCTTTTCATATTTATTTATGTATATAGAAAATAAACGATATACACTGTATTCCCGCGCGGAAGACTTGCATTTACTGTTGATGCTGCTTCACGGAACAATCGCAAAAGTCTTCATTAAACAAACCAAACAACGACGTCACAATTTTTTAACGCTGGCAAAAATCCCATTCAGCTCCAGGTAAACTGAATTTTAAAAATAAACTACAATGGAAAGGAAGAAAGAAAAAATAAAACCCTTTCTTGGCAAATTTCAAGTTTGTAGGCTTCATAGTTCTGGAGATTTCGTGATGAATGAATGAGTGAGTGTACATTTTTCGCTCTTTTTTATATAATAGTATAGATCATTCGTTTTTTCGCCAATATCAAGTTATGAGCATTCTTATGGGCAAAACCAACGGCTACAACAATGATATTCAAAATTTACCACGCGAAACTCATTTTCACGCAACAATTCATGCAACAATGCGTTTTTTTGCGGACAAAGAAAAATAAATTTTTTTAGTAATAGTAATTTAGCATCTATATAAAGGCTTAACAATAATCTTAAAAAATACGTCAAGACACAGTTTAAGAGACCCTCTAAGTATGTATTGTTATTTTTAAATAAAAAAA
The DNA here is from genome assembly GCA_023313115.1 of Rhysida immarginata. Classification (NCBI taxonomy): domain Eukaryota; kingdom Metazoa; phylum Arthropoda; class Chilopoda; order Scolopendromorpha; family Scolopendridae; genus Rhysida; species Rhysida immarginata. Next base: position 853,487 of record JAHWFO010052448.1, on the reverse strand, counting down.
AGTTATTTTTTTTTCTTTTCAGGGATAGACTTTTCTAGGGGGAGGGGGTTAATTAATAACTCCGAAATGGCTCATGAGGGACAAACAGTTCATTAACAAAAAATTATTCGTCTCAATGAGAGGATTCCCTACATGTCAGTTTTTTTGTTTGGTTCCTGTAACCTTCATACCTCGTTTGCTCATTTTTATAAAAAAATTAATTTCGCTAAAAAGGCTTAAACAATTGTCATAAAAAATACGTCAAGGCGCAATTTAAGATACCCTCTAAATATGTATTAATTTTATTTGCTTCTGCTATTTGCGTTTCGGAGGAGTTAGCTGCACAAATTTAGTCACATACTTAAAATGGATTTTTTTTTTCAAAATTTCAACTTATCTTTTTGAATCACGAGTTTTTAAGTCGATTTCAGAAAAAAAAAAATTTGGGAAAGCAAAAACATATGTCATTGAGTGGTCGGTCAACAAAGGAAGGATATGATTAACTTGGCCGACCAAAGGTGGCTTATTTGTTCATTTCCTCGCTTTCTTTCCTCTGAAATCGACTTAAGACGTCATGTTTCTAGAAGATAAGTTGAAATTTTGAGAACTTTTTTTTTTCTTCTGTTCGTATGTAGGTGTGTGGTTAATTTTGTGCAGCTATATCCTCTGAAACGGCAAATAGCAGAAGCAAAAAAAAAAAAATATCATAATTAGAGGGTTCTTTAAATTGTGCTTCGACGTATTATTTATCAAAATTGGTTAAGCTTTTTAGAGATATTAATATTTTTCTAAAAATGTAGAAATGGCTAAAGCATTCAAACCAGCGAACTCCTCTCATTGAGACGAATAGTTTTTGTAAATGAATTGTTTGGCTCTGATTAGCCAATTTTGAGTTATAAAGCTTTTATTATGACCCCCCCCCCCCCCCCCCCAAAAGATAATTTTTTTCATTTTTTTTTTTCTTTTCATGACAAAGTGGGAAGCCTATACAAACGTACCATTCCACCATTTTAATTCATTTGTGGTCACAAGTTATACTGTAGTCGTTAATAAATGCTTTATTCTATGTGCAGCCCTTGATAAACATTTTTTTGGGCGATGTGGCCTAGAAAATAGAAAAGGTTGGGCACCCCTGACTTGGAAAGAGAATTTGATTTCATTTGCAGTCGATTTTCCTCGCCAGGTGTCGCTAGATGGCGGGCTCATTTAGAGTTACTGTGTATAAAGAGCTCTAGAACTGTCGTAGTCTCTGCAATGTAAAGAAAGGATGTCAATCACTGTCATTTACATATGCGGAGACTACGGCACTGTACAAAGAAAGTTTGGACATTTCGTGCCAGGCAGCCATTTTGATGCCTATTTCGATACGATGATTGCCTCCTCTTTGCAGCAAATTCAAACAACAGAGGCACATTCCTCTAACTTTTGTCAAAAAGGAATTGTTCAATCAGCAAGTTTGAATTTACTGGAAAAAAGTGGCAATCATAATAGGCATCAAAATGGCTGCCTGGCACGAAATGTCCCATACTTTGTTTATACAGTGCTTTAGGCTCATTTCCTAGGACACGAACCCGGGAAAAATTTTGAAATCAATTTGAAAACGTTGAGTAATTCTAAAAGAGGCTGGCTCGATGGTCGAGAACGAAGACCAAGCAAAGGCCTATGTAGTCTCATCTCCTGCTAGATTAAATTTCAACTGGATCCAATGCTTATTTAACATCTTCGATACGGAAAAGGTAAAAAGAGTTGAAATGAGTCATTCTACAGGGCTGATTTTCAAAACCTGCTTTTTCAAAAGTAGAAGTGTAAAATTATATATGATGTTCACCTTGGTAAAATACCTGATTTTATAAAGAATTTTTATTTCATTATATAGAGAGGACCATAACATTGCAAAAACACCAGCTAACCATAAGACCCCGGGTTCTGGAGTAAGCAGATTTTACGAAAAACTTTTCATTCTACTCGGAACTGGTTCGATGATGAATTGGTTTCTTCTAGCTTTCTAATACTATCCCTCTACCGGTCTCAGGCGGATTTATTAAGAAATTTAAGCTAAAGGGTCCCTGATCTGAAGTTGCTTCCAGAAGCGACTTTAGCCCGTTAGTTAATCTTATTTTAAAGTTTTTATTTTAAATTATTTTCAAGTTTGTAATCTTGTTTTTATTTATGTGATCATTTTTTTTTTTAAATTTCGGCGTGATCTCTTGGTCTTCGTTACTTTTTTTTTTTCTCCATAACTTTAGACGTTAACTTCTATTTTTTAGACGAATATGACAGCTCTTTCTAAAATTATGGTTTCAACATTCGAGTTTTTTTTTCTCTCTACACTGATCATAACTTTATTCAAATACGGAAACCAATTCCCAAAATTTCATACCCTATATCATCGTTCTTGGAAGCGTTCAATTATCACGATTCTCGCAACATAAACAAGAGTTTGGCATCAAGGTTTTCAGCATTTACGAATGTCCAGGTGTAGTTTATTCTCGATTCATTCTTTATTTATGCGGATACACTCAAAGGAGTAAAAAATAAGTTTAAAAAAGTTGAAAAACACATTTAAAGCAACTTTCAATTAAAAAATAACCAGAAAACACATTTCCACAAGAATTTAATAATATATTTTGTACGAGTCTTGTAAAAGTCTTCATCAAATTTATAATCTATTTGCTTCGAAATACTTAATATATTTCTACAGATTCCTTCCTCTCTACAGTTAAGAATCATGTTCCGACCTAAAAAAGCATTACGGGCGATGCAATAATTTAAATTTTGCATCATATAAAATACACTCGTTTTGTGACTTTAGATACTGCGAAAAGCTTGCATGTGCCATGCTTATTGCCCCACATTTGATTGTAAGGACTTTTAAAAAATTTCTTGTTATAAGGAATCACCTTAATTGTTATAATTCTGTAATCTTTTAATTCGTACACACTGAAGATGACGACTTGAACCTTGAAAGTTGCATCCGTACAAAATATATTATTAAATCTTGTGGAAATGTGTTTCCTGTTTAGTTTTAATTGTGATGATATCCACAGTTTCCCAAACAGGATTCATTACAATAAAATTTATAAAGATCACCATTTTGTCTCAAAATAAGATAGTCCTTCAAGAGAATATTAAATTGTAGACAGGATCCTTTACAATTACTGTATATAAATTA
>JAHWFO010052448.1:797064-850326 GCA_023313115.1 Rhysida immarginata | reverse complement strand
TTTGTAGCTTCCCCGAATGATGACACAAATTTGTAAGTTTCGGTTTTGGTTTCCGTATCTAAATAAAACTATGATCAGGATACTTAAAATTTTAACCTGACCTACACCTTGACATTCACATCTGAAAAACATGATGACTTAGCTGTTAACAGGAAAGGAAGAAAAGAAAGCACTATTCCACTATTCCTGGGAGAAGCAGGAAAGTTGTACGCTTAAATAAAACCATTAAAAGTTAGAAAAGAAGAAAACTTACTAAAACACATTAAAATCAAAAGAAGACCGGTGTTTTTAAAGTGGGTTGCTGGAGGAGGTTTTGTTATGGTTTGGGGTAATTCAGCAGTTGCCAGTGGTCGCATCAAGAGTTACTACAAGTTCACTTTCTTCCATTCATCCAACGTAAACTCACATGAAGCAAAATATCACAACTTAAGAATGCCCAGTATATAGTCCCGATTTAACCCCCATAAAAATCTATTGTGAGGGCAATTATGCCAATGGCAAGCTATACAATTCAGTTGCCGGACTACGCGCTGCTTGGGAAGGTGTTCCCACGAAAGAGTACACAAACTAGCCGAAACAATGAAAGATACTATCGTTCAATTTATTTTAAAGAAAAGAAAAAATAGATTACTAAAAACCTTTCTCAAACTTCTATGGCGTCAACCAAAACTTATGATGCTAATAGTAGTGAAGGGTTTACGATATACGAGGTCTGTTCAAAAAATACGTAGACTGTTTGAATTGCGCGGGCCCTGTTGGTCCCAATCAAAATCGCTTTGTGTCGCCATTTTCTGACAGATCCGCTGATTACAAGGCAGTTTTTTGATTGCAAATATCAGTATTGGTTGATTAGCTACGCGGTTGTTTGTGAAGTGTGTTTTTTTTCGTTTGGCGGATTTTTAGAATGAGTGACTTGAACGAGCAAAGAGTTGCAGTGAAATTTTGTGTTAAACTCGGAAAAACTGCCACTGGACGAGTGGAAAAGGCCAGAAATGTGGACGAGAGGTGACTGGTTGTTTCATCACGACAACGCTCCAGCCCATTCAGCCCTCAGAACTCGAGAGTTCTTGGCCAAACACTCGATCACTGTTCTTCCTCACCCACCCTACTCACCTGACCTCGCTCCTTGTGACTTCTTCTTGTTTCCCAAACTCAAAAGACCTTTGAAAGGAAGGAGATTTGAGACGATTCCCGACATAAAGGCAAATGCGACGAAGGCGCTGAAGGACATCACAAAAGAAGCGTTCCAGGACTGTTTCCAAAAGTGGAAACACCGTTGGGATAAGTGTGTGCGTCGGGGAGGAGAGTACTTTGAAGGGGACCCAGATGTGTAACTTCTGAATAAAGTATATTTTGTTTTATGACGTCAGTCTACGTATTTTTTGAACAGACCTCGTATACTAAACTCCAATTTCTTATTTACTACTTTTTTATGGATTGAAGTAGTAAATGTCGAGGAAGTTCATGCTGCCGTTCTACTAGCAACATCATCAGTTTTGATTCGAATCACCCGCCACAACACAAGTCGGCAGCTCTAAGAAACTATTTTGACAGAGCCTTGTCATACGCGGTCACCAAAGAAGACAAGAAAGAGGAAATCCTTCTCACTATGATATAGCCAGAAAGAACTCGTTCCCGGACCCCGTCACCCACACAATACTCAATAGGACAAAACACTCCAAGAATCAATCAAGGAATAACCCATGCTGGACATCAATCGAAATTCGTCACCTTCACGTACACCGGCCCGGAAATATCAAGGATCTCAAACATTTTTCGCGACAGAGGCGTAAAACTAGCTTTTAGGACAAGGAACAAATGTAAATGTGCCGCACTTAACCCAGGAAGACACAGGGAACCAGCCGACGAATACACATCATGTGGGGGTTATAAACTCATGTATCCCATGTGTGGTAGCGTCTATATTGGTTCGACGAAGAGGACCTTCAAAGAGCGCTTCGATGAGCACCGTAGGGCCTGGATAAACGGAGATGGCAAGTCTGCCTTCGCGGGCCATCTCATAAAAATGGACACCCGTTTGGACCGATGCAGGACAACATGACCATACTAAAATTTGAGAAGGATCATAGAAGAATCCTGACTTTCGAGGCCCTAGAAATCAGGAAGCACCTTAAAACGGACAAAGACAAGGTATTAAGAACCCAAATAACCAGACAAATTTCGAGAAGAATCCTATTATCGATGCGGTGAACAAGATTGTAAATCACCCAAACAGAATAAGGCACACCACAACGGATTCGGACATATAATTATAATTATCTATGTATTACTTTCCTTATAAGAGCTCAACATATAAGAACCTTGTTGTTTTTTTATGTTTTTATGTTTAATTTTGTAAGTCCACCAGTCAGCACCATTTAGGTTTCACCTGATTGGTGGACGAATGCCATATATTCACAATTGTAGTCGTCAATTGCCCTGATGAAGAAGTGAATTCGAAACGCATAGGCTTAAATAAACACTACCACTTTTGCTAATCCAAGACCTGTTCCTTATTTCTTGTTCATTGACAGCAAAATTGACCAAGATGCAACTGCTTAATCCTGAAGAGTCAATGTAGCCATCAAAAACCTTTTTCAGAAATTTACTAATAAAATCGTCTATTAAAAATTGGTATTTATAGCTAGTTGATCTATACAGTCCAATTTAGTAGAAGAGAGCCAGCTTATTTTTTTTTTAATAATTCTTAAGAAGGAACCTCTATTTCTGCTGGTGAACCATATCAAAAACCAATAGCAACGATGATAGCCAATAGCCAATAATTGATATCATCTTAGGAACAACGATGATATCAAACAATGTGATAGCAAGATCAAAATATCTAAATACTTTCCTAAGACGAACCAGGCAACCTATTCTCTTAGACATTTCAACAAGAATCTCGTCCGCATGTTTCAAGAAAAAGCAATTAGATATTCCTTTAAGGAATAATAACACTGGTCAACACACATTTTGCCTCCAATCATTTAAAAGTCATTTTATGGTAAATTTGTTGCACTGATTCCGAATATGAGATCAGTTTTTTCAAATTGGCTCTAGTTTTTGAGATATTTAATATAGTTCATTTTCTACGTTTCAACGTGTATATTTATCCAGTAGAACTGCAACTTTGACAAACGCAGGTTTTCTGGACTAATTTGAGTGTGCTGATTCCATATCTATGACGTCAGGATGTTAAGTTTCAGTGGTGTAAAACAGTCTCCTGATGTCAAATTTAAACAATGGCTACCATTAAAATTTAAACTATTTTTATAACTCGAGATCTTGACGTGATAGGGAAATTTGGAATTCAGATTTGGAATCAGCACGCTCAAATTAGTCTAGAACACCTATCTTCCCCGGTACCAAAAATGTTGTTGACCAGAGCTATTGGTAGTCATTTTATTACGTACACAATTGTTTTTGCAGATTACAAAAAAACTAGAGCCAATTTTGCATTTTCACAGTCATATTCGTGTTCAGCACATTCAACTCATTAAGAAAGGGTTATTTTCATATCGGAGGCAAAAAAGTTTTGAAAATTTGTTGCCCAGTGTAATCATCCAGCGTCCTTCATCCGAGACAATTTCATTTTGAGACAATTTTGGCGATGTTAAATTTTATTATAATGAAACTTACTTGTCAACGACTTTGATAATGTATAGCAGAAAAAAGAACTTTTTCAAACCACGCTTTCAATATGTTTTATAATATCTCTTGTAGTAAAGATTTTAAATAAAAATTGTTGCTCACACTACTATGGTCAGATGACTTTTCAGTATCGTCGTCTGTCTTTTTCGTCGGCTACAGACGCGATCGTATTTTTGGCGCCAAGAATGCTTAAATGTGCAACAATAAAGGATATACACATTTATCAACAATAATCATTCCTCGGTAATTATAATCGTTGGGTGTAGCAATTAAACAATTCGTATTACAGTCGTCCCTCCGCAAGTCGGGAATTCCACAAGTCGGCAAGATCCTAAATGGCGGTTCAAGTTAATCATTTTTGTCCTTTAACCGCCCTTTTGGCCATGTTCCCGAATAGATAGGATGTGTGTGCGTATTATAACTTTTACTTTCTTTTTGATGCTCTATCCGAATCTGAAGTCAAAAAATTCGAAAAATTGCCGAAGGAAAGATTGGTTGGTTTATTAGAATTTTTGGCGTCGACTACTAAGGTCACTTTGCGCCTTTTACACAAGTTATATATGTACGCAGCCCGGGACAAACATAAACATCCATGCCCACAGCGGGATTCGAGCCCACGACCAGGTGGACGCGAGAACTAGAAAGCCTGCGCCCTAGCCCTTTTGGCCACCTGGCTGGCCAGAAGGTGAGACCAACTTCACAAATGCATTATTAACAATGCTTTTAATTAACAACGTCTGGCAATGCAGTAAAATGTATTTTCAACTTCGAAGTGTGTCATTATGAATGAAGAATGAATCAAGGATAACCAATACCTTGATATTGATTCGTATATCCTGAAAACCTTAATGCCATTACTTTTTTTTTTTTTTGCGAGATACACGAATTTTGTAGCTTCCACGAACGATGATGACATATTTCGGTTTGGTTTCCGTATATGATCAGGATGTTGAAGCCATAAATTAAGACAGCTTGTCTGAAATGTAATTGTTAACGTGCAATGAAGTCGTGTGGCTAATATTCAAATTCTAACCTAACGAACACCTTGACATTGACACATGTACCCTGAAAACCTTGATGATATTATTATTTTCGTCTTTTTTTGCGAGAAACAGGAAATTTGTACGCTTCCACGAATGAAGATTGTAAGATTTCCGTCTCAGGATATTTAAATTAAAAAAAAAACTAATATTTAACCCATAAATTTAAAGAGAACTTGGTAAATTCGCGCACCATATGAAGATGACTACGTTAAATTTTTAATTTTTTTTTTAAAATCTAAACAATCCGCGGGTTGTCCCCAACAGGCCGAAGCCCAACTCGGGGTGTTCTTTTTATAATAAAGGACAATCACAAACATCCATGCCGCAAGCGGGATTATGAACTTGCGACTTGCTGGTTGCGAGAGAGATAAGACCTGCGCCTCAGCGCATTCGGCCAACAAGCCGGCAATGAAGTTGAGTGTGAGTCTTCAATTTTTCTTCTTCCCTCCCTTTTCAGGAACTAATTCTAATGCATTAATGTCTCGATGATTTATTGGATTGTTTTTAAGCCGAATTGGAATGAATTTCCCTAAGAAGAGAACGAGAGAAAAATAATGTGTTTTTCTAGTTCTCAGTACGAACGTATTAATATTTATGTCGTTGGAGTCTTTTAATTATTTTTCTCCTCTCTCCCTTCTCCTGAACTTGAACTTCGCTATCTTAACGAGAATTTCGAAAACATTATGTTGTAGAACGATGGTCGTTTAGAATTTATAAAAATTAAAATCGTTTGTATGTTGTCTTTCGAAATTCATTAAATATTTCAAAGCAAGAGTACATCTACATTTGCTGTATAAGAAAAATGTTGAGCAAATTTATAGAAATGTATTTCAGTGAAAATGAGAATAAATAAATAATTTTCTATAATTTAATGAGGAAAAATTTAAATATAATAATTGAAAGTCACTGTACTCAAATTTTGGAGTCCTTGGTGTTCTTATCTCAGATGATGTTTTCCAATATTGATGTAGAGATTTCACTATGATAATTACTTTGCAAACACTTTTCAAATAGTTTTCATGGATTTTGAACGGATTTTAAAGTTGAATTTATTCAAAAAATAGACGTTGAATTAGGTGGTGGAAAATTCTTCTTATACCATTCAAAATTTCAACTTTAAAATTCATGAAAAGTGTTTGCAAAGTATTCATCAGTGAATCTCCGCATCTATTTTGGATTAACATCATCTGAGACCAGAACATCATGGATGCCAACATTTGACTACCGTGACTCGAAAAGTGACTTCAAATTATTATTTATTTATTTATATTTTTACTTCATAATATTATAGGAAGTTATTTATTCTCATTTTCAATTCAAGTATTACTTACAAAAACACTTCCATAAATGAAATTATCTTTCTTTCTTTAATGTTCATTGAGCTCCATTGAGAGTTTCATTTGGATTTTAGGAAAATTTTCCCCTGGGAAGGCTGAGATACATCTAAATGGGATTAAAAGTATCTCTTATGGCTTTTCTGATTAGATGGCATGGTTGGACTCTTCTATACAGACAAACTTAAGCATAAATGAGCCAGAAATAGTTAATTTTTTAATCCCTCAAGAATAAAATAATTAAAATAATTTTATACTATGTCAATAATGATTTAATAAATAAATTTATTATTTTAATTGTCGGATTACTTTTCAAAATTTTACTATAATTATTCAAAAATTTACTCAGAATTATTAGTTATGTAAAATATTATAATAGACCTCAATCAAAACAAGAAAACTACAATTTAATTCCATTTCTTATATTAAAAAAAAAAAAAAATCAAATTAAACGGCAAATGACACCAAAATGATGATGTAAAAAATGCATGTCGTTTTTGTCTCCGGGCGTGACCACCGAGAGAGAAGGCCTCTGCAATGAAACTGAATACATTGTTGCATCACATAGATAGTGCATTGTTATTTGTATTTCTACCAATAATAAGCCCTGAATTTGCACTATCTATGATGATGTAACAATGTATTCAGTTTCATTGCGGAGGCCTTCTCTCTCGGTGGTCACGCTCCAGGCCTTTGTTGCCCAGTGTTGCCAGATCAGTGGTGTTTTTTAAAGCGCTTGTCCTTGTTTTCATTGTTTTGTGCATTGTTTAAAAATGTCCAACAAAGGACAAACGCTTTAAAAACACTAGTGATCTGGTGTTGCCCTAGTAGTCTGAGCAACAATCCAACTTTCATTGTCTCCATCTTTGATTTTAACAATTAGAGTTTTTTCGTTTGTTGGAAAAAATTAAGATTGGATTGTTGCTCAGACTACTGTGCTCAGGCTGGTTAATCTCGTCAGCTGCGGTTTTGCTCGAGGCCAGCGCAAAAGACAGGCTCTGACACTGAATAGTAACCTGACCATCTTAGTTCAAGCAACAATGTAACCTTCATTGTTTCCATCTTTGATTTTAACAATTAGTATATTTTCGTTTGTTGGAAACAATGAAGGTTACATTGTTGCTTGGACTAAGATGGTCAGGTGACTTTTCAGTGTCAGGACCTGTCTTTTTCGTTGGCTACAGTTTAGCTCAAAGCCAGCAAGATAAACAGGCCCTGAAGCGAAAAAGTCACCTGACCAACTTAGTCCAAGCAACGCCACCTAAAAAATAAAGCCTTCTCACTGCCTGTGGACTGCGTCATCAAACCAGGACTGACAATCCAACTTTCATTGTCAGCCCAGGTGCGATGACGCAGTGACCAGGCTTTGTTTTTTAGGTGGCGTTGGTCCAAGTAACAACGTAACCTCCATTGTTTCCATCTTGGATTTTAACAATCAGTATTTTTTCATTTGTTGAAAACAGTGAAGGTTACGGTGTTGTTTGGAGTAAGATGGCCAGGTGACGTTTTCGCTTCGGGGCCTGTTTATCTAGCTGGCCTTGGTTTTGGCTGTGGCCACAAAGAGACAATTTCGGTTTATTATTGGTAGAAATCTGATTAACAATACCCTACCGTAGGTGATGTAACAATGTATGTCGTTTTCGCGCTTAGGCTTTGAGTAGAGGCAATACCTCCTAGAAAGAAAGCCTCACAACTGAAAAGTCAAACATTGTTACATATCATTAGTCGACCAAATTTAGGGCTTATTATTGGTAGAAATAAGATCAACAATGGTCGAAATAAGATGATGTAACAATGTATGACGTTTCAGTTGTTTGCTTTCTTTTTAGGAGGTATTGGTAGAGGCAACACAACACCACCTCTACTCAAAGCCTGAGCGCGAAAATTTCATACATTGTTACATCATCATACCTAGTCATAATGGATCTATGATGTTCTTTACCGTTGAAGGTTGTACAATGAAGATATAACCACAATGTCTATAATTATTTGGAAATATTTTCAGGATAATCATTTTCGGATATTTATTATGTATGTGGTGTGAATAAACATAATACTGTAAATTTTAACTTGGTATCACATATAAAAGCCGTACATGCTAGACAAATTCTTTGGTCTTTAATTTAATATTGCACTATGTTGAATATAGACCTCATTTAATCACTATGAGAAATTTGATTAGCTATTGATATGCTTAATCATAATCGACTGATGGCAGCTGAATTAAAAACATTAAGAGAAGAAAGAAAAAAAAACGACCCCCTATCGTCTTACCACATAAAATTCATATCAACGATAAGATATTGATTAACATCGAGGAAAAAAAATCGATTACACAAACCAACAACAACTGATAAGGGAAATTTCATTTTGGTTTTTGTATCATTCTAATTAGTGAGCTTTCAACTTGCTTTTGGCAGTTAAGAATGTCGAATCCACTAAACTGCGTGTTCAATATACATGAGAAACGTCCTAAAAGTAAATGCAATCGATTTTCATATTGCGAAGGTAAACCGAGGGTTGCATGGACGTACGTGGACTTGGACTGTACGAAGCTAATTTTGGAATGTTCGACACGTAATTAATTCGCCCATGTGTTTTTCATTTTCTTCCCCTCATTATTTGCCTAATAAATGTTCGTCGTGTGCAATTTCCATTGAATATTTATTGTTGTTGTCCAAAGTTGTTTTTTCGATTATGCCGATGTAAATTAGTTTTGATGTTTTGCTCTTGATTACATCACAGCTGGGGTCGAATCAGTTAACACGAATGAGTTACCCTACTGAAGATTAGGTAGTGGAATTTTAAAGTATTCACTGCTTATAATCGAAACACTGCCAGAACATTTTTAAAACTCATCAGGGTATAATAACACCTTTGTGTCTCCCGAAGAACAGGCATCTTGGAATGTAATTAAAATACATAATTAAATAATTTTCATTTAATAATGAAATAAACATCATTAGCAACACTTTGAGATATTAGTGACCATTCGTCCTTAAAACCTCTTTCCACATTATGACGTCCAGTTCATTTTAAGGATTCGTTTATGTAAACAGTCTACCTTAACGTTAATACATTCTTTCCTGTTATAACTGTTACATTTCTATAGTATACACTAATAAAACGATCCTTCTTTGAAAACCTTCAATCATCGATTAGAGTGTATTGAAATTGATGAAATTTTGCTGTATCTGAATTTGAATAGAAGTATGGCCACATGAAACAGGCTTAGAATTACACTGATTGGCCAAAAAATTAGAGACACCCTCTAATAACGAGTTGGTCCACCTTTAACTCTGATCACAGTCGATATTCTTCTTGGTATAGACTCAACATCCTTACGGGAGAATTCCGTGGATCTATAGTTGTAGTTTCCTGAGTAGCGGTGGAAAGTCTCAGACTGAGGTCCCTTAGGAAAGAGAGGGCATTAGAGCTTCAGGAACCCAAAGTCTCGAAGCTGATGAGGATGCAAAAAGAAAGTTGTTTAGCAGGTCGGCGTATTTCTATATTTTCTTGTTTTCGGCAAGGTTAGCTGCGAAACGGGCCTCACTTGAGCGAGGGTATCCACATAGAGCATCTTCTCTGACTTCCAGGCGGAGAGGGTCACTCCGTCAGGGCGTTTGTTCTCCCTTCAAGACAGACCGTTAAGTTCCACTGATGACGGAATGCCTGGAATTTAAAAAAAAGAACGTGCGCTGTAAACTTATACTATATACCTGAAACACATCTTTAATAAACGTTTATTAAAAGTAAAATATTTATGCACATCCCATTTAAAAATTATAATGAAAATAAAAATTGGTATGAAAAATTATAATGAAATTTAAATTGAATGAAATAAAAAAAATTAAGAAAATAAAAATAAATTAAAAAATATAATAATAATAATAATAATAATAAATGGTTTCTATATTTACATTTAGATTTCATTAAGAGAAAATATTGAGATTTCATACAGGTGGCATGATTGCACTGCATGCTTTGATCAGTGCAATCATGTTTTGAGTACCTCCAAAGGAAACGCATGCGCACAACCTGTTCCATTTAGTTAATGGCATTCCTCTATTTACGCGCTATTATCCATTATTAAGAAAAATGCAAATTAAACACAAAGCAACACTTAAAATTCTAGTAATAATCACAGAAATTAACTAATTTTGTAATTTTCATTTGGTTTATCTGTAGAGATAACCCTGACAGGATAGAAATATTTCTTACTTCTAACCCAAATTCAAAAAATTCCAATGGACAAAATTTACCAAAACCGTACTGACGCCTTATCCTGAGTTATATTATCTGATTTTTCTGAATAAAAAAAACTACTAGTCTTCAGCTTACCCCTTTTCAAAGGCAATCAGCACTCTACTTGCTCTTCTCTTAAATTAATGTACATTATAAAAAATTCATAGAGAAAATTGACTGTAATTCATCGGAAATCCTTAACAGAAACGTTTTCATGGATTTTTTTTTAAGATTTATGTGGATGTAAGAACAATTATTAGAAAGTCGTAGGATATATAACAATAAAATGGCAAGCTGTAAAGACTTTAGAAGCCCTGGTGGCAATCATGCATAACTTTGGATTGAATAGTCCAATTCAGAGGCTTTGTTAAGCTTAACAATTAACAACGAATTCAAAATGGTGGTTGTTTTTTTACTTTGTAGTAATTTCAAGATACATTTCTCTTAAAGAAGAATCAAAAGAAAACGCTTTTCAAGTTTTCTCAGGAAAGGATTCTCTCTTGATTCTTCTTTAGTTTATCGAATCCACAGTTTGTGGTCTTCCATTCTCTGGTTATACTTTTATCCTTTTTTATTAGGAGCTTTAGCATAAAAGCTACTTATAAGAATGCGCCCTTGGTCTGTACGTTTATCCGTCCGTCCGGCCGTCCGCCGTTTGCACGATAACTTGCGGATTAACTTTTTCAAATTCTGTTTTCAGAAATATGACTATCTAAGTCTTAGCTCGGCCGTATCAACTTTTCAGAATTTTTCGTGGATCCCTTCAAGTCGAATTCACGCGCTAAAACAGTGAGTGTAAAAGAATATAAAGATAATGGCATGTCATATAACAATCGATATGTCAAGAAGGAATACATTGTTACTTTCTGTTCATCTTTTAAGCTTTATTGACATCGGCGCGCGCACGTGAAATCGCTTTGTCGACACACGATTGCTCAAGTGCTCATAATCTATATTAATCAATAGCGAAAGAATGGAGCTACTTATTGGTTTTATAACGTCTTAACTGTGTACCCCTTCATAATTTCTACATTTTTTGAGGTAGAAGGTTGAAATTCGGAATGTAGCTTACTATGGGCATGTCCGTCTGCACTATTTAATTTGGTTTTGATTGGTACACTTGGATCGGAATTACGGTGGTGGGATTCAGAGAGGGCAACATATCTACGTGCTATTTAGGTACGTAAAGGCGTAAAATTCAGTATCCAGATTCCTCTAGGCAAGATCTACATTACTAAGAAGCTTACGCCCAGGTGTTCCATTGGGGTCGGATTTGCGGGGGTGGTAGTCACGTGGTCTTTAGAAGTATGCCAACATATGACTTGTGATATATCATACGTTCGGAAATTATGAGAAAGGAAAGAAAATACGAGGTTTTTTTTTTTACATTTACTACATATTGCGTTCGATAAAATCAATTTACTGATTAAAAAACTGGAGGGAGGTAAACAGTGCAGATAAACGGGTAAAAATAGTGCTTTACCCTCCTCGGGAGGCGGGGGGGGGGGGGGGATAATTTCTTTTTAATAAATGTATAAATGTATTTCTGCTTCACTGCTAAAGCTCCTCCTTGGAATGTTTACAAGATTTTATTATATTTTTTATTAAAAGAGTTCATTCTGGTTTAGAAAAATAAATTCTTTGTTTATTTGAATTTACCCACTATCCACCCGCTACGAAATTATTACTCGAATAGCTTTGTATATTCAAATATTGAGAATAAATGAAACTTAAATATTAGAATTCTTAAGAAAATTATGACTTCTTTATTTAATTTAGAAGTATGTATATTATTTATTTAACTTTAACAATGCTGCCAATATTGTTTTTACTATTGCCATCCATTCAAAGTAAATAAATAGCGAAATGTTGTTGAAAGAGCCTCTTAGAACTTTTGAGAGAAATATTTGAAAAAAAATGTAAATAGATACTCAAAATGCAGAAAAATAACCCATCAGGTGACGGTAGAAACTTAAAAAAATATATACAAATACTAAACTAATTATGCCCTTCATATCTGGATTTTGAACTGGCGATCTCAAATCTATATATTCATCCATCTTCCCATGGTTAGATAACCGTTGGGGCTAATCACTGGTTCTTGTGAAATCCATGACTAGTTCTTTCGTCTTTGTCCTTTTTACAGATGGCGGTATCTGCGCCCCTTCCATTCAACAATTCTAACCATCCGGATTGGTGACCGGCATAGTGGTTAAGGACATAAACATATTAGGGTGAGTCATTTAACCTGGAATTTTGGAATATCTCGGAAAAAAGCATCCTACAAAAATAATGTCCGAAATGAAGAGTGAATTACTTCGTGGGGAAAATTCATTAGCTGAAAAATTAATCCCCCTCCCCCCTTTGTGAGGTATTTTTGTACACCCTGTTCCAAAAGTGTATTCACTTAGGTGAACGATGTTCGGCGTCCTTGTAATACAATAAACAAGTGAAATTAATCGGTTCAGACAAGAAGTTGAGTCCCGACGCGATTCGAACTCGGCTTCTTGCCTGAACCAATTAATTTCACTGTTTAATGTATGCAAGGAGGCCGAACATAGTTCACCTAAGTGAAAACGCTTTTGGAATAGGGTGTACATAACATTTGAGAGATGTTTTATTTTAGGTGTTTTTTTCAATTGATCCAACCCTCTAGGAGATAGAGGCACAGAATGTTTTGAAATTCTGACTTCGGTTCAAAAAATAGAATAGGAATGTCTGTAAGTCCCCACCCTCTACCTCTGTCTTCATCGATAAAATTGGGTTCGAAACTTTAAAAATTCCACAATTTCAGTGCGTCGATCTCCTAAAGGATTGGATCATTTTTCGGACTTTTTTTCGTAGGATGCTTTTTTTTTCCCGAGATATTCAAAAATTCCAGGTTAAATGACTTACCCTGTATTTACAGAAAACTTTCTTTTAATTAGATAATTATCCCTCTTAAAGCGTGAAGCAAGCATTAGTTTCCATCAGCCATTGTTGACGCAACATACAAACACGATCAGCCGATTGTTGATGCAAACACCACCGGCCGATTGACGCAAAACACATATGAGGAGGATTCAATAATATATCTACCTTTATGTTAAACCAACAGTGAGCGAGTCGAAACAAGTTCCGTGCGTTCCATTAACATTTGAAAAAGTTTCTAGTTGATTTTTTAAGAAAGCCGTTTGGCAAGCTTAAATTACAGGGTGTACAGGGTTTTTGATGACAGCTTTTTCTGGTCATTGCCGCATTTTAGTAAACCATTTATACTATTCTTTCATTAAAATAATAATAATGGAAAACACTCAAGTTTCCTAATAAATGAAAAGGCAGACTCTTATTGCGACTTTAAACGCTGAGCATAGCGATTTAGAAATATCACGTATTTTAAAAATCGCTAGATCTGGAAACACAACAGTTACATTTAGGTTTTTAGAAGCAGTTGTTAAGTCCTGGATATCTGAAACTTTCATGACCATAAAACCTCTAATATTTGGCCTCATAGCTCCCCAAACCTCAATCCTTTGAACTAATGTTTAGCGCTTTTGAGAGAATGGTCAATGATATCTCCCATAACATCAAAAAATTATTTGAAAGCCGAGATAATCAAGAGTATGGTCCAAGATGAACTAGGATCATTTAATGCACGCATGTTGACGATTTCGATGAATTCATAGCATTTGTGATTAATAAAGTTAATTTTGTTATTATTCATTTTTTTTTCGATGAACATAAATCTGTTCTTTAAATATCTTAAGCATCCTGCTCAATTAAAAAGAGCTAATTCACTACAACTGCATGCAAATTATATCCTTTATCAAGTAATGTGCTAATTAAACACATAGCAAAAGTTAAAATTCTAGTAACATTCACAGAATTTAACGAATTTTGTAATTTTTACTTGGGATATCTCTGCAAATATCCCGACAGGATTAAAGAATATTTTACTTCAAACCCGACAGCAATCCATAAATTCAAAAATAGTCAATATGCAGGAATTAAAACGTATGTTTCTTTATGGATTTGAAAGTACTGCTCATCTGTTTTTCTGATTTTTCTGAATCCATGAACCTGTTTTCACCCTACCCCTTTTCAAAGGCAATCAGCACTCTACTTGGTTTTCTCTTAAATTAATGTATATAATAAAAAATCATAGAGAAAATTAACTATAGTTTATCGGCAACCTTTAACAGAATCGTTTACATGGAATTTTTTAAGATTTACATGAACATAAGAACAATTATTAGAAAGTCGTAGGATGTATAATAATAAAATGGCAGGCTGTAAAGACTTATAAGCCCTGGTGGCAATCATCAATAACTTTAGATTGAATAATCCAATTCAGACACGTTGTTATGCTTAACAAATAACAACAAATTCAGAATGGTTATTCTTTTTTAGTTTGTACTAATTTCAAGATACATTTCTTCTAAAAAAAGAATTAAAAGACAACACCTTCCAAGTTTTCTCAAGAAAGAATTCTGTTTTGATTCTTCCTTAGCTTATCAATCCAGGGTTTGTGGTCTTCCATTCTCTGGTTATATTTTTCTTGTTTTTTTTTAATTTTTCATTAAAACTACAACCCCCCAACATAAGTATGGAATATTTTCTAAATGTTATTGCAGCATTGAAAAGATAATTTTTTAAGCTACAAATTATCCAGAGAATGTGACAAAACTTTTTTTATGAATTCTTCTATCCATATTGTACCATGTTAAACAAAAGGTGGTTTTCAAAAGTTATAATTTAAACGAGTAACAATATTTTTTTAATACAATATCTCAACATAAATATGGAATACACTGCTTCGTGTAACAAAAATATGGAATATACACTTTCAGTATTGTGTCGGTCCTCCTTTAGCTTTGATTACGGCTTTAATTCGCCTTGGCATCGATGCTACGAGGTTTTCACATAATTCTGGAGGTATTGCTTTCCAGGATTCTCGAACTGCATTCTTTAACTCTGTGATGTTTTGTGGCTTCTTCTGCCGCACTAATGTTTTCAGGTGAGCCCAGACGTTTTCAATTGGATTAAGATCCGGACCATTGGCAGGCCATGGTAAACGTGAGATTTGTTTGTCTCGCAACCAATTGTTCACTTTGTGTGCTCTGTGACAGGAGGCGTTGTCATCTTGATAAACAAAATCAGCATCTCCAAAGTGATCATCTGCTGCCTGTAGAACCAGATGCTCCAAAATCTCCAAATAAACGTCTGCATTGACAGTAGTTGTTAAAATTTCCATTGTACCAACAGCTTTTGCTGACATTGAACCCCAGATCATGATTGCAGCTGGAAACTTTTTTGATGAACGAAGACAGTCTTGATGGAATTTTTCGGATGATTTTCTCCAAACGTTATTACCAACATTGTCGCCATAGCCAAGGCAAATCCTAGATTCGTCAGTGAACAAAACTTGTTCCCAATCTTCTACAGTCCATTTTTCATACTGCCTTGCCCAGTTAAGACGCTCTCTTTTCTGCTTAACGGTTAGAAATGGCTTTGTTTTGGCTTTGCAGGAAACGTAATGACGTTCTCGCAATCGTCGCCATACAGTCTGCTCAGATACATCCACACCACAGCTTTTCCACTCTGCATTAAATTCGGTTGTGGTCTTGAAACGGTTTTTTCTGACAATTGTAATTAATTGTTTATCATCTCTACGTGATGTGCAGCGAGGTCTACCACTTCTTCGTTTGTTGTTGACACTTCCTGTCATTTTCAACTTCAACAAAATTTTTGATACTGCACTTTGTGAACACTTAACCTTACTGGCAATTTCTTTTTGAGGTAAACCTTTAGCATGAAGGTTTTTAATGGTATTTCTCTGGTCACTCGAGAGCTCCTTTACTTTCACCATTTTGAGACAATTATTGGAGTGCACGATTTTTTCCTTGAATTTTGTCGTATTTATATGAGTAGTGAAGCTTGATATTTGCATAAAAGCAGTGATTGGTTTAATTTTTTCCTGGAATATTCCATACTTATGTTAGTGGATACAACCTATTCCATATTTTTGTTGAAGCAACCAAATATTAAAAAAATCCTATTCGTTTGATTTATAAGTTGCATGCCAGTATTTTTATTTAAAGATGTTTACCATACATGGAATTAACGGGAAAAAAATCATGTCATATTCTCTGAATAATTTGTAGCTTAAAAAAATTATTTTTTTCAATGCTACAATGACATTTAGAAAATATTTCATGTACTCGCGGATAGAGAGCACTTGAAACCTCCACACACTGAACTTAGTCTTTTCAGCCAGCGTGCCTGGCGCAATCAATCCATCAATCCATAATAATTATATTATGTTGAGTTATGGATCAAGTTAGATATTCAACAAATAGAGACAGAGTGATATGCAACACAATGAACTTTAATGTAGAGATGCCTTTCAGTCAGAGACCATCTTCATGTCATAATATCAAAGTCCAAAATCTCTAGGATATCGAAAGGCATATCCAATAATGTCGTACAGTGGATATCCCCAGAAGATGAATCAGAAAGGGCCAGTTCATTATCTACATTCTCAAATGAGTCTTCTCAACCGAGTCTTCTGCAACAATGGACTTACATTGTTAAGATGAGGAACACTTGATTGCAACAGTATCACTGTATTGTTGCTGAACACTCAGTTGAGAAGTCTCAGCTGAGAAAGTAGATAATGAACTGGCCCTTAGCCACTGAAGTCCAGCTTACTCCTGTTTCCACAGTGTCTGGCTTAACATATTGTTATATGATTGATATCCTTAAGCCTGGTTTCCATTTAGCGTCGGTTCAGCGTCGGCGTGCTTTTTGCTTCGGCGTCGTTTTTTGCAATCCACGCCTGTGAGACGCACCCTGATTAGCACGCGAGCGCGGTCGCTTTCCATTTAGCGACTTTCAACAGTTATCCTGCATCTGGTCTGATCTGATTGGTCAAGTCGCTGCAAACAATTGTCGCTCTCTCAAGGTGATGGAAAAAGAAGATATCAACCACTCCGGTCAAGTTCACGCTTTGAATTTATTACTATATCATTTTCACTTAATAAATAAATGATTCACCAAATTTTTATAACCTGTTTAATAATAAATTCACGAAGGAAAAGTCGCGAGAACCCGTGTCGGCGAACAGCAGCTACGGCAGCCATGATTCTCCATCTGAATCGGCGAAGACAACTACCCAGAATCCATAGCGAAGTAGATCGCACCTGATTGGCTAGATCAAAACGACGCCTGAAAAAGACGCCTAAAAATCTAGCCATGCCAGATCTTGAAACGACGCGTGACCCACGCCGGACCGACGCCGAACCGACGCAGACGGTTAACAGACGCTAATTGGAAAACGAATGCGTTTTTCAAAAATTCCAAAAAAAGACGCAGACGCCTAACCCACGCCGAACCGACGCTAAATGGAAACAGGCTTTATATGAGAGGAGGAGTGGTTTGTAATCTAATCAAGAACATTGTTTTAGATGGTCCAACTTGGATAGTCCCTGCATGTAACTTTGTTTCATTGGTTTGCCTTATAGTCCCCTGGATTAGTGGACAGGGGTTTTCCCGAAATCAACTTTGTATTGTATGAGTAGAGGAGCTGACATAATTTCGGTCGACTGGATGCCTAAGATTATAAACTTGTCGTTTACAATTGGAACAACTCAGACGATGAAGCTTATAGTCAAACCGTCCATTCTGTATAGATGTATATTAAAATCTTATATATATCTAAGTGGTCTTTCTCTCTTGTTTGTCTCCATAAGTTCGTGAGCTGGCCCACATCGGATGTTTTTTTTTCCTCCCCCCTCCCCCTTCTGTCCTGCTTTTCGACATTCTTTTTTTTTTTAATATGTATTAAACGAAAGCATTTTTTCCCTCTACTTTGATGAAGATATTTGAGATTCGAGAGATGGGAATGGAGCGAGGGGATTTCGCATAAATTCTTTCGTCCAATTGATAACGCGGCAAAAGGAGAGTGAAAACGAGTGGATTAGCGCTTAGCCCATTCATTGGTCCCTTGCGGGGTCGGCGAGAAAGGAGGACGCCACGGGGTCACACACACATACAGACACTTTCACTCTCCATTTTTTTCCAGGCCAAACAAACGAAAGTGGAGGAATGAAAGGTAAAAAGAAAAAAAAGGAGCAGAAAGTAGTCATAAAAGATTGAGCTAGACCTACTTCGCTCGGAGAAATTTTTTTTTTTTTTTTTTTTTTTTGCGTTGAGGATTAGTCCCTCTGATTAAAAGAAAAAAAAGAGAGGAGAAAACAAATTACTTTTATAAGGTTTACATAATGTTTAATAGTTTTCCTCTAGGTACTCATAAACTATTTATTGAATTGGAAACGTTTTCCTTTAGGGAATAAATTATTTTTATTTGCTTCAGTAGGATATATAATCTTGCGGGAGCTCGATAAAAAACCCACCAAAAGCCAACAAAAATCCTCAAACATCACCAAAAACAAAAAATTTAATGGGAATTGACTTCTCAGTTCTATAATTAATCTAACAAATTCCACCATTCTAACTCCGTTTAATTCATCTTTAAATTTTCCAATTATTTTTCGTATTTTTATCAAAGTACTTTAACGCAGAAGCACACTTGTTTCTCAAACATTTACAATTGTTCACATCATGATCTTATTTAAAAAACTTTAAGATACTCATGATCCTTTCTTAAGAAAATTGTGAAGTGGGATTTCGAAAAAGGTTGGGAAACATTGCTCTAGAATATATTATTATAAATTTCTGATTGTGCAAATCACATTGTTATATATTTGCTTTTTTTCATTATAACACGTTAGATTAAGAAAACCTTCACTGTACTTAATGTCTTTTTCAACAGTTGTTGTAGTATTTATTTTATCAGCGCTTAACTTTTAATTGTGACTTCGATTTCTTTGTTCGTAATTTTATGTACTTTTTATTTTTGCTGCTCATATTCTTTTTTGGTTTCATAGGCCATTTTTTTTGTCACCTTCTGTTCACTGCTCGCTTTAGGCTGAAGCCTGTTGAGCTGTGCGTAAATATCGTTCAATAAATTCAAATTCAAATTATACCCAAGGATACAAGAAGTACAAACAGTTAAATACCTGGGATTAACTTTTGACGCAAGAATGGCATGGACGGCATTTAAAAGCGACCTTACGAAAATCAATGTTCATATTATACTTTATTGCAATGTTTAGCCCATTATCAATAAGAATAATGATGTGTGAAATCCCATCTATGACGTGGATTACAATCTGCAAATTTGCGCCCAACTATAATATAAAATTGCATAATGAAAATGTTTAAAATTGATAATTCTTTAAGACGACTCAAACTGCTTAAATTAGATGACTTATTTGAACATAATACTTTTTTAAGTAAGAGTCGATATATAACTTAAGACGTCAAAGCCTATTCTGTATACCAAAAGTCTTTATTCACTGTGGATGTAGAGAAAGAATATTATATTCCAGCTTTCTTTAATCGACTGCCAAGATGGATACAGTCGTTGACTATCTATAGAATGATCAAAAAAGCAATTCTAGTGTGGAAAAGTTATTAATCATTGTTGAAATAAAGCAATAATATTAATAAGGTATAGTAAACTGTAAAGTAAAATTCTAGCCTCCCCCCCCCCCCCATACAAGCCTATTAGGCGTCGGGGAATCCTTAGAATTTTCATCATATTCTTTGTTTATTATTGTATATACAGGGTGTATCAGGTTCGATGGTCATAAAGTACCTAGCGTGATCCTTTGCATGATTACAAACTTAAAGTTCCTTATCGAAAATGTCGAAAACTCAAAATTTAAATTGCGTCGTTACGTCATTTATGAACTTTCCGCACCAGCAGTTCATTAAATTGAAAGGGGCGATTACAATTAAATCGGCGGCAATTGTTGAGATTAAATGACGTTTTCGACAGGTTTTCAGCAAACTTCGCGTGATGTTTAGACCCTTAACATTTGAGTAGGGCCAGGGCCAAATCGTCCACCCAGGGCCAGTATGGCGGGCCGACGAGGTAGGTCCCTGGATGGGGAACAAAATTAACAATTTTTAATAATTTACAAAACAATTTATTATTATTATTTATTTATTTATTTATTTATTTATTTATTTATTTATTTTCATCATTACATATTTTTTTTTCAATTCAATTCAATTTATTCAATCAGAATATACTTAACACATTACTCAACAGGCAAAAGCCCAAAACGAGCGATATTCACAAGTATACGGTATATACAAATGCAATAGTTAAAATTAAAGTTCAATAAATAACAGTTACCAATCAAAGTTTTAAAATGTTTCACAATTTACTATTTTAATACAATTATCAATTATAATAATAAAATTAATAAATAGAGAAAAATAGTAAAGAAAATTCCACGGCCTGGACGCGAATCAGGGACCTTCGTGGAATTTTCTTTACTGTTTTTGTCTATTTATTAATTAATATCGGAGGCAATGGCGTGAAAAATTCCTCCTAGACCATTTTCCAATTATTATTATAATAATACAATTATCAACTTCACAATAATAGAAATTCCAGTTCTTTCATATAAGTATCTTCAAAGTTAACAACAGAACCCCAAAATCCGAAGCCATTTCTGGGCTTGTATGGACTTAAGTTATGGTTATATGGGCCCTATTTTATATATATATAGTTTTAAATACAAAAATTATCATTTGATACATAACGGAGACTCTTTTCTTGAAACTTCTTACATCCAATTCTAAACTTACATTACATCCAGATTATTTTTTGTATTTTTCTAATATAAAAAGCTTGATTTAATCAAGTTAAAGGATGTTAAATTAGTATCCATTTGGTATATTATTGACTTATACTGGAATGCCGAGTTTATAAACAAATATACAAGATTCAAAAATGGATATAAATAAATTGTGCGCAATTTATAAAATGTAAAATTTACTTAAACAATCGAAAATTAATTTTTTTAATTGTTTAAGCTGCTGATTGTAATTTAGTTCTGAAATTTTTTTATACTTTGTTTCTCGAACTTTTTCATCTCCTGAAACTTAACATGCTTGAAGTGACCATGTTCTTATAATGTTTTAAAAGGCAATCAAAATTTGTGGAATAAGAGGTAAAACTTCACAGTAGAGTAATAAACTGAAACTATGCTTCAACATTTAGGTAAATAATTAACATGAAAATGAAAGGAAAAATTCCGCAAGCTGGATTCGAACCAGGGACCACGAATATGAAGCTCGTCGCTCTACTTTGCATTCGTGGTTCGCGGTTCGATTCCAGGTCGCGGAATTTTTCCTTTCATTTTTTTTTTCATCTTAATTATTTAGGTAAACCTTGTTTTGTATTGCTTACTTAATAATATTGAACTTTCATTAGAAGCGCGACTTTTAACTGACTCTTCGGATATCGATGATCTAATCGATTGAGATCAAAAACAACACAATAAAAATCTTTAAGAATTGGGTCCGTGATGATTTTTTGAAGGTTTTTCGCTTTCCCATAAGATCTCTATACCGTTTCATAATAGGCCTAGTCTACAGAGATTATAAACATCATGATTCTTGTTTATGTTTTTATAATGTCATTTAGAGGAAAGCGGTATTGACTCTGACTGACTTCCGAATTACTGTCCTTCATCTCTATAGCGAGTTGCTAATTTGAGTTTCGTGTGGAGGGTTATGTGGTTGTTGTTGTTATTGTTGTTGTAATATAAGGGAGGCGACTCGCGGGCGTCGACGAAAGTTCCTTGCATACATTTTCCCGAGGCCTTGGGAAAAGGGCTTCACGAGACGAACTTTCAAAGTCAAGGTGGAAAGACTGGTGTCGCCAATGATGTAATTGATGGTCGTCCCATTAACAGTTTCCAATAGGGCTGTCCGTTGGATTCAGCGAACATGTACAACTCTAGACTTCGCTAAAGAGTTTTGTTTTTGTTTTCATATTATTAGTAGTGTTGTCATTGTTTTATTAGGTCCATTAAATGAAGTCTTGGGCCTACTTAATTAATTGTACCCGTTTTATTCGCACGATCTAATCAATTATTCATGAGATTTCCAAAAAATATTTATTGAAATTGCCCATCAAGAAATTTAATTATAATATGCTAATTCTGTTATAATTTATTTAGATAGGTGAATTTGAATCTACGTATTAACGAAATGACTGTACTTGAAACTGCGTCAAAAGTGCTTTATGGTCGTGTCTGCTCCATAACTTCTACATTTTCAATATTTTCAGACCGAAATTGAAATTCCTCAATAAGCACGAAATGATTTGACCCATTGGCGCACCCAGAACGAAATTTTTTTATAAAATATTTTTGGTACAAATTCAATAAAAAAATTACAAATAAAATATGCGAAACAAAATACCTAATCAAGGACGGATCAAGGTAGGCTTCATCCGTTCTTGACCTAATCTTTCCCAAGTTCCTTATATTTTATCTTGAGTCCATTGATTGATCACTTAGGCTAGAATTTCTACAATGGGGGCATTGAAATATCAATATCTTAGGTTTCCTTATGACTCAGAGATTGAGTCTAGATGTTGCCTCTTTTCGAATTTATTTTTCAAGTTCACATCATAAAATGAGGCAAAGGAAATCTGTATAGGGGTAGCTACTACGCACAGCGTTTTTTTCTTTTTTTTTTTCTTCTTAACAAGGAAGTCTACGTCAAGGTTGGCTGCTGAGCTAATACAAGTAGTGATGTGCGATACCAATGAAGCATCGATACTTCCGGTATCGAGTACTTTAATAAAATACTCAATACCAATATCGAGTACTCAATGAGAAAGTATCGATAGTATCGAGTAAAAATGAGTATTTATTTATATGGTAAAATGCATTTCTGAGAGGACGTCGAACCTATACTGGAGCACGTGGAGGCTAACATCACTCATTACAATCGTGGAGGCTATCATCACGTGTCCGAGTCATTAGCTTTTATTTTTTATTTCCCGTGCGCCCATAGAGCGAGGCGTGAGCTCGACAGCTCGACCTCGTTACGAGAAATAAAAACAAACGCTTCGAAAGATACTTCCCTAATCAGTAGGCAGCCACTGGAATAAAAGCGTTAAAATATTCAACAGATTCTGAATTAACGCTAAAAATCGAACATCTTCATTAGGTGACTCATAGGTTTTTTCAGTATCGAGTATCGATGTGCAAACTATCGATGCTATCGATACTTGAGCCGTATTACAATGCACGATACTTGAGTACTCGATACCGGCAAGTATCGATACTTTTTGGTATTGGTATCGGTATCGGCACAACACTAAATACAAGCATTGAACTTCCTGCATGCCCACTGAATAATAACTAGTAAGGGTTGATTCAAGAGTTGCTTGTCAAATTGGGCCAAACATCCCATATTTTTAGCTTTGACTTTGTTAAACTATTCGAATGACGGATGTAGAAGAAAAGAAGGCCGAGACACAAAAGCTCTGGAATAAAACCAAAATTGGATACAGAGTAGTAGGGCTAAGACCTTGAAAACAGCTGACGTTTCGGATATAGACAAGCAACATGGGTGATTGGTTGGTCCAATTTGGATGATTTTTTTTTTGTTGTTTTTTTATGCTGAACAAGTTTGCAATTGTTTTTTTTTTCTATTCCTTACGGTTTTTGAGATAAATTTTGAATGTGTCCTAATTTGCATATTTGGGATGATGAAAAGTGCACCTTGGGATAGGCCACCCACAACTTCCTATTCATTGGATTCATCAAAATTGACATATCTGCTTCGGTTCAAAAAATAAAAGAATAAAAGGGGGGGACATACTTATGGACCACCCTGTAGAACTCTTGGTACTCTTGTCGCTTTACGAGGGTCTATACGCTCCACGGTCGATAACACTGGTCTACATAAGTTTCATTATCAAAAGTTTCATGATGTTTCTTATTTAATTTCGGGTTGCTGATTTCAAAAATGACACCAGTTTTCCTGTATTGGCTGTAGTTATGAGATATTGGAAAAATTGCACACCTAATATGGAGCCCAAAGCTTGTCGTGGTCTCCAAGTTTCACATCAAAATAGGCTAAATATGCTTTATTGCCAAAGACTGTGATGTTAGTTCTCAACTTCTGTGGAAATCAGGATTATGCAAGCACTTTCGACGAGAATAACTCATATTTCCTGTAAAATCAATAAAAATTATTTCATAACAATGATTTATACATAATACAATGTAATAGAACAATGAGGTATACAGGGTAGTCCATAAGTCTGTCCCCCCCCCCCCTTTTATTTTTTGAACCGAAGCAGATATGTCAATTTTGATGAATCTAATGAATAGGAAGTTGTGGGTGGCCTATCCTATGGTGCACTTTTCATCATCCCAAATATGCAAATTAGGACACATTCAAAATTTATCTCAAAAACCGTAAGGGATAGAGAAAAAAACCCAATTGCAAACTTGTTCAGCATAAAAAAGCAAACAAACCAAATCGGACCAACCAATCACCCACAATCAGAAGATCATGTTGACCATTTCCGGAACATTGTAGCTTGCCATCCTGGAATTGTTCTGTCTTCTGTGTGCTGAAACATGCCTTTTATTTGCTTTTCCGCATGTAAGTGGATGTGAGCATGATAATTTATGTTAATTTTTTTGATTTGCATGCTTTACATGGTGGAAATATCAACATTTAGTTTTCCTTGTGCAGTGTGATTGTTTGTAAGCTACAAACAGTCACCGTGTGATTGTGGGTGATTGGTTGGTCCGATTTGGATGATTTTTGTTTTGTTTTGTTTGTTTTTTTATGCTGAACAAGTTGCAATTGGGTTTTTTTTTCTCTATCCCTTATGGTTTTTGAATGTGTCCTAATTTGCATATTTGGGATGATGAAAAGTGCACCATGGGATAGGCCACCCACAACTTCCTATTCATTGGATTCATCAAAATTGACATATCTGCTTCGGTTCAAAAAATAAAAGGGGGGGACAGACTTATGGACCACCCTGTATATCCTCATCCGTGGCATATACTAAATAAATAAATAAATAAATAAATAAATAAATAAATAAATAAATAAATAAATGTGTTTTTACTTTATCCGTGGTTTATACTAAATAAACAAAAACAAGAAACACAGATCTGTACGGTTGTCACCTCCTTGGGGGGAATATTTTGAACCCCGAAGAGCGCGTTTTTTGAATGCCGGATTTTCGAGGTTTGACTGTATCTCAAAAACTAGAGCCAATCGAACAAAATTAATGTCAATTTTGGTTTCTGCACACAAAAATTACCCTGAAATTGTTGAAATACCCTTAACAACCCCAAAAAATGTTACCTACATGGAAATCGTTATTTTGATGATACATTCAAGTTTATGTTAAAAGGTAAATTGAATCTCTTGTGATAATTGAGGTTATTGTGGAGTTCGGTCAAAAAAGTGAAGATAAGGAAAATTTCATATGAGGAAAGCAAAAATTGGTTTATACAGGGTGAGTCTGAAACCCTGCCACAAACTTCGCATGCGTACTCCCCATGGCTAAATAAGAAACAAATGTCCTATCAACATGGGTCTGAAACTCAACCGTTAACTCCTATCATTTGGTAGCAGACGAAATCTTTCCCGCCAAATATGGCGACGAGAGAAGAGCGATACGCTAAATCGGAAATTTATGAACTTTCAGTGCACAAACTATTAATTTCTTTTTCTTTTTTATTGTTTTTCCTTTCACTTTCTTGTAAATGTAATTACTGATGGCAATGATAACTATTTTTTTTTTCATTTTCTTCGTCTCTTTAAATTAGATGATACATTTGAGCCGCTATTTTTTCTTCGTCAGATAATCGCAGAAACAGGACAGAAAATCAAAGATGACATTACATGTAATTTGTTTTTAAATATTCTCTCGCATCTTCGATGTTTTAATAGTGTCTTCTTTATTAGCAGGTGCTTCGGAATGGTTATGGTGTTGCCATCTAGTGACGACCATTAGGGCAATTTGGAGATTTTTTTTGTGGTTTGTTTTCTTTGCCCCCCCCCCCAAAAAAAACATTGCTGTTGCTATTTATTAGAAAACGGAATAACTAATTCCTAATAAGTAATAACAATAAACTAAATTGTTGATATTTCTGGGGAAATAACTTCAGCAATTTGGTGATATAAAGTAATCACAGTGAATTTACAGAATTCACCTGTCATCTCAACAACAAATTCGCTGTATTGCAGGATCAATGACTTACTTTGATGAATAAGATTTCCTATATAGGAGTTCACTTTTAATTCCATGAGCAGTGAAATTCCAAACTCTAAGTGTACAGTCATTGAACTAATTTGCACGTGCTGTTTGAATTATTGAAGTCCTTTCAGAAAGGCCGGCCAGGTGGCCGAGAGGGCTAGGGCGTAGGTTTTCTAGTTCTCGAGTCTGCCTGGTCGTGGGTTCGAATCCCGCCGTGGGCATGGATGTTTGTGTTTGTCCTGGGCTGCGTATAGATATAACTTGTGTAAAAGGCGCAAAATGACCTAAGTAGTCGTACGCCAAATTTCTAGAACCCCCACCCCCTTTCAGAAAGACTTTTGCGGAGGTTAAAGTGAAATCATTCACGAGCAGGATTCGAGTACCACGACTTTTGGTGTCTTCCTCTTAAGGCGGATTTGTCTTCCGTAGAAATGACGTAAAACGCGTGACGTCAAAAGGGAATATCTGGAGAAAACCGACTTCTACTAATTATTTTTTTTTTTTTTTTTGAGATTTCCCTCCAAAAGTGAAATATATCTCAACTGTATTCCATGTTAATATTTTAATGAGTGTATTGATACTTCAAGGGGTTTCTGAAAGTGGTTTTTCATATTTTTCAAAACGCTTTCATGACATACTAATTATGACCTAGAGTCCTTCTGGAAAAATATTTTAATTTACTCTTACAAAATAATAAAAATAATAATAATAACAACAACAAGAGCAAAAAAGGCCAAGAAACTGTGGACACAATAATCAAACAACGACGACATAAAACCACAAATCCACAATAATAATTTAATAAAATCTCAGATGTACATTTCGAAAGCTAAGCTTTCTTCATCAGTGAGTGATTAACAAACAGAGAACTCGGAATTTATAAGAAAATTACAACAATAATTGACCAATTACAGAAAAGGAAGCTTAATGACTAAACAAAACAACCAATCACGCAGAACCGTTAAGACCCGATCATTTCAAATTTAAAAATATCCACCTCCAGAAACTTCACTTAGAAGGCAAACCACTTATAAGAGCCGATATATCGAGTACTTTATAAGAATCGATCTATCGATTACTTAAGAATAAACTTAGCGAAGGGTAACCATTCACCTACAGGCATAGGGCCGTCATCGTTGTTGAGTAGTTGATTAGTTGCTTTGTTTTTTACAATTTCCAGTGATTCTAAAAAACGAATTAACTTGGGATCTTTACCGGAGTGAACAATTTTAAATGAATTGGTATCGAAATCATGCTTTTCCTTCAAGATATGGTCAGCAAAGGCTGAAGCACCGATTTTAAAATTCTTTATGCTGGCTATGTGTTCTGTCTTTCGTTTGGCCACGCCTCTCAGTGAGCTGCCCAAATAGAAGTGTCCACACGTGGCGCACCCAAACTTATAGACACCTGCTCGTTCCTCCGCGGGGATTTTGTCTTTTGCTGCACATAAACTCCTCTTCACCGTATTAACGCTCCTGAAGGCTACTTTAATACTGAAGTCACTACACAGCTTTTTTAGGCCTCGATTCAACTGTACGTTGTATGGTAACACCAATACATTTTTGTAGTCACTTATTTCCTTTCTAAGGGTCGTGACCTGTTCAATCTTCAGGTGTCTCCTGATCTTTGTGGTCATCCGGTCGATCATTTTACTTTCAAAACCATTAAACACAGCACAGGATTTTATTAAAGCAAACTCCTTGTTTCTGGTTTCCTCGTTAAGTGGTAGTATCAACGCTCTTCTGACTTGATGGTGGAATGCTGCTAGTTTTTGGGAATTACAGTGGTTAGAGTCATTCCTTATGTAGGCTGGCGTGAAGTTACTTTTTCTGTGGACGTCAAATAGTAATTGATTTCCTGAGCGTATGATTAACAAATCAAGAAAAGGTAACTGCCTGTCCTCTTCCTCTTCCATGGTGAAATTGATGTGGCTGCACAAAGAATTAAGGGAGACCAAGAATTCCCTAATATCTCCTTCTTGTGTGTTGTAGATGCAGACAATATCATCTACATATCTATACCATATTCTAGGGAAGTATTTGAAGCTATTTAACGCAATATTTTCCAATTTACGAATATACAAATTGGCAAGGTAGGGGCTAACACTGCTGCCCATTGGTGTACCGTTCGTCATCTTATAATAATGCCCGTTGAACATGAAAATATTGTTGTAAACGATCAACTTCATCACCCTCATAATCTCACTTGTAATACCCAAGGGAACGTCGTTTTCATCAAGGACATCCTCCAACCAATCTAATGTTTCTTTAACTGGAATGCTTGGAAATAAACTTTCGATGTCAAACGATACCAGTTTATCTTCTTCATTGATGTTAACATCTTTAAGGCTTACACTGAGGTCAATACTATTTTTAATGCTAAAGTTTACACCTGGGAGGTTCAATGCTGCCAAATAGGTTGTTAGCATAAATTTTCCTAATTTATGTGTGGGAGAACCTATGCAATCAACGATCGGTCTCCATTTGTTTCCATTTTTATGGGTTTTAGGTAAGCAGTATAACCGAGGGGCTACCGGGTTAATAGGTAATAAGGAGCGTGAGGAGATATCCTTAAAGATGAACTTACATTGTTTAACACATTCCTTTGTCTTTCTGTGCAGGCCTGGCACTGGGTTTTTCGTTAATTTTTCGTAGGGCCCCTCATCTAAAAGCCTCTGGACACTAGTGAGATAATCTTCTTTGTCCACGATTACCAGGTGATTAGATTTGTCGTCTTTAAGGTGAATTTGTCGGCCCTATGCCTGTAGGTGAATGGTTACCCTTCGCTAAGTTTATTCTTAAGTAATCGATAGATCGATTCTTATAAAGTACTCGATATATCGGCTCTTATAAGTGGTTTGCCTTCTAAGTGAAGTTTCTGGAGGTGGATATTTTTAAATTTGAAATGATCGGGTCTTAACGGTTCTGCGTGATTGGTTGTTTTGTTTAGTCATTAAGCTTCCTTTTCTGTAATTGGTCAATTATTGTTGTAATTTTCTTATAAATTCCGAGTTCTCTGTTTGTTAATCACTCACTGATGAAGAAAGCTTAGCTTTCGAAATGTACATCTGAGATTTTATTAAATTATTATTGTGGATTTGTGGTTTTATGTCGTCGTTGTTTAATAACAACAACAACAAATATTATCAAATACAATCTTATTATTTTAGTAATAGGATTTTTAAGAGCAAAATTACTGATTGATTATATCTCGGCTCTGAGAAGGTTAATATATTGCTCGTAAAAGTCTCCTCATGAAGAAACGCGTTCAATGACCTGATGTCAAGAAGAGGGAAAGGAGGTTTTCCCCCTTTTTAACCCTTGGAACTGGAGCGGTGAAAGCATACACGTCTGAAACCGCGCAATACCAAACCGCAACAGGAATGACCTTGCGAGAAGGAAAGCGCTCACCTTGCCATTCGTTTCCCAAGGTTATTCGACAACTGAACTTTCTTCACTTAATGAACTTACGAAATTTACTCATTAAATTAATTGAGGAAAATGAGTGGAATCGACAACGGAACGATGGTTCAATTCCGTCGACGTTTCGCAACTGCAAAAAAAGTCACGAGAGTTCGAATCCGTTGGCAGCGCTGATCGGATTTGTTTCTTCCTTCGTTGGGTTCCATTCAGTTTTATGGTCTAGAGAATATGTCTTCCATTGAAATATTAAATTCTCAGAAGTCAGCGAATTTCGAGACTTTTTTTTTTATATGCAATCTCAGATCAATGTGATGCGAGGAGTTTCATTTGTCTCCCTGACCAAGCTTATACAAATCGCACATAACGTTAAAATAAACAGGGCGTTTCAAAATTACAATGACTACTTGTAAACATCCTAAAGTGCAGTAGTCCAAGTAAACATCTAGGTTAGAACATCTGGTAATTTGTAAAGGGAATTAAGAAACTATGGGAACAATTTCTGGTGTTTGATTGCTGACATACGGAATAAAAAAAATATCTTAATATCTGAAAGCGTTGCAGTGTCGAAAAAGTCACATGATCATCGGGGTGCTAGCAACAATCCAACCTTCATTGTTTCCAACAAAAGGAAAAACATCGATTGTTAATATTCAAGATGGAGACAATGATGGTTGTATTGTTGCTAGCACCCCGATGATCAGGTGACTTTTTCGCTTCCAGGCCTTGTTATCTCGTAGGCCTCGGAGCTAATGAAAAAGGTCAATTCGGTGTTTGCTTTTTCGCTACTTTGTTGCCCTCGGCCAATAATCGATTCGTCAATAATGAATACATTGCTACTTTCTGTTCATCGTTTTGTCCAGGCTCAATAAATCCATTACTCACTTATTATACTGCGTTGAGCCAACACCACCTCTACTCAAAGACTGAGCGCGAAAATTTCGTACATTGTTACATCATCATAAGGAGTCATGTTTAATCGCATTTCTGCCAATAATAAGCCCTAAATTATGACTCCGCGTGATGATGATGTAACAATGTATGAAATTTTCGCGCTCAGGCTTTGAGTAGAGGTGGTGTTGGTTGAGCCAACACCTCCTAAAGAGAAGGCCTGTGGAAAAAAAAGGTGTATACATTGTTACATCATCATCTCCAATAAGGCAAGATGTTGATAGATGTACATGTACCATTACAGAAATTCACATAAAGAAATTCATACAAAATTGGAAATTTAATAGCGTAAAATTTTTACACATAAGCTTGCTGATGAACTACTAATAATTTTCTGTTAATGTTTTTATAAGACGCAATCATGTCAGGAAGGTCAGTTTGACAGCTGAGTAGCTCTGTGAAGACGTTTCCGAAGAAAGACATTTTTATATTGTCAAACGCCAAGTATATAGATAGTCCCATATGAGATAGACTGTGTCAGAAGTTAAATCTTCGCTCTCGTGGAAGAGAGAGGATTTATTTTCTGGTGGATTTGTGCCTACCCGGATGGCCAAAGCGGGTAGGTGTCGGGAGTTAGCTTCCGACCAGCGAAAGATGTGGGCCAAGTTCATGTTGCCTCGTTAGAGGTGTTTTTCAAGTTTTTATGTTGGGTGTAGCATAATGCCACCTGTAAGATCTTTTTAGATCTTAATTCCGTGGAGGCCATACCATCTGCCTCTCCACTTCAAAAGTGAGATAGAATTTTCCTTGAGTTTTTGGAAAGTTGGTAGTAGTAGTTGTAAGATAATTTCATCTCCACCAAGGGTTATTGACCCATGGACATAACCCAAATTACTTAGTACGAAATAAGAATTTAAGAAAGATAGTCCTACTTCCTGTTTTTCTAGGAAGGCTGTAGTCCTACTTGTTTCGATTTATATAAAAATACTTCCCAAGCTGTAAGAGAATGATATTCTTTTCCTTGCATTCTTAACCTCCTTCATCCTCTCTGGGCCAAGTAATGAAAACTATATAGTCAAATTAATTTGAAAATATTCAAAATTCTACTTTTTAAGATCTTTTTTTTAGGGAGGGTTCTAATTTCTCTAAGTAATTTTTGGCGAGGGGGGGGGGGCTGAAAAAAGCGACCTCTTTTCGATCGCATTAACAAAACGAAAGTTGTTTGTGTAGTAAATCAACATTATTAAGTAGCGGAAGAATGGAGCTATTTATTGTTTTCACAATGTCCGTCTGTCTGTTCGTCCGTCCCCTTCATAATTTCCGCATTTTTTGAGGATAGAAGGTTGAAATTCGGCATGTAGCTTACTATGGGCATGTGCATCTTGACTATTTAGTTTGGTTTTGATTGGTCCACTGGGGTCGGAGTTTCGGGAGCTGAAATTAGAGGGGACCAAATGGTCTACGCATATTTATGCATATAAAGGGAGTGAAATTCGGTATGCAGATTCCCCTAAGTTGCTCTAAGATCAACATTGCTTTAAAGTTTGGGCCAAATTGTCCCAATAGGGTCGGAGTTGTGGGGCTGCAGTCACTTAGTCTTTAGAACTATAGCAACATGTGGCATGTCATATATCATTCGTTCGGAAATGATGAGAAACGAAAGAAGATATAGCTCTTTTTCATTTCCAAAATACCACGTTCGAGAAAATCAATTGTTCGATTAAAAAAATGGGGGGGGGGGGGGTTAAAAAGTGCAGATAAAAGGGTAAAAATAGATGACCTCAGCGCTTCCGCTACTTTTCTATACCTTCCTCGGGAGGATCAATTTCTTGTTATTATATTTATACAAAAAAATGCTAGGAAATTTTATCTTAAAGAGTTCTGATCGATGTTAAAATTAAGACAAGAAAAGCATGAAACTCATAAAATGGTGGAGAATAAACATTGAATGTACGTTGCAAATTCACGTGTACAACAGCAAGCGCACCAATAATAGCTACCAGATTGCGAAGCATGTTTCTACACCAACAGGAAGCTTTGCTGTTCGACCAGGAAGAGAGAGGAAACCTCCGAATCCGCATTCAACGGGAGAACGCGAGCGGAACTTGCAGAACATCCACACATGTATGGAGATTTTTGCGCAAATCATTGCGTACCTATCCATTTAAGTTTCACTGCCTCAACGAGTTTCAAGCCGGCGATACAAGCTCTGATAAGTGTTTGCTTTGACATTTTAGACACGTTTGGAGGTGGTTGATCAGTGGCAAGACAACACTCCGTGGAATGACAAGGCTTGTTTCCATTTGCGCGGTCCACTGAAAACGCAGAGTTGGTGCATTTAGGACACACAGAATCCTCTCCGGGTTGATGAGGATTCGTTACATTCACCCAAGGTGACATCATGGATAGGGTTATTCACTATTTTCTCCTGGGTGCCAGGAGACGAACCCCCCCTAGTTACGCCCCTGATAACGGATACGATAAACTCAGTAAACGAAGATATGCTTGCGAATACCTGGCAAGAAATTGAGTATCGCCTAGATATTCTCCGTGCGACATAATAAAAAAAAAAGTATGACCATATCTTAAATAGTTTATTAATTATAAGCTTTCTTTATCAGGGCAGGTCTTTATGGCCACCTTGTACATCTGATGACATTAGTGAGTCCATAAGGAAACTTCAAAAAGTGTTCCATTAAGCCAAGTTAATAGTCCTCAGTGTAAGGAATATGTTTTCTTTAATGAGTTCTCTGACAAAAAAGAGTAACTAACTTTCAAAATGTTGTATAATATTGCTCAATATTTATCCGATTATTTATTCGTTCTTCCAAAAATTTGCAACGTACGCAATTATTTTAAGTTGAACGACATTCTTTCACTTATTTCAGTTCATATCCTATTTGTATGATTTCGCTAGATATCCCAAAAGTTTGCATAAATGTCTCCAATCCTTCAATTTTATGTACACTTGAAAAATTACTGTTTACTGAACAAAACTGAATTGGTTTGTTATCCATTATGGACACCATCCTCAATCAAAATTATTTTTCATTTAATGACCTAAATCTTAAATCTGAGATCTTCTTGAGTGGGTTTATGTCTGAGAAGATTTTAAGTTTACCAGTGTCATTCATTATTACAATAAAATTCCATTCTCACGATATTTGGGTGATGCCATTTATAACAACTGATCATACATTCATTCTAAACCTTTTTCACTCCTTTCCTCCGACATTCAGTCCACCATCGATAACTGAAGCAAATAATTTCATTCCAAAATCTCTAACAATCGCAAACCTCATTCATTCCTTCACACAAAAGATTGATGATGTTAAAATTCCTTTTGAATGAAAATAATAAAAATGAAGTCGAAAGCATTTCATATCATAGATTTAAGATTACGGAAATCAGTTATAAACAACCAAGTCCTTTTTGATTTTGGATAACCCCTATCACCAATTAAAGCTGAAACTGTGGATATTAAACGAAGACCATGAACTTGAAGCTTCTATTCATTGTATCAACTTTCAAAACTTGGAAACAACCGATTTGGATCAATTCATCTTAGGCAGTACATGAAACGAAATATTAAAATGATTTCATCATAATCCCCCTTTGATAAACCTTTAGAGCACCCTTTGCCTTAAAACGAGATTGCCTCATGGTCTACGTGTATCTGCGGATATGATGATTTGCATCGACGTTGGTAAAGTCAATGACTCGTATTTGCTTAATTATTATTTATTGGATCTCTTCTCATTCTTCTCTGCCCTTCTGACCTCGAACTTTCTGGAAATGAGTTGCATTCTTCGCAATTTCGACTG
The DNA here is from genome assembly GCA_023313115.1 of Rhysida immarginata. NCBI lineage: Eukaryota > Metazoa > Arthropoda > Chilopoda > Scolopendromorpha > Scolopendridae > Rhysida > Rhysida immarginata. Next base: position 815,769 of record JAHWFO010052448.1, on the reverse strand, counting down.
AACCTCGTAACCGGCCGGTATTGGAGTCGCAACCGGCCCGCCCTGGTCTATCTACTCAAAGTGAAAAACAAACAAAAAAAATATATAATAGATAGGAGGGAGTGATGGAGTGGAGATTAGCCCATGAAAAAACTATTATCTCATAAAGAAAAGTGTGAAACGTAATTAAGTGACGATGGCATTGAAGTCGATCGCCTGGCCATAACAGCTGATAACATGAAAAAGGAAAAGTTCGAATGGGAAATTGCCTCCTTCGATTATCAGAATCAGTCGCGGATGAAGATGAAGTTCAAGATTATGGTAATCGATCCGATCGAAAAATCCGGTCAAAGAATCAATAAGAGGATAATGCAAAAAAATTCCCAAAACGTGAACTTCGTGCTTTCTCCGAGGCGAGGAATGGAAAATTTCAAGGATTAGAGACGCCTCTCTCTGATCTTTATCCCATTTTTTGAGAAGTGTATTTGTTAAATTGAACGGAGGAAAAAAATAACATTTCTCCGCTTTATCTGCTTGTTAAACAACACGCATTTCCATCCTTCTCCTGCCATTCGCATCCGCAATTGACCAATCACTTTGGTTTCAACTGTAACAGCACAACTGCAATGCTGTTTATAATATTAAACAAACACGCAAATATGAATACATGAATGAAAAGAAACTGGCTTTAAAAGCCAGACAAGATATGCATCTACCGACACCTGCAGAAAAATCATCATCATAATAGTTTTTGTGGAAATAGTGGTTACTTTTCTTAATCTTGATTGTAGTATCCACACTTTATGGAACACCTGGTCAACGATGTCAAAAACACGAAGTCGGCCAATTTTTTGTTACCAATTTTTTTTCGAATTTTTTTTATTTTGATGTTAGATCCGGATAGCGTATCAAAAAGCAAGTAAAAGTTATAATAGGCACACAACTAATTATAACTTTTTACTTTTTCCTACTTTTTGATGCCCTATCCGAATCTAAGTCAAAAACCAAAAAAATTGGAAAAAAAAATTGCCGAGGGAACGACCGACTGCCCGAATATAGTAACGATGCTTTTAATTACCATCTTTATAGTAATGCAGTATCAACTGGCTTTATTATTATTTTTGTTTGTTTTTTTGTTTTGGAAAACCAAACTCGGTGCAAGTCTGAATGTCAAGTCCCAGAGGCGAACTCAAGAAAGGGCCAAGCCTAAGGGAAAAATTAGGTTTTTGTGGGAGTATTAATGCCTGGGTGTAGGAATTTCCTTACTATATGGCAATTTCTGGGATTGTGGCTTTCTGTAAGGTTTTATATACGAGGTCTGTTCAAAAAATACGTAGACTGACGTCATAAAACAAAATATACTTTATTCAGAAGTTACACATCTGGGTCCCCTTCAAAGTACTCTCCTCCCCGACGCACACACTTATCCCAACGGTGTTTCCACTTTTGGAAACAGTCCTGGAACGCTTCTTTTGTGATGTCCTTCAGCGCCTTCGTCGCATTTGCCTTTATGTCGGGAATCGTCTCAAATCTCCTTCCTTTCAAAGGTCTTTTGAGTTTGGGAAACTAGAAGAAGTCACAAGGAGCGAGGTCAGGTGAGTAGGGTGGGTGAGGAAGAACAGTGATCGAGTGTTTGGCCAAAAACTCTCGAGTTCTGAGGGCTGAATGGGCTGGAGCGTTGTCGAGATGAAACAACCAGTCACCTCTCGTCCACATTTCTGGCCTTTTCCACTCGTCCAGTGGCAGTTTTTCCGAGTTTAACACAAAATTTCACAGCAACTCTTTGCTCGTTCAAGTCACTCATTCTAAAAATCCGCCAAACGAAAAAAAACACACTTCACAAACGACCGCGTAGCTAATCAACCAATACTGATATTTGCAATCAAAAAACTGCCTTGTAATCAGCGGATCTGTCAGAAGATGGCGACACCAAGCGATTTTGATTGGGACCAACAGGGCCCGCGCAATTCAAACAGTCTACGTATTTTTTGAACAGACCTCGTATGTGCGGGTTTAAATTCAGTTTTGATAGCCTTTTGTGTAATGAGTGTGGAATAACGATAGGAACATAAGTTGATAAGAGAAAGTAAGAGAATTTCAAATTTAAAAGTCCTTTAGTTCAATAAAGATATTCTTAAACCGCTGGATATTACTTTTAAGTCGACTTCTTATGTAGATGACAATCAAACGTTGTACGAGGAGATATCAGAAAGTAAGGCCATTTATTTTTTCAAAGGAAATTACAAACATACAGGTAAACAACTAAGTGCAGCTGAAACTACACGTCTTTATCTACTTTCCTATATAGGATAGGTTTTTATCGTCACCTGATATCATGAGATATTTTTCTGCATTTTGAGTCTCTTTTTACGTTTTTTTTAACCGACTTCAAAAACAAGATTAAACAGAATATAAAAAAAAAACGACTTTGATGAAACTTTCACTATCGTCTAGCTATAACTAGTCCATATGTTGAAAACTACTGAACCGATTTTGATGAAACTTGGACTGTTCCCTAAGTTGAAAGATACTTAATCCAATACAAAAAGAATTATTGCAATTCGATTTCTAGTTTTTGAGAAATACGTGGACAAACAAACAAACAAACATACTTACCTGTTTAGAAGCCCACATAGACTAACATATACGAATATTGTGCAATTCCAACAATATTGCACAGATACGCGTCGAATTGATAACTTCTTTTTTCTAAAGTCGGTTAAAAACAATATTGGAAGCATTGTTAAAGTCATATAAATGAGATACATATTTGCTAAATTAAATAAAATCTTGTAAACATTCCGAGAAGGAGCTTAGCTGTGAATCAGAAATACAATTTTTAATGTACGGCTCGCATTTGAGCAGTCGTGCGTCGATAAAGCGATCGTCCACAGCCTTCTAGAAACTACAGGCCTGAACACGACGTCAATAATGTATTGTACAAGGCCAGCTAGATAAACAGTCCCTGAATAACACCACCTAGATATCAGGCCTTCTGTCTAAGAGGTGTTGCCCTGAAGCGAAAAAGTTACCTGACCGTGTTAGTCCAAACAACAATGATGATGTAACAATGTACGAGGTTTCCATTATCAGGTTCAAAGAACGTATAAGGTTTTCCTTAACATTCTTTGATCAGGCTTTCTGTCTAGGTGGTGTTGGTCAGAGCTTGTTTATCTAGCTGGCTTTGTGTATTGTAGAAGCAGCACCATCTAAAGATAAGGCCTGAGCGTGGAAACGTCGTACGTGTACATTCCGAGGCCTACGAGATAATAAGGCCTGGAAGCGAAAAAGTCACCTAACCAACTGAGTGCTAGCAACAATCCAACCTTCATTGCCTCCATCTTGGATGTTAATAATCAGTGTTTTTCCTTTTGTTGGAAACAATGAAGGTTGGATTGTTGCTGGCACCCAGTTGGTTAGGTGACTTTTCCGTTTCCAGGACTTGTTATCTCGTAGGCCTCGAATGGTGCTATTATAGAAGTAAAGTAAACAGTCACATATTAGTGCTTCTACCAACCCACCTAAAGAGAAGACCTGCGTACAGAAATTTCATACACATTGTTACATCATCATACTTAGTCATAATTTAGCGTTTATTATTGGTAGAAATGCGATTAAAGATGACTACGAAGCCACCGAGTGACAGGTCAGGGCACTCAAAAGTCACCTGACCATCCGGGTCCGAGAACCCATCCATCCTTCATTGTCTCCATCTTGGATTTTAACAATCAGTGTTTTTCCGTTTGTTGGAAACAATGAAGGTTGGATTGTTGCTAGCAAGCACCCCCCATGTTCAGGTCACTTTTCTGCTTCCAGGCCTTGTTATCTCGTTGGCCTCGAGCATCAATAGAAGGACGTAATAATGTTTTATCTTTTCCACGTTCAGGCAACACCTCCTAAAAAGAAAGCCTCACAACTGAAACGTCATACATTGCTACATCATCACAAGTCGACCGAATTTAGGGCTTATTATTGGTCGAAATATCTTGATGTAAAAAAAAGCTGCTGACTAGTGTCGTCAAATCTAGGCCGACAATCCAAATTTCATTGTTTACAATGAATAAAAAAAGCTGATTACAACAGGTGTTTTTTCGTTTGTTGTAAACAATGAAAGTTGGATTCTCGGCTCAGATTTGATGACGCTAGTCAGCAGGCTTTGTTTTTAAGGTGGCTTTGATTCAAACCTGGCAGTTTCTAGGAGGCCGTGGATCGTCGCATGCGCTGTTCACATCAAAAATGCTTAAAAGATTAACAGAAAATAACAGTGTATTCATTCTTGATGAATAGTTGTCATATGACATCCATTCTCTTGGTATTCTGGGCGGTCACTATTTTAGCGCGTGAATTCGACTTGAAGGGGTCCACAAAAAATCCTGAAAAGTTGATACAGCCGAGCTAAGAGTTTGAGGTCATATTTCTGAAAACAGAATTTGAAAAAGCACCAAGCGTGCATTCTTATAAATAGCTTTTTCCTAAAGCTCCTAATAAAAAAAAGAGAAAAGTATAACCAGAGAATGGAAGGCCATAAACTGTGGATTCTTCTTTAGGATAAATGTATCTTGAAATTACTACAAAGTAGAAAAGACGAGCCATTCTGAATTTGTTGTTATTTGTTAAGCTTAACAACGTTTCTGAATTGGACTATTCGATCCAAAGTTATGCATGATTGCCACTAGGGCTTCTAAGTCTTTACAACCTGCCATTTTATTGTTATACATCCCTCGACTTTCTGGTAATTGTTCTTATGTTCACGTGAACCTTAAAAAAAATCCATGAAAACGTTTCTGTTAAAGATTGCCAGTGAATTACAGTTAATTTTCTCTATGATTTTTAATAATATATATTAATTTAAGAGAAGACCAAGTAGAGTGCTGATTGCCTCTGAAAAGGGGAAGGCTGAAGACAGCATGAAAATATGAGATACTATCATTAAAAAAGATGTTGTTTATGTTTGTTACTGCTGATTCTTTGTAAATTGTTTTGAATTTATGGTTGTTGTTGGGTTTGAAGTAAAATATAACTTCATCCTGGCAGGGTCATCTACAGAAATAACACAAATGAAAATTACAAAATTATGTAAAATTGCTCTAGTATTTCAGTGTTGCCATAAAAGAAATAGAATGGGAAGCGAAGCTCCAGCTTAAAGTGTGTTATCATGAGTATGAGTATACTAGCGCATCAAACGGTTGGGTTGAAATTATTGTTTCGGTTTTACTATTAAAACGGAGAAAAATTTTAATTAACATTATTTTACGTTAAATAAAATTAATTAATAATTAAATTTATTCCCTCATTAATAGACGTCAGCTTCCCCCCCCCCCCCCACAGTAACCACAACAGTGATGTCGGGCGTTAGATGGACAACGTCCTGGGACTTTTTCCATAGCCAACTAAAAATAGCCGCATTTTTAGTTGGCTATGACTTTTTCTTACTTTGACGATTTAGGCATTAAGCCCAACGCTGCACCAGTTTCAAAATACTCCGCTCATAGAACTTTGTCGGCTGTGAATACGGCAGATTTGAGTTCCTCGTCACTCTGACCATCCAGAAATCTCCTCATGAGAGCAAAGAGGTAGGGTTGTTTGTTTTAAAACAAAAAAAAATGATTTAAAACAATTGTTTTAAATAAAAAAAAAACTGGTTCAAAACATGTTTCAAAACAAAACAGTTTATTCGGAAACAAAAACCATTAACAAAACTTGTGAAATTAAAAAAAATATATTTATGCAGGAATATATTCTGTCTACAAAGAAAAAAAAAGCTGAATTGAATTTTGGTTTTTGAAATCAAACACTACCGACAAAAAAACACCGATGCTTAAAGTTATTTAAACATTACCACACAAAGTTTTCATTTTATTTTTTTCATTGATATTAAATTACTATTTTTATTATTATTTTATTATTATTATTATATTATTAAGAAGAATGGAGCTACTTATTGTTTTCACAATGTCCGTTTGTCTGTCCGTCCGTCTGTCCGCCCGTCCCCTTCATAATTTCCACCGTTCTTGAGGTAGAAACTTTGAAATTCGGAATGTAGCTTACTATGGGCATAGCCACCTTTACTATCTAGGGGGCTATGCTATGGGCTTGTGCACCTTCACTATTTAGTTTGGTTTTGATTAGCCCACTGGGGTCGGAGTTTCGGGGGCGGAAATTAGAGGGGACCAAAAGGTCTACGCGTATTTATGCATATAAAGGAGTGAAATTCGGTATGCAGCAAGATCAACATCACTGTAAAGTTTGGGCCGAATTGTCCCAATAGGGTCGGAATTATGGGGGTGGCAATCACTTGGTCTTTAGAACTTTATGGCAACATATCGGGTGCGATATATCATTCGAGCGAAAATGATGAGAAAGGAAAGAAGATAGGGTTCTTTTATATTTTCTATAGGGGGTTAAAAAGTGCAGATGAAGGAATAAAAAAATAGATGAACTCAGGGCTTCCGCTATTTTCCCGGGAGGGTTAATTTCTTGTTATTTTTATTATTTTATATGTTAGAAATTCATCTTTTCCTCAGGCCTGCTTCCCCCCTCCCCCTCTTTTCTGTTTCTGTGAAATATAAGCAATTACGGTTTCCTCACTTGAGAGCATATTTTATATATGGATGACAAAACTTAAAATGTGAACTTTAAGTTGCCATTGGCAAAAGAGAAAGACCATCAGAAGTTATAAAAACCAACTCAAAGGAAATAAAACTCCTAAGGAAGAATTGTTGCCACAGTACGTACATGCCATGTCCATGTAATATTTTTGAACTTTTATGTGTAAAAAAATCTTAAAGCTTTGACAACTGTTTTTTTTCCAAAATGTGATCCAACTTAAGTGCTGTATTTTTTTTTTTTCAGTTTTATTGTCTTTTGACGAGTAAGAATTATACTGAGATTTGTATGTTGAGACTTAAACACTACCTTTATTTTATATAATAAAATTATTTTATAAATTTTTTAAATTATTATTTGAAAAATCAACATTTTAAAAATTATTTCATAAATTATTATTATTACTTTATTAATCAAAATATAATTTAAAAAATTATAGTTTTTATTAAGTAGCGGAAGAATGGAGCTACTTATTGTTTTCACAATGTCCGTCTGTCTATCCGTCCGTCCGTCCGTCCCCTTCATAATTTCCGCATTTTTTGAGGTAGAAGGTTGAAATTCGGAATGTAGCTTACTATGGGCATGTACACCTTCACTATTTAGTTTGGTTTTGATTGGCCCACTGGGGTCGGAGTTTCGGGGGCGGAAATTAGAGGGGACCAAAAAGTCTACCCGTATTTATGCATATAAAAGAGTGAAATTCGTTATACAGATTCCTCTAAGCAAGATCAACATTACTGTAAAGTTTGGGCCAAACTGTCCCGATAGGGTCGGAGTTATGGGGGTGGCAGTCACCTGGTCTTTCGAGCTATGACAACATACGGCATCTCATATATCATTCGATCGGAAATGATGAGAAACGAAAGAAGATAGAGCTCTTTTTCGTTTTCTAAATACTACGTTCGAAAAAATCAATTTTTTGATTAAAAAATGGGAAGGAGGGGGGGATTGCGGATAAAAGGTAAAAAATAGACGACCTCAGCGCTTCCGCTACTTTCCTATACCTTTCTCGGGAGGATTAATTTCTTGTTATATTATTAAGTAGCGGAAGAATGGAGCTACTTATTGTTTTCACAATGTCCGTTTGTCTGTCCGTCCGTCCCCTTCATAATTTCCACCATTCTTGAAGTAGAAATTTGCAGCTCTGCCCTTTTCTATTTTTTTTTTAAATCAGGAAACTACAAAATATCACACTAGTTATTTCTCAAAGAACTCTCCTTGCTTCTCTACACATTTTTCCAGCGTTCTGTAGAAATCGTCAGGCTGATGTCGAAATCACATCAGGACAGCCTTTTGCACTTCCTCATTGGAGCCGAACCTCTGCCCTCCCAAGAATTTTTTCAATGGTCCAAAAAGGTGATAGTCGCAAGGGGAGAGATCCGGTAAGGAGGATGTGGTTAGATGTCCCATTTGAGTTTCGTCAGTGTGTCCGTAGTCAGTTTGGCTGTGTGTGATCTGGCATTGTTTTGCAGAAAACAAACACCACTGGTAAGGAGTCCTGGTCGTTTTTTCTTTAGGGCTTCAAGGACATCCTCAAAATGTCACAGTAGTATGGTGCATTTATGGTTCGACTTTCTTCCTGAAAATCGACACGAATGATACCCTTAATGTCCCAGAATACAGTCGCCATCACTTTTGTTGCCGACGGTATCATCTTGAATTTTTGGATCGTGGTGAGTCAGTGTGTCGCCACTCCATGCTCGAATGCTTGCTTTCAAGAATATGGTGATGATGAATCCATGTCTCGTTGATGGTCACAACACGCCTTAGGAAACTGTCACCTTCCCTATCATATCGCTGCAGCAGCATGGAACAGGTTTTGTGATCCTCGGAGAGCTGCTTAGGGACCCATCTGGCACAGATCTTGTTGAATTTCAGCTTATCGTGGAGGATGGTCTCCACACTGCCAGTACTGATGTTCAGTATTGAAGCGAATTCTCGGACATGAATCCGCCTGTTGTCCCTTATCAGCCCATTTGTTCGTGCGATGATGCCATCATTGATAGCAGTTGCTGGCCTTGCCTTATTAGGTTCATTGGCCTCGGACTCTCGCCCTCCTTCAAACTTTTGGCACCAAGCAAATACGATGATCGATGAGACAGACATGACTCGGTGAACTGTCTTTGAAGTCTCTGATAAATTTCAGATGCTTTCACACCTTTTTGGTCCACTTTGGTCGACACATCGCTGTCCGTCATTTTGTTTAAAGAACCAATCGGTTGTCATCCCAACAATCAAAGTTTAGAGATTTACAACAATGAAATTTACAAAAAATAAAGCCCAGGTCAAATTTGACCGCCCCTCGTATTTCACATTTTCTGCTCACTCTCGAATTCTCACAAAAATATAATAGTTGTGATGACTTATGCCCCAAAGTTGAGAATCAGATGTTGTTAATGTTGCATTCAATATTAAAATAATGTGCATGTATTGTTTGATCTATTGAAGTCCTTTCAGAAGGATCTGAGGAGGTCAAAGTGAAGTGATTCACGAGCAGGATTCGAACCCACGACTTTTGGCGTCTTCCTCTTAAGGCGGATTTGTCTTCCGTAGAAATGACGTAAAAGCGTGACGTCAAAGGGACTATCTGGAGAAAACCGATCCCCTAAGTTAACGTCCTCGTGTCGTGACGTCATTTTCGGTTCGTCACGTGATCCAATTATCGGCCCCCCCCCCCCCCCGATATCGCAAGGTCGAAACAGAAAAGGAGATCAATGCCATTTTTTCTAACGACACATGCTAATGAATTCTTTTGTTTCTCAGTGAATCAGTTTAATCCGACCGAAGGAGAGAATCGATAATTAGAAGATAAAGATTAGCTGACTTTAATTAATAATTATAGTTATTATTAATATTATTATTACTAGTAATGATAATTACATGTTATTGCGTTATAACCTTTATACGCACGTCACTATTCGTTTTAGGAAATTAGGTTTTTATTGATGAAACCTACCTGGATTTCAAAAGAAACACCACGCATAGGTTCAAAGGAAATTTAGAAATATTTTATTTTCTTATTTTTTTTTCTTGTAAGATTTTGTTGCCGCCCCTTCTGTCTTCTTCCAATTTATTGAAAACGGTCGAATCAGAAGTGAGCGACCCCAGAAGATATTTCTGGCGATTCGACCTTCATTGGGCCAGTGAACTTTTTTTTTCCCTTCCCATTTATTCAGAACCCACACTCCCGTGAAGGCCCCTTGTAGAGCAGTTGCCCACCTGTCGAGGGTCGTTGATTGAACCAAGGACTGAAGCAAGAAAGAGACAGGTGAGGTGAAAGAGAAAGAAAGAGAGAGAAAGGAGTTGCCGCCGCCGTGAACGTCTTCGTCCGTCTCCCGGGCAGGAGAGTCGTTCACTTTTTAACGGTTTTTCCAATCGCGAGGTCAACGAGTTCTTGGCAACCCTTTACTTGAGTGTCGGGAAGGATTTCACCATCATCACGTGATCACTGCCGGTGCTAGAGTCCGTTCAAGAAGAACACTTATAACACGCTTCTATTAACTTTGCTTATGCTCCTTTTCAAATTTCTTCGAAAGTAGGCGTGTTTCGCAAATTCATTTTTCAGTCGAGTGCTCTGCAGGAAAGGCCGACAATAATTGGGGGATAATATCAATACCTACCTTTAACTTATTTAAGAAATAATATATATTTTCAAATCCATCCATCATACTTCCTATGTTTAATTATAAATGAAAATAGCAAAGAAAATTCATTAGCTGGGCTCGAACCAGGAACCTTCAATGTGCACATGGAAGCATTACGTTTGGGGCTGTTAGAGCAGTTCCCAGGTCGGAACAATATTTCCTTACTGGGATAATATGCATTAAAGAATAACTGATGAATGGTCTAATGAGGACATGTAGATAGATAAAAAATAACACCAAAGTCTTACAAACACATCCTAGTGATTACTCTCATTGCCTTCCGCATGACGAAATAATGATAATGAAAAAGGACAAACACAAACGTCTATGCCCTCGGCGGGATTCGAACCCGCGACTCGCTGGATTCGAGAGCGGAAAGACCAGTCAAACTTTCGTGGAACACAGTATAAATAGAAAATACCTTTACAATTTGATAAAAAACCAAGCCCTATCTTCAAACTGCTCCAAACAAGATACATCCTTTAATCACTCGTTTACGTCCGAAACCTCTCTAATCTCCCTATTAATGTTCCTACTCCTTAATTCTTCTTCTATTTCTACCTTAGCTTTGTCCCATTTTTCTCATGGAGTCGCTATTGTTATTCAAGTTTTGGCAATTTTTTTTTTGTGAGCCTTAATTCTGACACTAAATCTAGTGGCGATTTGTCATATCTTCCAGTACGGACTACCTTTTCAAAATTGGCTTGTTTTCAAGAATCCTGGCCCCATACTATTCTTAACCAACTGTGCTTGCGCAATGCTAATTAATAACTAACAATTCAGTTTCTCAGACAAAAATTTGCTCAGGCCCTACTTTGTTATGTAAAGATCTTAGATAAATTCATCGCTGGGCTACTTTGGATATTAAGGACCCAAAGCAATTGTCTTTTTTGTCTATTTTTTATATACAAGGTGTTTCAAATAAAGTGTAACAGTGGAATATCTAGAGAAATACACATCAGATCGAAAAAAAACAAAAAATACGTGTTCAGTATTTTCAAAAGGCTATCCAATGATACCAAACTCGTGAGGATGGGGGAGGGGTTACTTTGAGATCTTAAATAGGAACCCCTATTTATAATGATGTTTTCAGAATGTACACAACCTTTGAAAAATGTTTTACTCTTGGTATTTTTCTATTGATCCAACCATTTAGGAGATTGAGGCACTGAAAGTGTGTAACTTTTAAAGTTTTGAACCCAATTTTATCGATGAAGACAAAAATAAGATAGAAGGTGGGTCTAAGGATCCCAGGGAGACAAGGGGACTCCACGTACTCGGACTCACCGATTTTGATAAAAAATATTTTATAAGTAGCTTTCATCAAATTAAATACCCATGCAAAGCCATTCAACGCACTTCTCAAAATTTTCCGAGAAAAAAATTCATAAAATTTATTATAATTGCCTGCATATTATAAATGTCGCATGGATTTTTACGTAGCCGACGAGAAAGACAGGCCTGGGCACTCAAAAGTCACCTGATCACATTAGTCTGAGCAACAATCCAACCTTCATTGTTTCCAACAAACGAAAATTTCTAATTGTTAAAATCGGACTTGGAGACAATGAAAGTTGGATTTTTGCTCAGACTACTATGGTCAGGTGACTTTTGAGTGCCCAGGCCTGTCTTTCTCGTGGGCTACGGATTTTTATTAGTGATGTCAAGATCCGGATAATTCGATATCCGGATCTTTTTTTCGGACCTAGGTCCGAGATCCGAGATCCGGATCTTGGTCAGAAATCCGAGATCCGGATCTTGGATCCGAGATCTGAGATCCGGATCTTGGGTCCGAGATCTTGGATCCGAGATCCGAAATTCGGATCCTATATCAGAAAATTGTGTATATGCAAACTTTTTCTGAAAGCAGTTTATAAATGCTTTTATTAAGTGATAGCCTAGTCCTCTTAAGTCCTAATTAGTCTTAATACGCATCCAGCGAAAGGATCCGAAATCCGGATCCGATATCCGAGATCCGAAATCCGGATACGGACCCGGATCCGGATATTTCTAGATCCGAATCCAACGGACATCACTAATTTTTATCGCATGGTTTTAGTGATAAAATTCTATTTTGCAGGTACGGGTTCAAATCCCGTCTTCGATATTTTTTTTTTTTCTCTACATATTTTTTTTTTTTAACCATGTTGATAATATACATTTGAACTTAAAAAGGAAAGAGACTGTTTACTTTCTCGGCAGTTAAAAATTTTTAATAATCTACCTGAATCTACGTATTAAAAATGCTAAATGTAAAAATGTAAAAAAAAAATATATAGTATGGTTTATTTTTTTTTTGAATAGTTTATATTTTATTTATGCCTTTGACTTATACCATCGATATCGCTACTTGTCAAATTTTTATATTATTATTATTATTATTATTATTATTATTATTATTAAAAAAAAAAAAAATTATAAAAACTGATGGTCATGACGTCACGATTGAGAATGGCGACCTCCATGAAATATTGGCGAAGGCTTAGCGCCATCTGTTGTTAAAATTAACGTATCTTATACGTGAGTGATTTTAAAAAGTCATAGATGAGCATCTTCTCACCTATTCCTGATGAAGCTTTCTTTTAAGTCGAGTATTTACTAAGGATGCCTGCCATTATATGGAGGAGTTTGTTTTGCCTTCCGATTAGTCGATCGACAACAAAAAGCTTCATGAAAACGCGCGTTTACCGGTTACATTACGAAAATTATGGTTTCCTGAGAAGTTTATCGACCGCAGCTAAAAGGTGTCCAGAAACTATAAATTAATAATAAATTTTGCACGTTTTTCATAAATATACTGTAAATGAGGATCAGTCGATAGTAATCGAAAGTACAGTACAGCAAAAGAGAAAATATATCAGTTGGTAAGCGGGGGAGGGGGGGTATGTGCCACCTCACTATTGAAACCTCCGCTAGAGCCTACCCTCAGTGCAGAAGATTTAGTTAATGGAATAAATATGTTTTTCGAACTCGAATCTATTGAGGCACATGGGATTCGAACTTAGGACTCAACAGATTCAATAATTAGAAGTAAACTAAATCTTACCTCCTACAAGGGAACTATGAGACCTTGGAAATGAAAAAATGTGAGGTGCATCAAAGAGAAGTCTACCACAAGTTACAGTGCAAAAATAATATTCATAATACAAACAGAAGATAATAAGATAACTTAAGAAACTTCTTCAAACATATTGTAATAACAAATAGAAAAGGGAAGGAAAAATTCCGCGACCTGGACTCGAACCAGGGACCCTTTTCTATTATCTTATGGTTGAGTTAAATTTCATCAATTTATTTGACGGTTTAAGGGCAAGGATGATTCTCGATTAGCGAGTCGGGGGTTTGTCCTGCTGATTGAGCTGCTTGGTGGCTTCACAGAAGCCCATTTGGATTTATTGTAATAGCATGGCAGTTCAAATCTGCGGTAGCTCAGTTGGTAAGAGAAGTGCCAGTAATAGGCATGGTCCTGGTTCGAGTCCAGGTCGTGGAATTTTTCCCTTCCATTTTCTATTTGTTAATAATAGTTAAATTTCGGCCACTCTTACACCTCTCGTACTAGTGAGGGCTCGAAAAGCTCTACCCAGCTCTAGAGTACTTGTGCTCACCCGGTTCCAGATCACAGGACATGATAATCTATTATTTACACTAAATGATGCTTACTTCGTCGTCAATGGTCGAACTAAAAATGGCTGTAACTAGTGTTTACAACAATGACAGGCGCTCAAACTCCTTCCTACATCTAACCACAAAATTTGAGTGACATCTCCATGTGACAAGACCAAATAGTTTCCTCATTAGCACTATCTTTCTGGCATCGCTTCAAACACTTTTATAGATTGCTTAATTGAAAAACTTGACCATTAAGTCAGTTTTTTAAACCAAACTGATGAGCAGATTGGTATAAAAGTGAATTATGCTATTCTGAGATATCCTTGAGTGAATATCAGCAGAGTTGATAATTTTATTACTACAGTCGTATCTCGCAATTCGAACAATCCGTTCCAAGACTACGATCGAATACCAAATCGTTTGAGTTCCAAAGCAATTTTTCTCATTGGAAATAATGGAACCTAAATTAATCTGTTCCAGGGTCCAACAATATCATAGCAAGTTCACATACATGGATACCACTTTTATCTTTAGTGATAAGATCTTTTTTAATTGCAGTTGTTGCTCTAACAGCTTTTTATTTTACTTTGTTTTTCAACACAACACTTTTTACCAACAAAAACTGATTCACCAAGTGTTTTATAGTAAAACTAAAAAGAAATTCATAAAATTAGCTGTGATAAATCGTATGAGTCGACAGGATGAGACGCGAGACGAAAACGAACTGAAGCATAAAACGGCACTGTGTGAAAGCGCATGTCTGGCCACGCGTTTGGTTTCCGAGACGACATTTCAGTTCCAAGGCAATTTTTTTTTTTAACATTTCGTTTGGATTCTAAGTTGTTCAAGTTTTGGGGTGCTTAAATTCCAACCACTTTTTTTCAATTTCCACCACCCTATAGGCTATCTCCTATGAGAAAGAAGAAGCCAATCATCAGGATGGCATGCCTAGGATCCATATCAATTGTTTTGGTTCTGTGTTAATCACCATTATGTATCATTGAGTGAAATGATGTATTTCAATGAGTGAATCTTTGTTCTCTTATCATTACTGCGTATCCTTGTCACATAAAGGATATAATATACAGGTCCCATGTTGCTCAGTTCCCCAATGTTAGTCTGTCTCTACAATTAGTAGCAGCGTTGTATATTTAGTTTATTGTTGTTGTTTTTTTTTATTTTTATTTTTATTGGACTTTTAGTCTATTATATTTTTTCTACACTTTATTTACAGATCGTATGGCGATTGGGAAAGTGTTGTTGGATTGGAAGTGCATGCTCAAATTTCATCCAACTCGAAACTGTTTTCAGGCTCTGGGACTTCCTTTGCAGCATATGTCAATGAACAAGTGGCTTTCTTCGATGCAGCTCTACCAGGCACCTTGCCAGTAAACCTTTGTATTTATTAATTTGATAACAGCCATGCAAAATGTAAATCCTGATAAGCCTCTTCCTGTTTAAAAATTGAAATGCCTGCATTATAAGATAAGAGGGACAGCTAAAAAGTAACACACAGTCACGTGTAATAAAGAACAGAACATAGTACAGAATGGAACATGCTGCCACGTACAGCGGAATCTCCCTATAACAAACTCATTAGGACCTCCCAAAAAATTTGTTATACAGAAATATTAAAGATTTTCATGATTTAATTTCCTAATTATTAAATCTTAATTATTGGATTTAGCATTTTATAGTTACACAAATGCTGATACAAATACTTATTACGGATTAATCAGTTTTCTTCTAAAAGTAGTTAGTGATTTTAGATTGCATTTTTAGTTCACAGCAATTTTTGCAATAAACTGGTTAACATAATTTTTGCAATAAACTGGCTTGAGATCATGAAAAAGCAGCAATCCGAGAAATCACTTTCGAAATTCGTTATAAGGAGGTGATAGAATAATCATAGGGAAATTCGCTATAGAGAAAACTTCATTATATAGAAACAAAATTGATAGCATCCAAAGTAAAAATTCATTATAGGGAGATTTCGTTATGTGGGTGTTCATTATAGAGAGGTTCGACTGTAGCAACACACCACTCATTCACTACAGGTATGCCATGATGCCTTGAATTCTGTTAATTGTTCTTTGTCCGTAGCTGTTGACATGGCATTGGATGTGCCTGCTATGTCAACGCGTTTAAGACAAGCCTATGGACATCATTATGATTCACTTTTTTCCTCGGTTAAAAATTCAGTTATTGCACGTTATCTTAGACGTAATTGTATGTTGAATAGCAGGTGCACTCAACCACTGCCCTGTCAATGGCTACAAAGAGCAAATGAACAGAATTTAACACATTGTGGCATGCCTGTAGTAGATGAATGTAGCTACTACAAGGTGCGGCAGTTATTTGAGAACATCTGAGTACGACGTATTAGCACAGTCAATACGTCATACTATTTAACAATTTCGAAACGAGGCAGATAAACATGGCAGATCTAAAGATAACCCAGCAAATGAAGCGACATGCTATCATCGTCTCCTTGGCTGCAGGACACTCCAACTCCGAGATTGCTGCATTCCTGAAAGTCGACTGTTCGTTCGTGTTCAAAGTTCGGGGAGAATTGGACACTGCCAGTGGTGATGTGCCAACCGTTTCACAGAGGAAACGACATTGTCGGCGCTCGGACCGTATCAGGACGTCGGAATTCATCCGGCCTGTCCAAGCTGCAATTGATGAGGACCCTGGGAAGTCCATAAGGGCACTCGGGAGGAAGATGCAGGTTAATGAGGCAACCATTCGATGTTGCAAGTCATATGTTTTAAGACCCGCAGCACCCAAGCATGGATGACCACGAATCTTCACGACCACATCCCTCCTAACATGTGGCCCCCTAATTCCCGTGTTCTCAATCCTTTGGACTATTACGTCTGGGCGTCATTGAGAGGGAGTCCGACAAGCATCCACACAACATCGTTGAAGCTCTGAGGCCAGCTATTGTAGAGGCAATGGCAGAAATCCAGAAGACCCATCTCACTGCTGCTTGCCAGCAGTTCCGACAGCATGTGGAGGCTGTCATTGCGGCGGATGGTGGTTTTATTGAATAACAATATGTATTTTCTAGTCCTTTGTACAAAAATGCCAATTGTACGAGGGTGGGCTGAAAAGTAATGCCTCCATGGCTGTAACTTTTTTATTTTTTAACCGATTTTCAAAATTCTTTTTTGTATCTGATACTCACATTTCTCCTCTATGTAATGCACTATTCACTTTTCGACATAGTCCCCATTCCTTTCCACGCATTGTACCAACGCGTGACTAGTCAGGTGAACCCGTCGGAGAAGAATTCCGGGGTTGTTGTCGACACCAAGACTGAACGGCAGGTTTCACCTCGTCGTCAGAACGCAACTCATACCCCTTAAGGTGCTCTTTCCTCTTTGGGAAGTGGTGAAAGTCGCAAGGTGCAAAGTCTTTCATTTTTGAACTGCAGTTTTTCATCTTTGAACTGTAGACGCTGCAACCCCCTCTGATGTGTGGCGATCGTGTGCGGACGGGCGTTATCATGCTGCAGAAGAGGATCCAAAGCTGCCGTTCAATTCTCGTGTCGACGACAACCCCGGAATTCCTCTCCGACGGGTTCACCCGACTAGTCACGCGTCGGTACAATGCGTGGAAAGGGATGGGGACTATGTCGAAAAGTGAATAGTGTATTACATAGAGGAGAAATGTGAGTATCAGATGCAAAAAGAATTTTGAAAATCGGTTAAAAAATAAAAAAGTTACAGCCATGGAGGCATTACTTTTCAGCCCACCCTCGTATTAAAGGCTCTGTGATATCTTAAGTGTCTGCTCCTTTTACCTGCGGACGTCGTTTTGTTCTCAAATATCTGCTGCACCCTGTACATGGCAGCATGTGTCATTCTGTACCATGTTCTGTTCTCGCGTTACGAGCAACGGTGCATTACTTTTTAACCACCCCTCATATAATTTATACGTATAAGAACTTCATACGGTAAGAGATTTATCGTTTGGTATAAGTGTAATTTTATGAATGATTTATTGAACTATTTTGAATTCTTCTCTATATAGTAAAAAAAAAAATTAATATTATGAACTGATTCCCCCCCCCCTCTTCCTGTTTAGGTTTTAAATAAACGCTGTGTGGAAGCTGCGGTATTGACTGCATTATCTCTTAATTGTCAAATAAATAAGAAGTCTGTTTTTGACAGAAAGCATTACTTCTATGCTGATTTACCTGTAAGACATTGACATTTGATTAAATTACAATGGGTTGGCAATCTGTAATCTGCAAAGCTGACAGTCGAACACTTTTTTGTTCATTATTACAAAAAAGTAAATAGAACAACAACTAATCCCCTCGGGGTGTACAGGTATTGGACATTGAAACTGAAACACCTTCGCAAATAGCACTGGATACCCTCAGGGCTGAATAGTACCTTCTGCTAGGTAATTAATCGTATGCATATCAATGAATTACGTGTCAGAGTTCTTGGTAGTCACTCCAGTAGAAAAGTTCGATAGTAAGCTTCAAATTGTCTGTGCAGAGCGCTATAATGGGAGACATATCCGACTTCAAAAGAGGGCAGATTGTTGGCGCGCGTCTAGCAGGTGCATCTGTGTCCAAAACTGCCACACTTTGTGATGTCTCACGTGCTACAGTATCCAGGGTGATGTGTGCATATGAACAGGAAGGACGAACCACGTCCAGGAGGAGCAACTGCAGGAGAAAACGGAAGTTGTCGGAAAGAGACGTCAGGACATTGACCAGGATTGTTGCACGAAAGCGGAAAACCACCGCAGCAGAAATCACCGCAGAAACGAATACACACCTCCAGGAACCTGTGTGCACGAAGACAATCCGTCGTTACCTGCATAAATCCAACATCCATGGCAGGGT